>CM061052.1:33695399-33806865 GCA_030762865.1 Paraleonurus japonicus
CTTACGATTTGATATGAGTTTGAACATGAGTCATATCCAATTGCTACAAAGGTTGCATTCAATGCTTTGGAATTAAAACTTGCCGATTGTGCTTTCATCATTTGTCCAATCTAACTCCACGTTTGACAATGAGTCTCTCCTTGATATCTGCATTGAAGTCCTTAGGTGCATCCAACCTACTAGCACACTTTATACTCCAAGCATGTTCATCAATTAACTGATGATGTACATCGCAACCTCGATTTCCAATAAGGCATTTATAGTTTGTTCCATCTAGAGCGGGAGGCTTAAGTGATTGAGGCCGAGTGGGTAATACATTGGTAAAAGACAAACCACAGCTAGACACATGATCTAACTTTTTCCTAGCGTCGAAGTTATGGCTCCTGAGTGCCGAGTGAAAGTGTGTGTGTTTTTACGAGATCGAGAGATTATTTACCAAATCGATGTTGTAACAATGAGAGTAACTTAACGGCAGTAGTTATAACGGTGGAAGACTTAGTAAAAAATCATTGCAAACCAGGATAAAAATTTTCATAATTTTTTTAAATAATAATCTATGAGGAAAGCGATTCACTATGTTAATAATGAATACAAATCAAGTAGAGAGAGCGATTCTGAAGATTCGAATCTTCTCAATAAAGCTACTAGGACCCTAAACCAAGGATGTTTATGATAAAAAAGTGGCTAAGTGTATAAAATACACCGTCGAAAGGTGACCTATCTAGATATGTTAAAGAACACCACCATGTCTACTAACAATCTAAGCGAGAATGCTATTGTTACACGAAATGACACATGACATTTAATGCATAACGTGGCGTGAGAATAATGGCCTATACAATCGGATGCACTTATATACGCACTCAACTGATGCGATACTCGATTTATATTTTTACGCAAACTCTTATAATTTATGATTGATCGGCATTTCGTATTTCCTTGTTCATCATTTTTTTTAAAAGCTTGGTCATCTATTTATAGATACTCGATCACAACCTTAAAGAGCATAAGTAGATGGAGTCACCTTGTGGATGGATCTAGAAATCTCCATCTCATTCCCTAATATTCAGCTACGTGGAATTCCGGTGGAAAACCGGCAATAAACGGCCTTTAATAAGCTACTGCTCTAGACTTGTAACCACTTTGATCTAGAAAACTCCCCTTTATTCTCTGCTTGATCCTTGCCCATAGATCATAACGATGATTGGAGTCGATTCCAGTTGTTGGTCCACTTGATTGAGGTTGAATTAAGAGATTAAATGCATCCCTCTAGCGATAATCTAGAAGGGGATGAATAGATTATCTAAACTTTTTTCAAATTTAGACTATCTACCTGATCTTCCCAAACCCGAGTTATTCGGGCGGAAGGCCGTATTTTATACTCAATCAATAAGGATCTTAAGCGTTATGAACTTTATTTGATCGAAATGTAAAGTAATAACGAGGAATTAAAAACTTGAAAGGAAAGAACACCAAATTTATAGTGGTTGGGATCAAAGATCCCTACGTCCACTCTCTGCTCCTTCAACTTGAAGAAGGAGCCTTGACTTGCACTTCTTTCTACCTTTCTTCCTTACTTCACCGGTGCGAGATCTTGACCTTACAATGTTTCCCTTCTCAATTTACGGAATCTAATAGCTTGAAGATATATGTGTTTAGTGTTCTACTGAAACACTGCCTGGAACTATGTGAGCGTGAAGAACGTTAAATGTGAATGTGATCTACAATGACTTATGAGTGTTAAATGTGTAGCGAAAAAGACATGAATAATGAGGATTACAAAAGTTATTCCTATTCCTAATTTTCTAGATCTATTTATAGAGAACTTGTTGTTAGCGGTAGTAAACTAACTGCTGATTCTTCTCTAGTTAGTTACAACCAACATAAGCTGAATCTTGTAACCCTCTCTTTGGTTAGTTGTAACAACTTGACTTCTTGAATTTACTTGATTATTTCTAACACTTCCCATCATACTTTACTTGTCTTGACACTAGTCCACTTTAATACTACATGTCTTGGTCTTCGATCTTGGTAGTTAATCGTTCGTTATCTTTGAGCCTCCTCGACTTATTATGCACTGTCTTCGTTTTGGCTTCACTATCTTCGTCGACTCCTTTGTATTCATACGACTCCTTGTCTTTATCCCGACTTAACTTGTGTATCCTTATCTAACTTTTGTACTTAGTCTATTTACAAATCTTTACTACATATTTCAATTGGTTATCTGAAGATTTTAGAATTGAGCTACAGTGTCTAATTTATATTTAACTCATTAAAATAAAATACAATTTTCTTCCTAACAATTTCCCCCTTTTTGATGATGTTAAAACATAGCTCAGAAAGAAATGTGTTAGTAATCTTAGAAGATAAGTATTCCACAAAGGGAGTATACAATTAAGTCACTTCCAGTCGGATAATCGAGTAATACATTTCCACCCGGTCAGGATGATCACTTAGTCAGAGATAATCGGAAAATGTAAAGACAGGATGAAGTCGAAGATTAGTGAATTACAAGCGAATCGGATGTTATAAATTTTTAATCAAGTTTAACTTTCAGTTAGTTTATACCAAGAATTGGTTGATTAGAAGATTAGATCAGAGGAAGTTAGATTTTAAACAAGCGAGTCTACCATGAGAATAGATCAAAATTATATTCACATGTTTCCGAGGATACATCACAATGTATGGCCCTTTCAAAGATAATCAGACAAGAATCAGGAAATGTAGGATCTGAGTCATACTATCTGTCTTCTTACGGAATGGACATCTGATCGAAGACTGCTTCTTGAGACTCAAACCTCTCCCCTCAGCTTCAGCGGGAGTCGGCTCTTTATCTCGGCTGGATCGGCATGCGCTTCCCACATTCTCTCTACCTGTCAAAGAGACCATCTTGTGTAAGGGAGGCATGTTGGAACCACCCGGATCGCCGACTCTAATAGATTATCCTAATTCAGGACCACATTGCCTTGTAAAACGCACTTAGCGAAAGAATTCAAAGCCATACTCTATTCACCTTAATCGGGGTGAAATCGGGAGCCGATTCTAAGGTCGATTTGCTGCGGATCAAAAAGGGATGAGCCACGAACCTCACGATCTCTACGCCGTATCCGCTTTCCCTTGGAGCGTTGAGTGGTCGACGATCCTCCAAGAAATCGAGGAATCCAACTCTCTGCTGATCTCACATTTTTCCTTCACATCTAGAGGCTGCGATGCCAAGGGAGATTTATTTATAGGCTACAATAGGGACCCTGAATGAGGAATTAGGGTTGGGCCTCACGGTCATTGGGCACACTAAACGTCCACCGTGTTCCGAATCCGAACACTCAGCTTAAGCCCATCAATTATAACTCGGTCCACTAAAGGAGTTATAATTGAATTACCGTCCCTAATCCCTTATTATAATATGGGCTCCTTTAATATGTGTGCGTTAATTTCCCGTGTTTTAAGATATTCGGAATGTCCATAAATTAATTAAATTACTGACAACTTGTGAGCAATTAATTTATATCTAATTCCAAGAGTAGTACCACTCATCTTTATTATTATGTCGGATTAAATCCACCTACAGGGTTTATTTAATAATCTTTATGAGCTCCTCAATGCAGGACTTTATCATCATCCTAAATAATTAGGACACGGATTCCTTCTATAATCAACAACAACACTACCATATAAGCAGTGCTATCTCCAAATTCACGAGCCTGTTAGATTTAATAAATCTCACCCATTGGAAAATTAAAGAAACAAACAACTGAGTACACATGCCTTGTTATTATATAGGGATTAAGAAGACGTACATCTATAATAACTTGGAGGTCTTACATTTCTTTTATATAGTCGGTACTAATTGAAACAACCTCATATGGTCTTTGCTTTCAATACATACAAAATGTACTTCGAGTGCAATTTTATAGTCAAGATAGACTAATGCCAAATTACACCACAATCGTTTCCAATGGATTTTGTCCAAATTCATCTTGGTTGTGAGCTCTTATTTATAATCTATAAGGACACGATAGCATGTTCTTACGTGTGACACCACACACCATGTTATCTGACATAGATTAATGCGGACAAAAAAATGATATATGTATACAAACATATAAAGCAAGTATTTTGAGTACATAAAGAATCTCATATCAAAAAGATGTTCATACAAAAAGCTAGGCTTATAGTATACATCCTAACAATCTCCCACTTATACTAAAAGACTATGCTTCAAGAATCGCGCCCATACACATCGATTCCCATCCCTTCAACATGCCCAATCAAAAGCTTTCCTTTGGAAGAGCCTTTGTAGAAAAGGATCTGCTAGAGTTATTGGCTGGTGATGCAATTTTAGCGACAACAACTTCTCCTCATTTTACAATGTCTCGTATCAGGTGTACTTGCGCTCGATGTGTTTGCTTGCTTTTGTGAGCTCAAGTAGGTTCCTTGAGGTTTGCCAGCTGCATACCAACTATTATCCACAATAAATTGTGATAGCTTTCGGCCAAGCTAGGAATCAACTTCTAAGTCCATCAAGGAAGTTTACAGGAGCCATATCTGACTTCTTTGCGTTGCCTGAGAGAAGGCTGCCACATACTACAAGGCCCTCCATGGTGAAGTCAAGAAGCATTTACGCTTAGCACTCCTCCATGCACTGTGGCTCCCACCTCTCCCAAGGTAAACACATAACCCGAGGAGTAGATTCTTGTTGCCAAGCCCTATCCGTCTGGAATTAGAATCCGTGTAACCCTCCCAAAGGGAAGTAAATTATCACAGCGAATGGCTAAAACAAATATAATTTTTAAGTACTTTTCAAATTACTTTAAAATATGCTTTCTGCCAGTCCAATGTCCTTCTCTGCAGGTTGCACTTTGATATCTTGCTAACCATGCCCACGGCGAAAAGCGAGATATATTGGCCTTGCGTACATAGCATTTACATACATTGGAGGCTTCTGACCTGCAGTAGTAGGCATAAGAGGAGGCTGCGCTTCATGTCCTCCATATCTCGCCTTTAGTGTCTTAGGACACATCTCCTTAGATAAAGGTACTCCCGCTATGTATCGAAAGGTGAAAACTGCCCTTCTTGCCCAGAGTTTTGCATGCTAAAAACGAGCTATGATAGTATCAATGTACGAAGCTTGAGATAAGCATAACATTTTTTTCTTGCGATCCTGCCTTATAACTTTGATCCCAAGTATATGTCCAACTTCTTCCAAGTCCTTCATATCAAAGCTGCTTGGACAACCATACCTTTACGTCGACAACACCTTGACATTGTTGCCCAATGAGCAAGATGTCGTCTCGTATAGTACAAGAAATACCACCACATTTCCGTCACTCTTCATGTATACACATAACTCATCCGGACATTGAATGAATCCATAAGAAGATTACCTCATCAAAATGGATGTTCCAAGATCTCGAAGCTTGTTTCCAATCCATAAATGGACGATTAAGCTTTAGCTTCTACCCTTCTTAACTTTCATTTTCATCCTCATGCAGACATTGTTGCTTGTTCTCTGACATAGATAGGTTCGGATTTGTTGAAGCGATGCTTCCCTTTACGCCCATGCTTTTCGGTTTGTTCTTGAACCATATCTTTTATTTCATTGTAAGCGTCTTGAACATATTTCTTCACCTAGGCCTCCTTGCTTGCTTTCTTCCTCTGCAATCTTATATTCAGCAATGACCATTTGTTTCCTCAAATCTGATCCTTGAGAAGTAAAGATCAATATTCGTCTTAAGCTTGCTTTGCATCAATATTTTCCTTCGTGATTGAAGTGACAAAATGCGGGATACGTTGAAAAGCATTCGGACGGGCAGCGCTTGATTTTTCACCTCCTCCTTTAAAGTTTCCACCTCGGATATGAGCCACGAGATGTTGATGGTAAGAAGTAGTCTCTTACGGAGAAGATAGTGTGAGATCTATCTCCTCGGTTGGAATTGAAGCCTCGCTGCCATTTAGTGGCACTTCGATTCAACCCACTGGTGGCTCTGCTCTATCGTGCATTACTGCTTGTGCCTCCCAGTGTATCCATCTCGGTGGCTCATCGGCAGCTCCACCAGCCTTTACGTCTCCACCTCCCTCTACCTCTCTTTCAGCTTCTACCATCTCTACCCCTTTTTCCTTTCTTTCTCAGCCTCATCTTTCTTCTCTTCCTCCTCAACCTCAGCCACCTTCTCTACTTCAGCCTCCTTCTCCACTTCCTGGTTGTGCATCTCCAAGATACACTCGTTGCGGGATATAATCAAAGAATTTGTCACTTGGGCGGGATATCCAGGAAGGACTTTGGACCAACTTTCTTGAGGACCTTCTTTTCCCGGTGAAACAAATTGTTTCCACCGAGGGCGTCTACAAGTTCACCCAATAGATCGGGTTCATCTATCGAGTGACTCTTTCCTAATCGGGAATTTTTTTCCAAGGATTACGAGTGAAAGTTCGGTTGTTCCCATCTCTCCTGTGGGATTTGGGAGGTTTAGATATAGGTTCGAGTTCGATTTGAGTTGAGGATAGGAAGGGAATGGGTCATCCGAGCTTTGTGGTTGAGTTGGACTTTTGAGAGTAGACCGTTTTAGAGGCCACGAGGCGGCGGTCTTGCTGCATCTTCACCGCCGAGGTTGGGATGTGGAGGGTTGCAGTTTCTACATCATCCGAAGTAGAGATGATGATGAAGATTGGGCAGCCTCTTGAGGACGCATCTCCGGATGAGATATCCATCATTTCTAGTTGTCCTGAGACACCGGCCAATCCTCTGCTGAGACACTTTCCCCTTGGGAAGGCTGTCTTCTCCACCTTTTCCCCCTTGGGTTCGATATTCTCCCGGCCAATGGTGCCATTTGATTTGTAGGTTTCCGGCCGTGGTATTAACACCAATCAAGAATATCAAACCCAAGGGAAAAAAGTATGCACAGTGAGGCCCTAGAAATACAAATTCTCGATGACTATTGTTACAATCACGGTTTTAATGCAAAAACACAACAAAATGATAAAAATAAACTCAAACAAAACAAAGAGGTAAATGATCAAACACTTAGAAGGAAAGATTTAACAACAACAATAAATGGGGATTTGAGTGTTAGGCTAACATCCATCAAGGAATCAATGATCAACAAGCTATGATTGAATCAAATTGCAAATCAACTAAGATAGAAAAGCGTAAAACCAGCATGAAATTAATCACTCCATTAATAACACAATGCCTAATGTGAGTATCCTCGGTGCAACTAATCTCTCAATTTTGAAGCACCCAATCCATACATTCATACACAATTATAACTTGATTAATCCCGGATCCGTTAAGCTCGACTCTAAGCCTGTATTGCTGGGGTGATCAAACATTAATCTAAAGAGATAAAGTTGATGAAGCACAATGAGAATCACAATTAGGAAGCAATCTAACTTTCGATTGATCAAGCTGTTGGTCTGATTAGTTGAGCGAGAATAGGTAAGAAGTATATCGGCCTTCTAGCAAAAATCTAGAAGGGGGGTTGAGCAGATTTTTGAATCTTTCAAAATTTATTCAAAGTACCAAAGTGACACAGCGGAATTCAATATTAATCTCAACTTTAATAAGATCAAAGCAACATTGATATTCAGATTTTAACTTTGATTAAATTAAAGTTTGAACAATAAATTGTAAATTGAACAGAAAGATAAATGAAAGCGATAAAGAACACGAGATTTTATAGTGGTTCGGATTATAACAATCGTACATCCACTCTCCTTCTCCAACTTGAAGAAGGGTCTCCACTATCTGCTTACTTACTTTACAATCTTTACAACTTACAACTTGATCTTCAACTCTTCAAAAATGCTAATCAAACTTCTAAATCTAACTCTAAGAATAAGAAGTGTATTTGAAGATGTGAAGTGAAGTGTTCTACAAACACTTAGAAAATTCTATGAAGAAATCTTGTGATACTGAAAACTTGTGATTTGAGAGAATAAATTTAAGGAAAAATATCTTGTGAATTACGTATGCGAGTGTTAAGTAAAAGTTGTTTTTTAAAAGAAGTGCACTAGACCTATTTATAAGTGTAAAGTCGGTTAGTTTTGTTAGTCGAGTTCTAACAAACTAAAACCTGCTTTAACAAACTTAATCTTGAAAAACTACTCTAGAGCCTCAATTTGTCCTTGCTCTACTTATCTGCGGTGGCTCTGTGAAGATTCGCCTTTCTTATTCTACTCAACTTATCTTGACCTCGTCACGGAGCTCTTCATGTTCGTCTCCTGCAGATGATTAGATTCAAGCTTGTCTTCGAGATGACTTGTACTCTTCCGGACCTCGGTGACTAGATTAGTTCTTGACCCCCTCGATCGAAACTTAGCTTACGATCTCAATCTCGGTGATCTTGGTCGTCTAATCAATGAAATTTACTTCTTTTAACTCATCAAAACTTCTTGATCCAACATCAACAATCATTAACAATCATAGCATAGGCAATCAAATCATCCTCAATTTCAATTAACCCAAGCACAAGAGAGTTAGCCAATGGTGCGAGCCAAATCCATGGGAAGAAAATCTAATTGAAGCAAACAACAATCTAGTAACAACAACAAAGGAATTGAAAAGATAAGAGAGGAAGAACATCACCAATTAGATTGAATCAACAAAAATAGGAATGCTTGAGTCTTCAATACTCTTCTTCTCCAAATGAATTACAAGCTTGAATTGAGAAAACAAGATGATCTAATGCTAATCTAAGCAACAACAACGAAAATCTAAATCTAACAATCTAATCTACCTACAAGGAGAAATTGGCTTGGGGCACTAAGAAATCGCCCCAAAAGCGCGATAATCTTGCTCTATGGAATGGTATTTTAGATATGCTCTATTTCCCCCTTTAAATAGACACATTTTATGAAAAATCCTCTCCCTCGAGTGAGGCTCAGCCCTCGACTCGAGGTTCTCATTTTGCCCATCCCTCGACTCGAGGCTCGGCCCTCAGTGAGGCCTCTAAATTTCGATTTTCATCCAATAGTCTTCACCCTTGGGTCGAGGCCCCTGGACATCGACCAAAGGTCAGAATCGAGGAATTTTCTCGACCCGGGCTTTGCCTCGACCCCGTTTTCGTCTATCTCGATCGTCTCTTCATCCTAAGAATGCGATACTCTCGATTTGGCCAAATTCCACCGATTTACCTGTAAAACGGACGAAAACATTAAAAACTCATCCAAGTAATACTTTTTAGGCAAAGAAGTGATACTCTCGGTTTGATCACTTTTTGCACTAAAATACACCTCAAAACATGCATCAATTCACTCCAATCATAATAACCCTAAACTTGAAGTGTTGCTCGTCCTTGAGCAACATAGCAAATAAGCACAAAGGAGTGAATTGATTGCAATTATGTCTCATCGCACCATAGAATAAATATAAGACAACCAAGAATCAAATCGAAGCGGGAACCCAAGGGGAAAAGTATGCACGTGGGGCCCTAGAAATACAAGTTCTCAATGACTATTGTTGCAATTACGGTTTCAATGCAAAATCACAACAAAACGATAGAAATAAGCTCAAACAAAATAAAGAGGTAAATGATCAAACACTTAGAAGGCAAGATTTAACAACAATAATAAATGGGGATTTGAGCGCCAAGGCTAACATCCATCAAGGAATAATTGATAAACAAGCTATGATTTAATCTAATTGCAAATCAATTAAGATAGAAAGCATAAAACCATCATGAAATTAATCACTCCATTAATAACACAATGCTTAATGTGAGAATCATTAGTGCAACTAATCTCTCGATTCAAGCACCCAATCCATACATTCATACACAAATATAACCCGATTAATCCGGATCACATTAGCTCAACTCTCGTCTATTGCTTGTTAGGATGTATACTATAAGCCCTAGCTTTTGTATGAACATCTTTTTGATATGAGATTCTTTATGATCAAAATACTTGTTTTTATGATTGTTACATATATCATTATTTTTGTCTAGAATCAATCTATCTGTAGATAACATGGTGTGTGGTGTCACACGAGAAGATCATGATATCAGTTCCTTATAGATTATAAATAAGAGCTCACAACCAAGATGAATTTGGACAAACCATTGGAACGGTTGTGGTGTAATTTGGTATTAGTATATCTTGACTATAAAATTGCACTAATACATTTTGTATGTATTGAAGCGAGGACCATACGAGGTTGTTCAATTTGTACTAACTATATAAAAGATCAAGACCTCTGTTATTATGGATGTATATCTTCTTAATCACACCTATATAATAACGGGCACGTGTACTCGAGTGTATGTTTCTTTGATTTACCAATGAGTGAGATTTATTAAATCAATAGGCTCGGTGAATTGGGAGATAACACTGTTTATATGGTGTCTTTGTTGATTATAGAAGGAATCCGTGTCCTAATTATTTAGGTTGATGATGTCCCCTTGAGGAGCTCATAAAGATTATCATGTAAACCCCTGCAGTGGATTTAATCCAACATGATAATAAAGATGAGTGGTACTACTCTTGAATTAGATGTAAATTAATTAAGTTTATCGATTAACTTATTTTAATTTATGGACATTCGATATCTTAAACAACTGGGAAATAAACGTACACATAATAAAGGAGCCCATATTATAGTATGAGATTAGGACGGTAATTCAATTATAACTCTTTAGTGGACCGAGTTATAATTGATGGGCTTTTAAGTAGAGTGTTCGAGATAGAACACATGATATTTACTCCCATCGGGAGGCCCAACCCTAATTCCTCCTTAGGAGTCCATGTTGTAGCCTTTATAAATAAACCTTATATCAGAGCCTCAGGACATGTGAAAAAAATGTAGAGATCGAGAGAGAGAGGCAGATTCTGATTCCTTGGAGGATGCGTCGACCACTCGGCGTCCAAGGGAAAGGAATGGGAATACGACGAGAAGATCGTGAGGTTCGTGGCTCATCCTAGACACCGCGATTCGGACCTTAGAACTAGTTCGAAACTTCACCTATTAAGGTGAAGAGGTATGATTTATTTCATTGTGTTTTATGCATGTGATCCCGAATTAGATAATCATATAGAGTCGGAGATCCCAGGTGGTTCGGTTAATAGGGTTTCTTGATCTTTATAATAGGATTCTTGATCTGTTATAATAGGATTTCTTGATGCTGTTATAATACGGTTTCTTGATACTGTTATAATAGGGTTTCTTGATCTTTATAATAGGATTCTTGATCTGTTATAATAGGATTTCTTGATGCTGTTATAATAGGGTTTCTTGATACTGTTATAATAGGGTTTCTTGATTTGTTATAAATAGGGTTTGCAAGTTTTCATGATTTTCTGCGGGAACCCTATATCCAACTATTATGGTCTGATTGTATGTTTATGTATGAATTAAACTCTCGGACCTATCGAGGTTGTTTTTTTTTTGGGTTGGTGCATGATTGTAATAGTAATTAACACTGATGGTCTGTCATGTAGGTTTTTTTGTTTTTGATCTAGATGATGTATAGGATCAATGATCGATGGATAAAGCGTAATAGACTTAGATTAGGAGTTATTCGATTAGTGAACCAAATCGATGGATGAACCTGATTCGGATCGATGGGCGTACGAGAATCGGTGGATCGATTGGCGTACGAGTTGATCCCCGTATTGCGGGGCACTTCCCCGCACCCCGTTTGTGCGAGCGTTCAAGAGCACGGGAGTATCAAAGAGGCCATAATAGTTGGAATTTTTATTTTCCATATTTATTCCTTTTATTTATATGTGTTGTTGATATGCATGCTTTTATGTGTCTCATATGTTATTCATGTTAAAATCCCTAATGATAAATAACTAAGTAGGAGAGGGATTAATTTCAATAAATCCCATAGCCTCTATTTCTGGTTTGTAAGTGATGCATTCAAACACAAATGTTGGTTTTAAGTGCCTTATTCCATATCGGATGTGTTTGTTTGCGGATCACTAGATCAAACTTCCTTATGGATAATTATGAGAAAATCATTTAGGAGCGTGTTATCTTCTCCATCCGAAGAGGCACAAACCTAGATAATTGACTTGCCATTAAGAAATGGTATACACTTAGGTACATGTGATAGTATCCTCCCATTCGGAGTAAGTGCTATTATTTGTATGGCTAAAGATAAACCAACTATTAATTTTATTTTGTTTGACTAAATAATGAAATTAATGGGTAAAACCTCCTCTTACAAATGTTTGAATTATTATACCCCCACACTATCGTGGCATGCAAAATTCACGGTATTTTGAGGTGTTGGTGAATTTAAATTGTATTATTTGAGAGAAACAATATTATTTTAAATTCTTATGTTTTGATACGTATTTACGTGTTTCTCGGGATATTATCTATGGCTTTCAATCCTCTTCTTTGTCATACTTAAAGAAAACAAACATCTTGGTCCAAATTATATTGATTGGAAAAGAAACACGGACATTGTCTTATTTCTTTGAAGAGTACAAATTTGTACTCACTGATGAGATGGCGCGGTGTTACATTTTGGCTTCTATGTTAAATGTCTTGCAACATCGGCCTTCGAGTCATGACCTCTGCTTATGAGATGATGCTCAATCTCAAAGAACTCTTCGGACACCGAGTTGGTACCGGGCAAGAGGCCATGAGAAACTTAATGACGACCACCATGGCGAGGACGCCCATAAGGGATCATATCCTCAAGATGATGGCTCATTTGAATGAGATGGAAGTCCTAGGAGCTAAAATCGATGGGGAAACCCAGTCGATATCGTTCTCCAGATCATTGTTTAAGAGTTTTGAGCGATTCGCCTACTACAACATGAACAAAAGGTTGTATTTGTTGGCGGAACTTAAACAGTAACTCCAAGCGGCGAAGGAATACTTAAATCGAAGCTTCTCAAGCTTATATTGCGAAAATGTTTCTACATCTAAGCCAAAGGCAAGGTGATGAAGAAAAAAAAAAACAAGCCTGGTTTGACAAAGAAAGCGGGTGAACCAAAGAAAATTGGTCCACAAAATGGCGTGAAGAAGCCAAAGGGCAAATACTTTTTATGCAAGCGGCCAGGACATTGGAATGTAGATTGTCACTGTAAAAAGGAAAAAAGGTATATCTTATTCACTAGCTATTGAAACATGTTTAGCGGTGTTATCTCTGGCTTTGGTATGTAGAATCACGGGGGCAGCTGATCATATCTGCCAGATTCTTTGCGGGGTTCGAGAAACCGAGGCTTAGTGAGGGTTAGATTACCATCTACATGGGCGGCCTTCCGAAAGTAGCAATTTCTTTGCGATGGGAGATGTTTATTTATCTTTTAATAAGAATATGACTTTGGTTTTGAGAAATTGTCTTTACGTACCTTGTTTTAGAAAGAACTTGATTTCAGTTTCTAAGTTATTTTTAGATGGATATTACATTTCTTTTGATAGCAAAGTGGTTGTCAAGAAAAATAGTGATATTATACGATACCGGTACATTAATTGGCAATTTATATACTCTTAATCCAATAACTCCTACGAAGCAACAAATGAAAATTAATAGTACATCTTCTAACTTTCAAATAAGAGAAAAGAACCTTAAAAATGAACCAGACATATCTTTGGCATCTAAGATTAGGTCACATTAACTTGAGTAGGATTCAAAGGTTGATAGCCGATGGACCTTTGAGTTCATTGGAAGTGGAAAACTATTCGACCTACGAGTCCTGTTTGGAAGGAAAAATGACCAAAGGCCTTTTAAAGCCAAGGGGTATAGAGCCAAAGAAGTGTTGGAATTGGTTCATTACTGATTTTATGTGGTCCTATGTCTACTCAAGCGAGGGATGGTTTCGAATATTTTGTCTCGTTTATAGATGATTATTCGAGATATGGATATATTTATTTGATGCACCGCAAGTCTGAGTGCTTTGATAAATTCAAAGAGTACAATCTTTGATGTGGAGAAGCGTCATGGTAAATATATCAAAACACTACGATCTGATCGTGGTGGAGAGTACCTCTTAGGAGAGTTTAGGAATTACTTATCGGAAAGCCGGGATCCATTCCCAATAGTCACACTTTAGTACACCCCAACAAAATGGTGTGGCGGAGCGAAGGAATAGGACTCTCTTGGAAATGGTTAGATCGATGATGAGCTATTCGGAATTACCGAGAGTTCGTTTTGGGGGTATGCCACTGAAAGCGACACGTACATTCTGAACTTGGTACCTTCTAAGGCAGTCTCTTCTACTCCCACGGGAATTATGGAATGGCGTAAGCCTAGTTTTGAAACACATTGGATTTGGGGTACTCCGGCACATGTCTTTGAAGGGAGATGCTAATAAGTTGGAATCTCATACGGAAGTTCGGCATGTTTATGGGCTATCCTAGAGGAACGAAAGATGGTTTGTTTTATAGTCCTAAAGATCGGAAGGTAATTGTTAGCACAAATGCCCGATTTTAGAAGAGGACTATGTAATGGACCACAAGCCCATGAGTAAAATAATTTTAGAAGAAATAAGGGCAGAAACTTCTACCTTAGTACTAGCGGTACAAGATGAGATACCGGAGGGTCAACACCATCTCATTACTAATGATACACTATTACCACAAGTGCCTCGTAATGTAGTGGGAGGGTTGTTAGACAACTTTGATAGATTCATATTTTTGGGAGAGTCTTCGGACTTAGTACAGTGAACACGAATCGATCCTTGGAGCTATGACGAAGCACTCCAAGATAAAGATGCGAGAATCTTGGAAAAAGGCCATGAAATCTAAATTAGAATGTATGGATTCTAATCAAGTCTAGGAGCTAGTAGAACCACCAAATGGTATAAAAGCCATTGGTTGTAAGTGGGTCTACAAAAGAAAAAGAGGATCAGGAGGAAAGTAGAAACTTTCAAAGCAAGGCTTGTTGTGAAGGGGTACACTCAAAAAGAAGGAATCGATTATGAGGAAACATTTTTTGCATTGGCCATGCTTAAGTCTATCCGGATTCTTTTATCTATTGCTGCTCATATGAATTATGAGGTTTGGCAAAAGGATGTCAAGGCGGCTTTCCTTAACGGAAGTCTTGAAGAAAACATCTATATGAAGCAAACTGATGGGGAAGGATTTATTGCAAAGGGCAAAGAGCATCTTGTGTGTAAGCTTAATCGGTCTATTTATGGATTGAAACAAGCTTCGAGATCTTGGAACATCCGTTTTGATGAGGTGATCGATCTTATGGATTCATTCAATGTCCGAGGATGAGTCTTGTGTATACAAGAAGAGTGGCGAAGCGTAGTGGTTTTCTTGTACTATACGTAGGCGACATCTTGCTCATTGGCAACAATGTCAAGGTCTTTGTCGAGGCGTAAAGGTATGGTTGTCCAAGCGGTTTGATATGAAAGACTTGGGAGAAGTTGGACATATTCTTGGGATCAAAGTTATAAGGGATGCGCAAGAAAAGAATGTTATGCTTATCTCAAGCTTCATACATTGATACTATCTTAGCTCGTTTTACCATGCAAAACTCCAAGAAAGGTTTTCTACCTTTTCGATATGGAGTACCTTTATCTAAGGAGATGTGTCCTAAGACACCAAAGGAGATAGAGGACATGAAGGCGGTTCCTTATGCTTCGGCCGTAGAAGCCTTATGTATGCAATGCTATGTACGAGGCCGAGATATCTGTTTTGCCGTGGGCATGGTTACGAATATCAATGTAACCCAGACAAGGACATTGGGTGTGGTAAAAGCATATTTTAAAGTACTGAAAAGGACTAGAAATTATATGTTGATTTACCAAGCGGATAATTTACTTCTGAGGGTTACACGGATTCGATTTCCGGTCGGATAGGGACAACGATAAATCTACCTTGGGTTATGTGTTTACCTTGGGAGGTGGAGCCATAGTATGGAGGAGTGTTAAGCAATGCGTTTCGAGACTCCACCATGGAAGGCTGAGTATGTGGCACCCTCGGAGGCCAAAAAAGAAGCTGTGTAGCTCGAAACTTCTTGATGGACTTAGAAGTGATTCCTAGTTCGCCTAAAGCTATCACAATTTATTATGATAACGGTGGTGCGATGGCAAACACGAAGGAACCCACGAGCCCATAAAGCAAGCAAACACATTGAGCACAAATACCGCACGATACGAGACATCGTAAAAAGAGGAGAAGTTGTTGTTGCCAAAATTGCATCAGCGAGATAACCTAGCGAGATCCTTTCACAAAGGCTCTTCCAGTAGCTTTTGATGGGCATGTTGAAGGGATGAGAATCGGATGTATGGCAACAATTATGGAAGCATAGTCTTATAGTATAAGTGGGAGGCTGTTAGGATGTATACTATAAGCCTAGCTTTTTGTATGAACATCTTTTTGATATGAGATTCTTTATGATCAAAATACTTACTTTTTATGATTGTTACATATATCATTGTTTTTGTCCGAGATCAATCTATCATGTAGATAACATGGTGTGTGGTGTCACACGAGAAGATCATGCTATCGAGTTCCTTATAGATTATAAATAAGAGCTCACAACCAAGATGAATTTGGACAAACCATTGAAAGCGGTTGTGGTGTAATTTGGTATTAGTCTATCTTGACTATAAAATTGCACTAGTACTTTTTTGTATGTATTGAGCGGGACCATCACAGGGTTGTTCAATTTATGCGATTATATAATAGAATAAGACTTCTGTTATTATGGATGTATGTCTTCTTTAATCCCTATATAATAACGGCCACATGTACTCGATGTATGTTTCTTTGATTTACCAATGAGTGAGATTTATTAAATCAATAGGCTCTGTGAATTGGGAGATATCACTGTTTATATGGTGTCTTTGTTGATTATAGAAGGAATACGTGTCCTAATTATTTAGGTTGATGATGTCCCCTTAAGGAGCTCATAAAGATAATCATGTAAACCTATGAGTGGATTTAATCCGACATGATAATAAAGATGAGTGGTACTAGAATTAGATGTAAATTAATTAAGTTGTCAGTAACTTATTTAATTTATGGACATTCGATATCTTAAACACGGGAAATAAACGTACACATAATAAAGGAGCCCATATTACAATATGGGATTAGGACGGTAATTCAATTATAACTCTTTAGTGGACCGAGTTATAATTGATGGGCTTAAGTAGAGTGTTCGAGATAGAACCACGGGACATTTAGGCCCATCGGGAGGCCCAACCCTAATTCCTCCTTAGGGTCCACTGTTGTAGCCTATAAATAAACCCTATATCGAGCCTCCAAATGTGTGAAAAAACGTAGAGATCGAGAGAGGCGATTCTGATTTCTTGGAGGATCGTCGACCACTCGGCGTCAAGGGAAAGGGATAGGAATATGGCGAAGATCGTGAGGTTCGTGGCTCATCCTAGACCGCATGATTCGACCTTAGAATCTGGTTAGACTTCACCTATTAAGGTGAAGAGGTATGATTTATTTCCGTTGCATTTTATGAATGTGATCCCGAATAAGATATTCATATAAGTCTGTGATCCGGTGGTTCCAACATTGCTAGGGTGATCAAACATTAATCTAAAGAGGTAAAAGTGGATGAAGCACAATTGAGAATCACAATTAGGAAGTAATCTAACTTTCAATTGATCACAATTATCATCAATCAAAGCATAGGCAATCACATCATCCTCAATTTCAACTAACCCAAGCACAAGAGAGTTAGCCCATGGTGCCAAGAGCAAAATCCATGGGAAGAAAATCTAATTGCACAAAAACAAATCTAATAACAACAACAAAGGAATTGAAATGACAAGAGAGGAAAAATATCACCAAATTGGATTGAATCAACAAAAATAGGAGATGCTTGAGTCTTGATACACTTCTTCTCCAATGCAATTACAAGCTGGAATTGAGTAAACTAGATGATCTATTGCTAATATAATCAACAACAATTGAAATCTAAATCTAAATCTAACAATCTACTCTACCTACAAAGGAAATTGGCTTGGGGCCTAAGAAATCGCCCCAAAACCGTAATGCTTGCTCTATGGAATTGTGTGTGAGTTATGCTCTGTTTTGCCCCTTAAATAAACAAATTTCTGAAAAATCCTCTCCCTCGAGTTGAGGCTCGGCCCTCGACTCGAGGCTACCGCTTTGCCCATCCCTCGAGAACTTACATTTCTAGGGACTCACGGCCATACTTTTTCCCTTGGGTTCGATATACTTGGTTGTATTAATATCGCTTACCCGAAACTACCGCAATCAACGCCGTTCGGTTGACTTCCTTGGAGAACGCTTTTGAAGCCACGAAGAAGCGTCTTTGAATCTTCAAGGAGAAAGCGTCGATCGGAGGGTTTGAACACCTTAATCTCGAATAGAATGTCGTTCTGGTTGACTTACTTGAAGAACACTTTTGAAGCCGCGAAGAACGCCTTTGAGTGAATGAATGAATAATCGAAGGGTTTGAACACCTTAATCTTCAAATGAGTGAATGAAGGCCCCTATTTATAATTGTAGGGAATGCATAATTTCCTTCTTCTCCTCGCCACGTGGCGCGATTTGATTCAATGAGATTGATTTGATGGTTTGGGCTTGTAAGTGTAATACCCGAAATCTTTATATGAATTATTAATGCGTGTTAGTAATTTTGATAAATTAAGTATTATAATTTGATAATTTCTCGAATTAAAATAGAAATTAAATATTTTATAGTGCTTAATAATGTGTATCTATATACAAATATATTTATAAGAGGTATTAAGCGGGATATATATATATATATATATATATATATATATTCATTTTTATTAAATAAGTTAATATAAATAAAATATAAAGTAAGTTCGAGATAAGTAAAAGGGCCGATAATCTTATCTTCACTTTCCTTCGTTTTCCTTCTTGATAAGCTAGCACGGCGGGTAACACTACAAAACACAAAATTAACGAGGGGGATTAGAGAGGGAGAAAACCCTCGTTAATTAGCGAGGTATAGCCGAGGCATAATTTAACGAGGGCCTTCGCGAGGAAACGGGCCCCTCGTTAGTGCGAGGGTCTTAGTGAGAGAAAATGGGCCTCGCTAATTAACGAGGGTCCCCTGCCAAGCCCAAAACAATTACCGAGGGCCCCCTCGCTAGCCCAATATTACCGAGGGCGAGTGCCCTCGCCAAGCCCAATATTAACGAGGGCTTGGGCCCTCGCTGGGCCCCTCGTTAAATTGTAAATATAAGCCCACCAAAGCGGCCCTCCCCACGCTTTCTTCCCCAATTTTTCTCCACAGCAACCCGCGCCGCCGCCGCCGCCCTACGCCGCCGCCGCCGCCCAAAATTGGCCCACCCACTAGTCGGGCTTTGTTCCACTCGTTCCTAGGAACATTTCTACGGTGAGTATTTATGATTTAATCGGTTAATTTTGTTGTTATTTTACAAATTTTGTATATTTTCATATGCCTATATTTGTGTGATTTTGTTGTTAATTTTGTTGTTATTATACATATGCTTGTATAGGTATTGTTTTATTAGTTATTTAGTGTTAATTTTTGTAATTGTTATGTGTATTTTAATTATTAATAATTATTTAGAAATAATTAGTAGTATAATATTATTATTTATTTAGAGTTAGTATATGTATGCAATTATATAATTAGTAGTATAATTATTTAGAGTAATTAGTATGTATGCAATTATATAAATTTATTTTTAATTAATATTAATTATTATAATTTAATTTAATTGCTATAATTTATATATTTGTAGGTGTGTTGAAAAATGATTCGATCCGGGCATATAATTTCACTAACGCCACCACTATCACCGTAAGTATTCTTTTTTTTAATTAGTTATTTAAAGATATGCTTTTAATTTAATTGTAATAATTATTTGATTTAAAATTATTTTGCATGCGCATATATATGATATAATAATAATTTATATATATGGTGATCGATGTTCGATCAAATTTTGCATGATAGTTCAATTATAATATTAGTTTTGAAAATTGAATCGATGTTCGATTCAAGTTGATGTTGGAGTTGAGGGTTGATAAATTGTTTGGTATTGTTTCTTTTGTAGAATGTGCGTTCGAGCTTGATTAATTTTAATTAAGTCGGAAATGGATGCACTAGGAATTAACTTGATATATTAAGCTGGGAATGCGATAAAATAAAACAAAACTCTGCTTAGAAATTTTTAGAAAAATATATATTAATATTAGGGAAAAAAATATTAAGTGGAAGAATTAATTATGATTTAATTAAATTTGGAATCTTCATTAATTTGAAGCAGATGAATAAATCAAGCCGTAGTTGGATGTATGGTCCAAGAGCGATTAATGGCATGATATCTCCCGAATTTCGAGTGGAATCGAATCATTTATAGAATTCGCTACTAGTAACCGGAATGGATGAGTGGAGGAAAGATTAGGTGTCCTTGCTCGA
Organism: Paraleonurus japonicus; assembly: GCA_030762865.1. Taxonomy (NCBI): domain Eukaryota; kingdom Viridiplantae; phylum Streptophyta; class Magnoliopsida; order Lamiales; family Lamiaceae; genus Paraleonurus; species Paraleonurus japonicus. Next base: position 33,715,715 of record CM061052.1, read on the forward strand.
AATTCAAATGCTTAGGAACCATAGTTTTAGAGAACCCATTGACGTGAAATCACACTTGTTTAGGCATGGGTTTATGTCTAATTATCACAATTGGATTTTGCACGGTGAGCAAAATTGGAATTCTATGCCACACCGAAACTATGATCAGCCGGCGTCGACTTCATATAGAGTTGGCGACAACTGCAGCACCTAGCTCGTACCAAAATATGATGATGGACTTAACTTCCGGTCCTAACATCAGTTTCCAAAATGTGGAAGAAGAGCCCCTTAGTGAGGAACCTCCTAATCGGCATGTTGCACATTTTTGACATGCTTCGTGCGGCGGATCGGAGATCTGTATCACAGTATGCGAAGTCTCATTCTCGATTGTCATTCAATGCCCGTCTTTTAAACATTAAAACCGAGAATAGGTATGCGAAAGGAGGTTACAATCAAATAGTTGATTTGATTAGTGAGATTTGCCCTCCGAGAAAATCTGGTGCCCAAGAAATTTTACGATACTAAGCAGTTGATGGGTGGGATGGGTCTTCCCGTAGAGAGGATTGATTCTTTGTGCAAATAATTTGTATGATATATTGGGGTGCGAGACGAGGGCTTGAATCTTGTAAGGTTTGTGAGTCGGTCCCGATTCAAACCTGCTAGACGTGGTGTGGATGGTCGATGGAAAAAGAGCAGTCCTTTCAAAGAGATGTTCTATTTTCCTATCATTCCTCGATTGCAGAGGCTCGTATCGATCCACTACTACTGCTAAGGATATGATATGGCATGCTAGTTGCTATAATGATGAGGCTGGTGTTATGCGTCACCCCGAAAATTCGTTGGCTTGGAAACACCTGGACTATTCATATCCCGATTTTGCATTTGAAATATGGAATGTGAGCTGGGTTTGAGCACCGATGGTTTTCAGCCGTTTGGGCGATCGGGAAAACAAGTATTCGTCATGGCCGATGATAGTGACACCGTACAATTTGCCCCCATGGTTGTGCATGAAAGAACAATTCAGTGTTTCGGCGGTTTTGGTGCACTGGTCCTAAAAATCCGAAGGATAATATAGATGTATTTTTACTGACCACTAATTCATGATTTGAACATGCTTTTGTGGGGAAATGGGGTGGAAACCTATGATGTTGCTAGAAGCGAGAATTTTATGATGCGAGCCGCATTAATCTGGACCATTAGTGACTTTCCGACTTACTCAATCTTTATGCGGATGGAGCACCATTTGGAAGAATTTGCTTGTCCATATTGTCTTTGAGTACTTCGATGCCTTCACTTTAAAACTTCGGCCATAAGCTTGATCGTGGTTTGATAACCATCATAAGTTCTTACCCGGGGGACATCCGTATCGCGAGGAACAAAGGCTGCATTCACGAAGAATGTAGTAGTTACGAGATGACCCACCACCCATCCGAATAGGTGAAATGCTTCTACAAGAAATTGATTGGTTGGGGTACGAGAAAGTGACGAGAAGAGGCCCACAACGGAAGATTAGATGGTGGCTGGAGGAAGAAAAGTATTTTTGGGATTTGCCATATTGGAGTACCCTCTTGATCCGCCATAATTTGGATGTGATGCACATTGAAAAAAATGTGTTTGATAATTTGTTCTACACGGTGATGAATGTGGAAGGGAAAACAAAAGACACAAATAAGTCTAGGGATGAACTTAATGAATATTGTAAATCCGTCCCTCTCTAGAGAAATGTCAAGGCCCTTGCAGGAAAGTATCCCAAAGCTTGTTATTCACTTGATAAGAGTCAAAGGATGATGCGTGCGGATGGGTAGCGAGTTGAAGTTTCCCGATGACTATGTGTCTAACCTATCTCGATGTGTAGACTGGAGCAAATTGAAGATGTTTGGGATGAAGAGTCATGATTGTCATGTGTTTATGCGGAGACTACTCCCGATTGCTTTTCGTGAAACTCTGCGCCGAATGTGTGGAAAGCAATCACCGAACTTAGTTTGTTCTTTAGGGAGTTAACTTCTACATCCATTACGGATAGAGAACATGGCTCGATTGGAAGCGAGATGTTCGGTTATATTGTGTAAGTTGGAGCGTATTTTCCTTGACTTCTTCAATTCGATGGAGCATCTGCATGCACCTTGCATACGAAGCAAGGATAGCTGGTCTGTGCGGTCTGAGATGGATGTATCCATTTGAGAGGTAATTTATAACTCTAAATTATTTGATTACCTAAAACGGTTATATATATATATATATATATAACACTTGATTCATTTAATTAGATATCTTTACAATTTAAAGCTCGAGTGTTGGTAACAAGGCACATGTTGAAGCATCGATTGCAAATGCGTATTTAACAAAAAGAGGCCTCAATATTTTGTTCCCTCTATTTTGGCGATCACGTTCGGACGAGGCGGCACGGTGTACCTCGTAATTACGATGGTGGGCGAGTACCCGAGTAGCGAAAGGTACTTTGTCCATATTTATACCTCTGGTCGACATCTTGGAAAGGTGAACAAAAGATGGATTGTAGATGAGGAGAAAAACCACGGCTCATGCGTCGTGTTCTTGAATTGTCCCGAGTTTGCATCGTGGTTTGAACAACTTGTAAGGATAAACAATATTCAAAATCGGTGGATACGTGATCTTTCTAGCGGTCCTTCGAGTTGTGTCACCACATACCACTGGATATTACGTGAATGGTTACAAATTTCACACACGAACTTATGGCTCATCCAAATCTACTTCAAATTGTGGCGTTTGTATCAAGGGTAAAAATTATGATGCGAGATGAGAATGATTTCTACGGGATCCTCGAGGGAAGTAGTGCAATTGGAGTACCCGGACGTATTGAGAAAATGTTATTACATTCAAGTGTGAGTGGTTTGATCCATACATGCCAAATGGAACTAGAGTACATCCTCATTACAAACTTGTGGACGTTAATCAAAGGGAAGATACGGCCGCTCACGATCCTTTTGTGTTAGCAAGTCGAAGCCACTCAAGTTTACTATTGCAAATACCGGGAAAGCGTAGACATGAGTGGTTGGCCGTTTGCAAAATCAAACCGAGATCCTTAGTGAAACCATGCCAACGAATGAACAAGAGCTTCCCCCTTTCAAGGCGACCTTGAGTCCCAAATTAATGTTGTGCAAGCGGATGATGATCGATCATATTGACAGATGTCAGCGGTGCACTAATTGATATTGAAAATAATGAAGAAGAGGAAGGAGAAGAAGGCGAAGAAGAAGAAGAAAATGATGATGATGATGAGGAGGAGAGTGAAGAGGAGGAGGAGGATGAAAACTTCGGATGAATATTGAATATATAGTGTAATAATTATGTGTGTTTCATTTTAATGCATTGCTCGAGTATATGATGAATTATTTGTTATTGAATAGTGTAATAATGTGGTTTTATTTAATTATTGTTACGAGATGAGCGGACCGTCTGGGTCCGAGGGACGGTGGAGTCGAGACGGAGCGTCTGGATGCAGGTCGAGGGTACCGATCAGTACCCATTATTCAGCGAGATGAAGCGGACGAGGCATCGGCTCTGAGTCTTATGAGGAACATCCAGATCCGGCTCCGGCTCCTGCAGGTTCGATCCTGGATATATGGATCTCACGAGGCACGTAAGTTAAATACTTGTGAATAATAAAGCGTGTCATATTTATATGTCTATTGTAATTTCGCTTGTTTATTCCATTTTTGCAGGTTGATGCCATCGAATCGGGTATCCGGATTATTCGGGATATTATGTATATACATATGGAGCCGGTGCATTCACTTTCCGGATGATATCTCCTCGGAGGCTGAGGAGCGTCTTTGAGAGTCATTTCGGGTACATTATATTTTGTTATTCGCTATTTAATTTTGATTAATTTATAAACTTTAACGCTTATTGAAAGTACAATAATATTTTGTTTGGCAGAGAGTGACTAGGTGGGACCCTTCCTTACGAACTCAACGGAGGTGTATCACTGTTCCTTCGTAGGGCAGCGGAAAGATACATCGATATGCTTTGAACAACGTGAAAAAGTTGTTCTTCACCAAGGAGCAGGTGCCTGGATGGGATGACGCCGTCTTCAATCCACTTTGCTCGAGTATTGGGGTAGAGAAGAGGTGAGGTCAAAGAGCGCGCGAGTGTAGGAGGAATCAAATGCTCGGAGCACGGAGGCACGGGTGCGCATGTCCCTTGGTCATAGGCGGATCTCGTGGATCAGCCGCAGTATGCATATGACTTTGTAAGTAATTTTTAATGCTAGTTCAATATTTTAATTAAACATATGGTTCTAATTAAATAAATACGGGAGAGGAAGCATGGGCGGCCCCCACCGACCTGGGACATAGTGCGGCATTACCACGCAACTCCTGAAGGGGAGTACACCTACGGGGCTGTTAGTGACCACAATTGTAAGTATTTTCATTTTATATTATGTAATAATTTATAAAAAAATTATATATATGTCTATTTTTGTAATCTAAATTTTTAATTGTGGAAATATTCGTACGGTATGAAGTACAGAGGCGGCCTCCCGGATGCCTCAGCCCTGCGAGGGGTCGAGCTCGAACCCCAACCCGACTTATCCCGGATCTATGTCCAAAGAGTTGGAAAACAACACGGGAGGGTTCGGGGTCTTGGTCGGTAGGTAAGTCCGAGACGCATCCCCTCCGGCTCTTGCTCATCATCGAGCACTCCTACTAGTGGGATCACCCAAGCTGATATGGACCGGATGCTCCAAGAGGAGCGTGAGAGGGTGCGGTTGGAGATGGAGCAGATGCGAGAGCGAGATGCGAGCGGAGATGAGAGCGGAGATGCGGTGGAGTTGCGGCGGACATGCAACGTCAACTCCGGTAGATGTTGCGGGGGTTACGGGGTTCCTTCCTGGTGGTGATATTCCCCCATCTGGTCCGGGGTGGTGATATTCCCCCATCTGGTCCGGGTGGTTCTCGATCGATCATCCCGTAGGTCCCGGGGTTCTAGGCGCCGCTAAATTAATTATTTGTGTTTAAAAGCAATGAATTTTTTTCGAATGTACGTTAATTAAGAATTCTATGAATTTTAAATGTGTATGAATTTTAATTAATTTATAAGATGATGAATTTTAGTTATTTAAATTATTAATTTTAATTGTTTAAGAGTACATAAATACACATGATAATATAGTTGATAATTTAATTGAATATATATGTGGTAATAATAATAATTATAAACATGATAATATATATATGCAATAATAATAATAACAATAATATATGATAATGTGTATATAGTGAATTATAGGATACATTTTAATTGAATATATACAATATTAATAATTATAAAACAATAATATATATACTAATTGAATAGTGTAATAATGTGGTTTTATTTAATTATTGTATATAGTAATTGATAGAATACAATTTAATTGAATATATACAATTATTATAAAATAATAATAAATATATTAAATATTGTATACAATTTAATTGAATATATATGATAACATATATAATTGAATAATAGTTATATATATTAAACATATTTAATTGAATAACATTTATAAATTAAATATATATAAAATATTGAACATAATATGATATTAATATATTTAAAAGCAAAACTATATCGAATGATTAGCTTTGCCCCAAGCGGTAAAGCGCCAAGGCCCTCTCCTCCATTCGCGCGGAGGTCGCGGGTTCGAATCCTTTGTCGAGCGAAAAAAACTTCGCTCGAGCTGAGGCTAGGCCGCGGCTAGGGGCGCGAGTTCGATCCCCCTGGCCGCAATTCTTTTTTCGAAATTGAATTTAGCGAGGGCAAGGCGAGGCCCGCCCTCGCCGGCCTGGCCTCGCCAATACCCTCGCCAATTGCCCCTCGCCGAGCCCCTCGCTAAATCCCTTGCCAAACTCCCTCGCTAATTCCCTCGCCAAACCCCTCGCTAATTCCCTCGCGAAACCCCTCGCCAAAACCCTCGCCAAACGCCCTCGCTAAATCCCTCGCCAAATAAGCCCTCGCTAAGGCCCTCGCTAAACTCGCCCTCGCCAAATCCCTCGGCAATTAGCGAGGGCTCATACCCTCGTTAATTAGCGAGGGATTTGGCGAGGAAGTGTTTCCCGACAAGGTTTTTGCCGAGGGCTACCTTCCCTCGGTAAAGCCCTCGCTAATCCCTCCCCCTCGTTAATTCCCTCGCTAATCCCCTCGCCAAATTCATTTTTTTGTGGTGTAAGTAATTTTTCTTTCTTTTTTTTCTTCAACTCATGCCGCCATGCTCCATTTTCTCGGTTTTATCATGTTATATATGGAAATGCTCGTAGCGATTCATAGATCGTAGAAATGAAATTTGTTTGTTGTTTCAATGCTTGTAGGGTCTGAAAATTGGGTGCGAAGGTTCAAAATTATTGATTTAAAAATGTTTTTTCATTCAATCACCACCGTCGTTACGGACGAGCGATAGGCGGTGAGACTTATACTATTGTGAAGCCTGTTATGCGTAGAGTAGAATTCTATTATCGATTGTTAGAATCGGTGTATGAATCGATGAAAAATAAGCCTGAAAGTGACGCATAGAAATATGTTTCAACATTTTGAATTAAACTTTATTCTTGTTGATTCTTACATTTTGAGTCGTTATTGGGTGTAGTAATAGTCATAGGCCTGATTGTGAGTAGAAAGCGATGAAAATAGAGTATCAAAAGAAGAAAGCTGAAGCATAAAAGAAATTGCTCCAAAACAATGCTCATATCTAATCAAGTGGAATAATTTCCACTCTTAATTGAGTTTAATATTCTATGTTATGATTGCTATGTTAATGTAATAACCCAAAACCCAATAATAGGATTTTATATTTAATTTTCTAAGTTTGGGGATCATTTTATTTTATTCAAATTTCATGTGTGGTTTTCTTAATTTTCTTCAAGCGTGAGCGGTTTTCCAACCCGAAAATCTACCTGATACTTTTTCGAACTCACATCCGCAATCCAGATTTGTTTAATAACGATTAATTACCAATAGTCTTTTAAAGGTGGGAAACACTCAAGAAAACCCTAAGAAAAATGTTTGTTCTCCCATCGTAGCGTTTTTAATAAATTTTTGGAGCCGAACCTCGGACCGAAAAATACCGAAAACTCAACAACGAAGTCACACCACTGTATTAGAAATTAGACTACCAAATGGCAGCCCAAATCTTCCAAATTTTCGTGCACATGGGAGCTTTAAATGAGAGAATATTGATGGTACATGAAATCCCTAGCCAAAATCCTAAGACTAAGACCTAGGACTAGTTTTCTTTAGCCTTATGCCTATTACCACCTAGTTACCCCCTTTTTCCCACCCCTCTTGACCGGCCATTTCTCCTCCTTCTCCCTCTATAAATAGAGTGGCTCCCCTCTTCATTTCCCACACAACCAAAAGCTTGGGGCTCTCAAGAGGAAGAAGAAAATCTCCAAGGGTAAGTCCCAAACCCCTCTTAAGTCTTACTCTTCTTCTTAAGCATAGAAATTCAGGAAAAATATTATATGAGGCCCTAAGAACTCTTTTTACATAATAAGATCTTATATGGAGTACTTGAGTTGGAATTTTGGTGTTTGGAGTCAAAATGGTGAAGTTATACTTGAAACATGAAACTGTCGAAATCAAGCCCTACCCACTGACCCGTTTTTGTAAAATTTATTCGGACCCTTTCCACCCGTTTAAAAATCATGAAAAAATTCCTAGATGTAGTATTTGGAAGTCTAGAACAACATGTGTAAATTTCATAATTTTCTGATCACTGTGTAGGGAGAATAAAATCGTGAAAAATGATGTGTCGGAAGTAATCCGAAACTGGGAGCAGTGACTCACTTCTTTTATTTCTCCCCTTTCTGATAGTTATAAAATTCTAGGAAAAATCTGGGATGTTTCCCCTTGATGTTTTGTAAATCATAGTCAAAAATAATAATTTTTCGTTTAGTACTTTATTAGATAAAATTCGTTTTCTGAGTACCTGGTCGATGTTCGGCGCATAGGGCTATTCTGTGTTGCACGAATTTATTTTCCAGTTTTGCTTAAGTAATAAATTATGGAAACATTCATGGATGTCCTACAACCTGTTTATAACTAGATTCTTAAATTGGGTGATTTTTAAACAAGTATCCAATAAGTTACGAATTTTCGCGTAAGACATGTCCAGTAACCGAGCCAAACGATGGATTGAATGTTCACGATTTTTCTGGACAGAATCCGTAAGTCAAATGGCTTGGGTCCCTGAATGAAAGTTGTTGATACTTTAGTGTTTCATCACATGTTTTAATTTCATAATTTTTGGATGTTTCTGCAGAGAGTTATGGATTTTATAAGTTAAGGTCACTGTTTTTGCCGAAACAGAAATTTAGAACACTTATTACAAAAACTGCTATAATTCCGTAACTCAAATGAACTTGGACCCTTAATAAACGTTGTTCTACACTGAAAGATGTACAACATATTCAAATTTCATAATTTTCCAACGAGTCTAAGTATTTTATTTCATTTATGCATGTATAGGTATCGTTTCTTCTTTTGACTAGTACTTGACAAATTAAATGGCCAAAACTTTTAATGAAATGCATGTTTGAATATCAAATGTTATATGTGATACTTTATGAATGCATATACTTGAGTGTCTTACGTGTTTTCTTGAAAATGAACGAAACCGAAAGTCCCAAATTCGGATTCCACAAACTGTAGTACACTAACAAAGCCATTAGACATAGGATTTAACCCTTAAAAGCTTTTGATAAAATAAAGTACCCCTTCTTCATTCAAAGCCTAGTTTTAGAAGACAGAATAAGACCAAGAACCTAAGTTTCTAACGGACTAAAGAATTGTCGAACTAAACATACGAATTGTGGTAGGTAAGAGTGCAGTCGGAACCAGAGACCGAGACTTGCGTACAGAGGCCTAAACAATCAAGAAGTTAAACTTTCCCTTAAAAGTTTCCGGTGGGTGACCCTATGTCGTATAGCTAGTTAATGTTATATAGGCATTGTCGAGTTTCACAGATCAAGCATAAGCAGTTCTTAGAAAGACGCAAACAACTCAAAAGCATGAAAATGCACAACTCCTAACTATAAGAAAATGCGAGAACAAGCTTCTTTTACTTTGATTATTTGTTTTATATGTTACATACGAGAGTTATTATCTCTATTGATCAATAGATCTGCGAGGCGAAGCCACTATATAAACGGGAGGAATAAGGATGGTAAAGGGTGTGGAGAGTGTGCGAAATGCCACTATAGCCACCCCACGGGAGCAATAAGGATGGTGAAGAGAGTGGAGAGTGTGCGAAATGCCACTACATAAGCCACCTCACGGGAGCAATAAGGATGGTAAAGAGTGTGGAGAGTGTGCGAAATGCCACTTATAGCCACCTCACCTCATTCGGGCTGGAGAATTACGGGTCTCGGACGTTTCAAGCGTGCCATTCCCACAATGTGATTACGGGGATCGGACGCACTAGCGTGCCATCTCAAATGTGCTATATATATATACTAAGCGCCGCAAAGAAAGATGAATTTTTTAATCGAATGAAGTTAAAGGATAAAAATCTTATAATTGAAGGGTTACCTTGTACAAATGGGCTAAATGCATGACGCATAACTAAAGATAAGAAAAGAATAAAAGATTCAATTATATTCGGGTTTCTGTCGATACGTATGCAACAGCTGTACTGAGGTTACCACAGCTGAGATTCCTATCTGCACTCTCCCAAACTTAATATTTTCGGGTTGCGAGAATGAGGTCCGGGAGGCTGCGGTAGACGACCGCTTCCCACTCTTTTCCCCTTTGAATAAATAAATGGAAATCTTAGTAACTTTCAACCCTTTGTAATTAATACTTTACTAACCTTTATGTTATTTCCTTCCTCTGAGAGTTGTACTCAAATCAGGATGGTTTTATCCAAGCTGAATAATGAACTTTTATAAATAAAGGGAGTTTCCACTTTTTCCAAGTAAAGTATTTTTTTAAAATTTTTCATTTGCAACTTAAATGGTTGTTATTCAAAAGAAATTTTAAGCTCGGTTTTTATATTTCACTAAGTGACGACTCGGGTTTAGGACGTCGGACCCCGAGGGTCAACTTTACGATTCCGGGCGTTACGAGGTGGTATCGAGCCTATGTTAAAACCTTCGGACCAAAATGATTATTTACTTATTAATTTCAAAAATTTTACTTAGAAAATAGATAAATTCCAATCCTTATAAATTTTGAACCTTAGAAAATGTTACTTGTGAGGAGGTTGTCTACTGACATGCAAAGCCGGGAATAAGCCTCAAGGTATGCGACGTCTTGCAAAATATTGCATAATAAAACCGAATTACAAGTGAATAACAACCAAGAAGGAACATGAAATCTCAAACAATTAACTTCTGAAAAGAAATACGCGCCTTGGTGACTTTACTTGCGCATGAGCGTGAAATTTACATGTTTACTTATGCTTTCTTATATTTTGATTTTAAGCGCACTCATTATTTTTTCACTTTATACGCTATTACTATTTTCTTCTTTTTCGCTTAACGTTAGTCCTTTCTTTCTTTTCGATTGGGGTTTATTAGGTAGGTAACTATGCGATTAGACACCGCGTTCTTAGTATTCAGCGGTTTGAGGGGGAGTCTATTTTCGAGCTTTGTTGCGCGATTTGTGGACTATAGGAGACGGAAGGCTGCGGTGAGGGCCTCGAGCTCTCGGATCGGGGCGGCTCTTGCCCTACTCGAGAGATGCCGTACAGCCCGGTGGCTAGACCGTGCTAGGGAGGTTTTGACTCTCGTTGTGATTTCGATTGCCGCACTAGAGGCCAGATCTCGCCTGACGTCTTTCATGGGCCGACCTGAGTGACCATTGACTTGCTAGGGCCGTAGAGCGGTCTAAGGTTGAGTTTGCTCCGTGCCGCTTTCATAATGCGGTGGCCGATGTTTTCGTGACCCGAGCGACGTGCGGCTGAGTACGAGATTGTAGTGTTAGCGGCTCGTAGGAGAGAGCTAGATGATAGGACTGCTGAGCTTCGGGGAGGTCGCCCGCCTTACGGAGGCGTGAGGAGGCGAGGAAGGGTGGCAGTGAGGACTCACCGCTCTTACGGAGTGGAGTTTTGGGAGGAGACGGGGCTTATAGGAGGACTGTTGAGTCTGATCCGGTTGGCGACTACCACCTTGACTTGGAGGCGTTATGGCGATGCTATAGAGGATGGTTGGTCCCTGTTCGTCTCGGGACGAGCACGGCGGCGAGCCGGACCCGGCCGTGTTAGGCGCATCGTCATCCTCGATCGGCTCGATCTAGGCGGTAGGAGTAGATTAGCAGTAGGATAGTTTCCCGGTGGTAGCCGGATGATCCTAGTTTTTGTTAGCGGTCAGCGTAGTTCGAACCCTTTTGACCGAGCGAACCGTAGCCCTTCTTTTTGTAAGCGGTTTGCAAAAACTGTGAATTAACCTTTTGCTATATGTATATATTGCTCTTACTTTAATGATATTACTTTGTTTTAAAGTCCTAGCATCTTTTAATCTTTCATTGGAGCCTCTTTGTCTCTCCCATTTAAACTTTGAGAACTAAATCGTCTTTCTCACTTCATCTATATATGTGTATGTGTTGTCTCATGTAGCTTGTGGGATATTCTATTCTATCAGGTTATTTTTATCTTAACGTTTGGAACATGTGTTACTTACTCTCTAACATGCAGCAGCGCGGCCCGGCAAGCTATCTTATGGTGGACGATCGGTATGTTTCGGTTTTACCGTGTGCTCTCGTGCCACGATTGACTTAGTACCATGTTGTTAAATGTTTGGATTCTCTTGATTTGAATTTGAAATCATACCTATGTATCGTAATTATATTCTTTTTCCTTTCAGACCCTACCTAGGATGCCACCGAGGCGAAAAACCCGCGCTAATCGAGAACCATCTGAGGGTTACGCAGGGAGCAGAAGCTCCACCTGCTGCATCCGGAGCCGAGATGGCACGGGAATTCTTCAATTCCTGCAAAATTTCATGCAGCAGACAAGCGCCACCACCACTGCCCATAAGCCACCCCACCACCCCCACGCAAACTCGATTGTCGGCAGTTCCGCCAAGCTGCTGACCACCCGAGACTTAAGGGTAATGAAGGACCGATGGGAACGAGAAAGAGTGGATCTACGAGATGGAGCGGATTTTTCGCCATATGACATTGGTAAGCACAAAAAGTTTCGTGTGCCCGGTTTCAATTGGTGAGGATGCCGCTCGGTGGTGGGAAGCCCATGAGCGTATTATGACTACGGGTGAAGAGAAGCTTTTACTTGGAAGATTTCAAGCAAGGCATTATGAGGAGGTATTTTCCCCAGGCCCTACGGGACCGAGAAGGGAGGTTGAGTTTGTGAACCTCGAGCGGGGAACCCTTTCCGTGGCCGAGTACAGCGGTTTAACAAACTATCTCGCTATGCTCCACACAGTCGAGGCAGACGAGAGGAAAGCGAGAAGATTGAAAGAGGCTTAAGGCCGAGAGATCGGAGGAGTCGTAGCTGGTTTGAAGCTCTCGACCTATGGTGAAGTTTCGATCGTGCCTTGATTGTATCCATCGGTCTAGGGCTTGAGTTCAAATGGACTCCACCTGCACTTTCGGTGAACATGAATGGACCACCGAACTTCAAAAGAAACAATGGCCCGCTTCAAGGAGGAAGCGGCTTCGGACCAAGACCCCACCCGTTTTGTTCCTAGCTGCAGAAGGCCACACGCGGGACCATGCTCAAAGGGGCCACATGCTTCAGGTGCAACCAATCGGGGCATAGGGCCTTTGAATGCCCCCGTGCAACAAATGGACCACCGCCCAGCCTTAAGGAACCAAGTCGTCCACCGGCCAACAACTACCGTTTGCGAGGACCACCCGGTGGAAATTTTCGTCTCCACAGGCCACCAAGAGGAAATATCCCGATCAAGGACAAAGGGGCGTGCCCGGGTGAAACGCCATTGTGGACGAGGAAGGTTTGGAGGACCCGACTCTCCATGAGACCATAGCGGGTACATTGCTAGTACTTGGCTTACTGCTCGTATGTTTTGTTTGATCTGGAGCTTCACACTCCTTTATGCTCGAAAGGTTTAAGAAAAACCTTAATTTGGAAAGTGTTGAGGGAGAACCCTTGAATGTCGACATTCCATCGGGGATGTACTAAGCATTCAAGAACAAGTAAAGGGAGTGAGTATAAACTTGGGAGAACATAAAGTAAAAGCGATCTTCACATCCTAAGGATGAAAGATTTCGATATAATTCTAGGGATAGATTGGTTAAGGAAGAATAAGGCCGTCATAAGGTGTTTAGAAAGGGAGATAGACTTGAAACAATGAGTGGCCAGCGTTTCACTTTCGGTGGGGCGAAAGCGAGAACCGGAGTAAGGGTGATCTCTACCAATGAAAGCGGCAAAGCTACTACGTAGAGGCAGACAGGGTACTTAGTCAGCATATCAACAATGGCTAAGGATACGAGGAAACTTGCTCTGCGGAAGTGCGAATCGTAAGAGAATACCACTGACGTTTTTTCCCGAAGAGTTATCCTGGATTACCACCCGAGACCGCCAAGTAGAATTCACCATCGACTTAACACCCGGTGCTACACCCGTGTCGAAGTCACCTTACACCGTGCACCACGGAGAGACGAAAATGTACCTGGAGCTCACGGGAAAACTTTTGGTGGAGAGCCATGAAGAGGTCGATAGCTCATTTCGTGAAATGTATGACCCGGTCGTCAGTTAAAAGCGAGACCACCGGCGACCATCGGGTTTCTTGAACCCATTAGAGATACCGGAATGGAAATGGGAGAATATCGCCATGGATTTTGTCACTGGTTTTCCCAAGGCGGTGAAAAATCACGATGCGATATGGGTTGTAGTGGATAGACTCACTAAATCAGCTCATTTCATTCAAATCCGTATGACCTATTCAATGGATAAGCTTGCTCAATTGTACGTAGCTGAGGTAGTCGGGCTACATGGTGTGCCGATCTCGATCGTTTCGGATAGAGACCCTCGTTTCACCTCAAACTTTTGGAGAAGTTTGCAACAAGCCTTAGGGACGAAGCTAAATTTCGGCCTGACATATCATCCTCGAGACAGATGGTCAATCGGAGAGGACAATTCAAACCTTGGAGGACATGTTGAGAGCTTGTGCTCTAGATTTGAAGGAAGTTGGGAAGCTAACCTTCCTTTGGTGGAATTTGCTTATAATAACAGCTACCAATCAACAATACAGATGGCGCCATACGAAGCACTTTATGGAAAAAAGTGTAGATCGCCTATTTGTTGGGACGAAGTTGGAGTCCGAAAAATCTTAGGACCCGAACTAGTGGAGAAATCGGTAGAGACCATTTCACGGGTCGGAGAAGATCCGGATAGCACAAGACCGTCGAAGTCGTATGCTGATATACGGAGAAAAGATTTGCACTTTGAAGTCGGGGACAAGGTATTCTTAAGAGTTGCACCAATGAAGGGATTAGTTCATTTTGGAAAGAGAGTAAGTTGAAACCTCGCTTCATAGGACCTTTTAACATTTTAGACAAGGTCGGAAGCGTGGCTTACCGAGTAAGCGCTGCCACGAAGCGTCCCAAGTGCACAATGTGTTCCACGTATCCACACTCGGGAAGTATGTGAGCGGCCCAGGACCACGTTGTCGATTTTAAGGATCGAGCCTAAGCCGCGACTCTAACTTACGAAGAAGTACTGTGGCTATCTTGGAAAGAAAGATTCATACCCTAAGGAACCGGGAAGTTCCTCTAGTAATCTTTGGTTCAATGGAGCAGAGACATGGGAAGGAAGGAGCTACAGGAAAGAGAAGATGAAATTTTAGCTAAGTACCCGCATGTCTTTAATTTAAGTAAGTAAATTTAGGGGACGAAATTTCTCTTAAGGGGTGTAGGATGTAATAACCCAAAACCCAATAATAGGATTTTATATTTAATTTTCTAAGTTTGGGGGATCATTTTATTTTATTCAAATTTCATATGTGGTTTTCTTAATTTTTCTCCAATCGTGACGGTTTTCCAACCCGAAAATCTACCGATACTTTTTCGAACTCACATCCGCAATCCAGATTTGTTTAATAATGATTAATTACCAATAGTCTTTTAAAGGTGAGAAACACTCAAGAAAACCCTAAGAAAAATGTTTGTTCTCCCATCGCTGCGTTTTAATAAATTTTTGAGCCGAAACTCGAACCGAAAAATACCGAAAACTCAACAACGAAGATCACACCACTGTATTAGAAATTAGACTGCCAAATGGACAGCCCAAATCTTCCAAATTTTCGTGCACATGGGAGGCTTTAAATGAGAGAATATTGATGGTAAATGAAATCCCTAGCCAAAATCCTAAGACTAAGACCTAGGACTAGTTTTCTTTAGCCTTATGCCTATTACCACCTAGTTACCCCCTTTTTCCCACCCCTCTTGACCGGCCATTTCTCCTCCTTCTCCTCTATAAATAGAACTTGCTGCCCTCTTCATTCTTCCACACAACCAAAAGCTTTGGGGCTCTCAAGAGGAAGAAGAAAATCTCCAAGGGTAAGTCCCAAACCCCTCTTAAGTCTTACTCTTCTTCTTAAGCATAGAAATTCAGGAAAAATATTAAATGAGGCCCTAAGAACTCTTTTTACATGATAAGATCTTATATGGAATGCTTGAGTTGGAATTTTGGTGTTTGGAGTCAAAATGGTGAAGTTATACTTGAAACATGAAACTGTCGAAATCAAGCCCTACCCACTGACCCGTTTTTGTAAAATTTATTCGGACCCTTTCCACCCGTTTAAAAATCATGAAAAAATTCCTATATGTAGTATTTGAAGTTTAGAATAACATATTAAAATTTCGTGGCCACTGGAATTTTCTGATCACTGTATACTGAGAATAAAATCGTGAAAGATTATGTGTCGGAAGTGATCCGAAACTGGGAGCAGTGACTCATTTTCTTTTTATTTCATCCCCTTTCTGATGGTTATAAAATTCTAGGAAAAATCTGGGATGTTCCCCTTGATGTATTGTGAATCATAGTCAAAAATCATAACTTTTCGTTTAGTACTTTATGAGATAAAATTCGTTTTCTGAGTACCTGGTCGATGTTCGACGCATAGGGCTATTCTGTGTTGCACGAATTTATTTTTCCAGTTAGACTATTTTATAAATCATGGAAAATTCATGAATGACCTACAACCTTTTTATAACAAGTTTCTTAAATTTGGTGATTGTTAAACGAGTATCCAATAAGTTATGAATTTATTTGTAAGACATGTCCAGTAACCGAGCCAAACGATGGATTGAATGTTCACGATTTTTCTGGACAGATTCCGTAAGTCAAATGGCTTGGGTCCCTGAATGAAAGTTGTTCATACTTTAGTGTTGCATCACATGTTTTAATTTCATAATTTTTGGATGTTTCCGCAGAGAGTTATGGATTTTATAAGTTAAGGTCACTGTTTTTGCCGAAACAGAAATTTAGAGTCCTTATTACAAAATCTGCTATAGTTCCGTAACTCAAAATGAACTTGGACCCTTAATAAACTTTGTTCTACACTGAAAGATGTACAATATATTAAAATTTCATAATTTTCCAACAAGTCTAAGTATTTTATTTCATTTATGCATGTATAGGTGTTGTTTCTTCATTTGACTAGTACTTGATAAAATAAATGGCCAAAACTTTTAATGAAATGCATGTTTGAATATTGAATGTTATATGTGATACTTTATGAATGCATATACTTGAGTGTCTTACGTGTCTTCTTGAAAATGAACGGAACCGAAAGTCCCAAATTCGGATTTCCACAAATCGTAGTACGCTTAACAAAGCCATTAGACATAGGATTTAACCCTTAGAAGCTTTTGATAAAATAAAGTACCCCTTCTTCATTCAAAGCCTTGCACCATAAGATCAAGAACCTAAGTTTCTAATGGACAAAAGAGTTGTCGAACTAAACATACGAATTGTGGTAGGTAGAGTACGGTCGGAACCGCAGACCGAGACTTTCGTGACGAGACCTAAACAATCAAGAAGTTAGACTTTCTCTTAAAAGTTCTCCAGGTGGGTGACACTATCTGTATAGCTAGTTAATGTTATATAGACCGTTGTCGCTTCTGAATCAAACATAAACAGCTTCTTCCAAAGACGCAAACAACTCAAAAGCATGCAAATGCACAACTCCTAACTATAAGAATATACGAAACCAAGCTTCTTTTACTTTGATTTATTTGTTTTTATATGTTACATACGCAGAGTTATTATCTCTATTGATCAATAGATCTCGCAGAGGGCGAAGCTTCCTATATAAACGTGGAGCAATAAGGATGGTAAAGGGTGTGGAGAGTGTGCAGAAATGCCACTATAGCCACACCCACGGGAGCAATAAGGATGGTGAAGAGAGTGGAGAGTGTGCAGAAATGCCACTATAGCCACCTCACGGGAGCAATAAGGATGGTAGAGGGTTTGGAGAGTGTGCAGAAATGCCACCATAGCCACCTCATTCGGGACGGAGAATTACGGGTCTCGGAGTTTTAAACGTGTCATTCCACAATGTGATTACAGGATCGGACGCACTAGCGTGCCATCTCAAAATGTGCTATATATATATATATACTAATCAAGTCGCAAAGAAAGATAAATCTCTTAATCGAATAAAGTTAAAGGATGAAAATCTTATAATTGAAGATTACCTTGTACAAATGGGCTAAATGCCGCAACGCATAACTAAAGATAAGAGAAGAATAAAAGATTCAATTATATTCGGGTTTCCTCACAATCTGTAACAAAGCATACAAAGTTACCCATCGAGATTCCTATCTCATCCTCCCAACTTAATATTTTCAAAGTTGCGAGAATGAGGCCCGGAGTCGCAGAGACGACCGCTTCCCACTCTCTCTTATTTAATAAATAAATCGTCTTCGTAATTTTCAACCTTTTGTAAATTAATACTTTAATAATTTTTATGTTATTATCTCCTCCGGAGTTGTACTCACGGATGGTTTGATTAAAGTAGATATTGATCTTTTATTTTAAAAGAGTTCCTCTTCACTAAGTAAAGTATGTTTCAAATTTTTCCGCCGCAACTTAATCGGTTGTTATTCAAAAGAAATTTTCTGGCTCAGTTTTTATATTTCACTAAGTGACGACTCGGGTTTAGGGACGTCGACCCCAAGGGTCAACTTTCTCGAATTCCGGGCGTTACAGGTGGTATCGTGAGCCTATGTTAAAACCTTCGGACCAAAATAATTATTTACTTATTAATTTGAAAATTTTACTTAGAAAATAGATAAATTTCAATCCTTATAAATTTTGAACCTTAGAAAATATTACTTATGGGAGGTTGTCTACAGATGCAAACCGGGAACAAGCCCTCAAGGTACGCGACGCCTTGCAAAATATTGCATAATAAAACCGTTACAAGTGAATAACAACCAAGAAGGAACATGAAATCTCAAACAATTAACTATAGAAAAGAAATACACCGCCTTGATCGACTTTACTTGCGCATGAACGTGAAATCTACATGTTTACTTATGCTTTCTTATATTTTGATTTTAAGCGAGCACTCATTATTTTTCGCTTTATACGCTATTACTATTTTCTTCTTTTCGCTTCCGACGTTAGTCCTTTCTTTCTTTTCGATTGGGGTTTATTAGGTAGGTAGCTATGCCGATTAGACACCGCGCTCTTAGTATTCAGCAGCTTGAGGGAGTCTATTTTCGACTTTGTTGCACGATTTGTGGACTATCGGAGACGGGCTACTTGAGGGGCCTCGAGTCATCTGCGATCGGTCAGCCGCCTTTACTCAGAGATGCCGTCACTCCTGTGGTTAGACCGTGCTAGTGGAGGTTTTTGACTCGTTGGGATTTCCTGATTGCGCACTCAGAGGCCAGATCCGCCTCGACCTCTTTCATGGACGATCTAGTCGATCGCATCGACTTCGCCGCTAGGGCCGTAGAGTGGTCTAAGGTTGAGCTTTGCCCGCCGCCACTTTCCATAACGTTGTGGCCGATGTCCTCCGTGACCGAGCGACGTGCCGCTGAGCACAAGATTGCAGTGTTAGCTGCTCGGAGGAGAGAGCTCGACGATAGGATCGCCGAGCTTGAGGAGGTCACCCGCCTTACGGAGTGTGAGGAGGCGAGGAGGGTGACGGCGAGGACTCACCGCTCTTACGGAGTGGAGTTTTGGGAGGAGACAGGCTTATCGAGAGGACCCGTCAACTGATCCGGCCGACGACTACCTTGATTTGGAGCGATATGACGATACTATGGAGGATGTTTGGTCCCCTCGCTCGCCTCGGGACGAACGACGACGAGGCCGGGCCCACTCGTGTTGGCGCATCATCCTCCTCTCGACTGATCTAGATAGTAGGAGTAGATTAGCAAGAGGGATAGTTTCCTGGTGGTAGCCGGATGATCCTAGTTTTTGTTAGCGGTCGACGTAGTTCGAACCCTTTTCACCAAGCGAGCCGTAGCTTTTGTAAACGGTTTCACGAAACTCCGTGTAGTTGACCTTTTGCCATATGTATATTAAGTTCTTACTTTAATAATATTACTTTGTTTTAAAGCCTCGCATCTTTAAAATTTCGTTGGTGCCTCTTTGTCTCTCCATTTAAACTTTGAGAACTTGTCTTTCTCACTTCATCTATGTATGTGTATGTGTTGTCTCATGTAGCTTGTGGGATATTCTATTCTATCCGTTATTTTTATCTTGACGCTTGGGGACATGTGTTACTTGCTCTCTAACATGCAACGACGTAGCCCAAAACCGCATCGCCGTGACGACAAGCATGTTCCGGTTCTACCGTGCTCTCGCATGATCGACTTAGTACCGTGCTGTTAAATGTTTGGATTCTCTTGATTTGAATTTGAAATCATACCTATGTATCGTAATTATATTCTTTTCCTTTCAGACCCTACCCTAGGATGCCACCGGCGAAAGACCCGCGCTAATCGAGAACCATCTCGAGGGTTCTCAGAGGACGCAAGCTCCACTCGCCGCATCCGAGCCGAGATGGCACGGGAATTCTTCACCCTCGCAAAATTTCATGCAAAGAAGAACACCACCACCACCACCTGCCCATGCGCCACCCAACCACCCCCACGCAAACTCGATTGTCGAACAATTTCGCCGACCGCAACCACCTGCATTTAAGGGTAATGAAGGACCGATGGGAACAGAGGAGTGGATCTCTCGAGATGGAACGGATTTTCCGCCATATGACATTGATCAAGCACAAAAAGTTTCGTGTGCCCAGCCAATTGGCCGAGGATGCCGCCGGTGGTGGGAAGCCCATGAGCGTATTATGCACGATCGGTGAAAGAGAAGCTTTACTTGGGAAGATTTCAAGCAAGTCATATGAGGAGGTATTTTCCCCAGCCCTACGGGACTGTAAGGAGGTTGAGTTTGTGAACCTCACAGTGGAACCCTTTCCGTGGACCGAGTACGAAAAGCGGTTTAACAAACTATCTCGCCATGCTCCACACCCGGTGGAGGCATTTGAGAGGAAAGCGAGAAGATTCGAAAGAGGCTTAAGGCCGCAGATCGGAGGAGTCGTAGTTGGTTTGAAACTCTCGACCTATGGCGAAGTTTTTGATCGTGCCTTGATTGTATCCACTCGGTCTAGGGCTTGAGTTCAAACAGACTCCACTTGCACTTTCGGTGAATAGGAATGGACCACCGAACTTCAAAAGAAACAATGGTCCGCTTCAAGGAGGAAGCAGCTTGACCAAGACCCCCACCGCTTTGTTCCAACCGCAGTAAGGCCACACGCGGACCATGCTCAAAGGGGGCCGGCACATGCTTCAAGTGCCACCAACCAGGCATAAGGCCTATGAATGCCCCTGTGCAACAAATGGACCGCCGCCACTTTAAGGGAACCAAAAGTGCGGCCCACCGGCCAACAACTACCGTTTGCCGGGGACCACCCGGTGGAAATTTTCGCCTTCCCGGGCCACCAAGAGAAAATATCCCCGCTCGTGGACAAAGGGGGCGTGCCCAAGTGAACGCCATTATGGATGAGGAAGGTTTGAGGACCACTCTCCATGAGACCATGATAGGTACATTGCTAGTACTTGGTTTACTCGCTCATGTTTTGTTTGACACCGGAGCTTCACACTCCTTTATGTCGTAAAGGTTTAAGAAAAACCTTAATTTGGAAAGTGTTGACGGAGAACTCTTGAATGTCGTATCCCATCGGGGATGTACTAAGCATTCAAGAACAAGTAAAGGGAGTGAGTGTAAATTTGGGTGAACATGAAGTAAAATCGATCTTCACATCCTAAGGATGAAAGATTTCATATAATCTTAGGGATAGATTGGTTAAGGAAGAATAAGGTTGTCATAAGATGTCTGTAAAGGGAGATAGACTTCAAACAATGAGTGGCCAGCTGCTTTCACTTTCAAAGGGGACGAAAGCCGTAACCGAGTAAGGGTGATCTCTCGCAATGAAAGCGGCAAAGCTACTACGCAGAGAGATAAACCAGGGATACTTAGTCAAAGATATCAACAATGGCTAAGGATACGAACTCGCTCGCGGAGGTGCGAATCGTTAGAGAATACCCTCGACGTTTTTCCCGAAGAGTTATCTGGATTACCACCAGACGCTAAGTAGAATTCACCATCGACTTAACACCCGGTGCTACACTCCGTGTCGAAGTCACCATACGTAATGGCACCTAAGGAATTGCAGGAGCTAAAGGAGCAACCGCAAGAATTAGTGGACAAAAAGTACATCCGCCCAAGCGTGTCACCTTGGGGAGCACTCTGTACTTTTGTGAAGAAGAAAGATGGGTCACTCGTAATGTGTATCGATTATAGAGGGTTAAACCAATTAACCATCAAGAACAAATATCCTCTCCCGAGAATTGAGGACTTGTTCGATCACCGAAACACGCAGCAGTTGTTCTCAAAAATCGATCCGAGGTCGGGCTATCACCAATCGAAAGTTAAAGAAAGTGATATCCCAAAGACAAATTTTCGTGACAAGGTATGGACATTATGAGTTTATTGTCATGCCTTTTGGAGTAACGAATGCCCCCGCAGCCTTCATGGATTTGATGAATCAAGTATTCCATCAAGACTTGGACAAGTTCATCATTGTCTTCATCGACGACATACCGTGTGTACTCAAGGACGAAAAGCAAATACGAAAAACACCTCAGATCGTGTTAGAGACACTAAGATGTGAGAAATCAGACGCTAAGTTTAGCAAGTGCGAATTCGGATTGATCGAGTCATGTTTCTAGGTCATATAATCTCAAAGAAATGGGATTGAGATGGATCCTGCAAAGTTGGAGGCCATAATGGACTGGAAGAGTCCAACTAATGTCAACGAAATACGGAGTTTCCTAGGCTTGGCAGATACTACCGAAGATTTATCCAGATTTCTCACGCATTGCAAAGCCTTTGACACATTTGACAAAGAAGAGTGAAAAGTTTGTCCTCGACGCCTACCCGTGAGGAAAGCTTTCAGAATTGAAGAAGAAATTAACTTCCTCACCGGTGTTGACCATTCCCGACGGATCCGAGGGATTTGTCATTTATACAGATGCATCTTTATCAGATTGGGATGTGTCCTTATGCAGAATGGAAAGGTCATTGCATATGCATCCCGCCAACCAAAGACTCACGAACAAAACTATCCCACACATGACTTGGAATTAGCAAATGTGGTTCACGCGCTTAAAGATATGGAGACACTACCTATATGGTAGTAAGTGCGAGATCTATACGTACCACAAGAGTTCTAAATACTTCTTTACGCAAAAGGAACTAAATATGCGTCAAAGAAGGTGGCTCGAATCGGTAAAGATTACGATTGCACTATCCATTACCATCCCGGAAAAGCGAACGTTGTGGCCGATGCGCCGAGTAGAAAGGAAAGTGCGACGCCTAGCCGCCATGCCAACCGAACAAGAGTCGCCGATCGTGGATTTTTCCCGAATGAAGTTAGAATTCCCTAATCACCGCAAGAAAGGAGATGATTTTCGCGCCACCGTGCAACCGACCTTAAGAGAAAGAATCAAAGAGGCGCAAAAGAGTGATAAATTCCTCGAAGGAATGAAAGAACGGGCACAAAAAGGGACTATTCAGTGGTTTCATCGTAAGTCCCGACGGAACCCCGATGTTTGGAAATAGAATCTGGTGCCAAGAAAGGAGCAATTGACGAATGAGATCATGAGAGAAGCCCACAACACACCATACACCGTACACCCCGGAGAGACGAAGATGTACCGAGCTACGGGAAAACTTTTGGTGGAGAGCCATGAAGAGGTCAATAGCTCATTTCGTAAGGAAATGTCTGAACTGGCCGCAGATTAAGGCGTACCACCAAATGACCATCGGGGTTGGCTGAACCCATTAGAGATACCGGAATGGAAATGGGAGAATATCGCCATGGATTTTGTCACCGGTTTTCCCAAGACGGTGAAAATCACGATGCGATATGGGTTGTAGTGGATAGACTCACTAAATCGGCTCATTTCATTCCCATCCGTATTGACCTATTCAATGGATAAGCTTGCTCAATTGTACGTGAGTCAAGTAGTCGTGCTACATGGTGTGCTAGTCTCGATCAAGCTTCGATAGAGACCCTCGCTTCACCTCAAACTTTTGGAGAAGTTTGCAACAAGCCTTAGTGGACGAAGCTAAATTTCAAAGATTAACATATCATCCTCGCATGCATGGTCAATCGGAAAGGACAATTCAAACCTTGGAGGACATGTTGAGAGCTTGTGCTCTAGATTTCGAAGGAAGTTGGGAAGCTAACCTTCCTTTGGTGGAATTTGCTTATAATAACAGCTACCAATCAACAATACAGATGGCGCCCTACGAAGCACTTTATGGGAAAAAGTGTAGATCGCCTATTTGTTGGGACGAAGTTGGAGTCCGAAAATCTTAGGACCCGAACTAGTGGAGAAATCGGTGGAGACCATTTCACGGATCGGGAAAAGATCCGGATGGCACAAGACCGTCGGAAGTCGTATGCCGATATACGGAGAAAGGATTTGCACTTTGAAGTCGGGGACAAGGTATTCTTAAGAGTTGCGCCAATGAAGGGATTAGTTCGCTTTTGGAAAGAGGGTAAGTTGAAACCTCGCTCATAGGACCATTTGACATTTTGGACAAGGTCGGAAGCGTAACTTACCGAGTGGCGCCGCCACCGTAATCGTCCCCAAGTGCACAATGTGTTCCACGATCCACACTCAGTGAAGTACGTGAGCCACCTGCACTCATGTTGTCGATTTTAAGGATCTCGAGCCTAAGCCGCGACCTAACTTACGAAGAAGTACCGTGGCTATCTTGGAAAGAAAGATTCATACCCTAAGGAACCGGGAAGTTCCTCTAGTACTAGTTCAATGGAGCAGACATGGGAAGGAAATGAGCTACCCGGGAAAGAGAAGACGAAATCTTAGCTAAGTACCCGCGCGTGTCTTTAATTTAAGTAAGTAAATTTCGGGACGAAATTTCTCTTAAGGGGTGTAGGATGTAATAACCCAAAACCCAATTATAGGATTTTATATTTAATTTTCTAAGTTTGGGGGATCATTTTATTTTATTCTAATTTCATATGTGGTTTACTAAATTTTTCTCCGATCGATTTAACGGTTTTTCGACTCGAAAATCTACCGATACTTTTCGAACTCACATCCGTAATCCGGATTCGCTTAATAATGATTAATTACCAATAATCCTTTAAAGGTGAGAAACACTCAAGAAACCCTAAGAAAAATGTTTGTTCTCCCCGTCAAGCTTTTAATAAATTTTCGGAGCCAAACTCGAACCGAAAAAATACCGAAAATTCAACGCCGAGATCACAATATCAGATAAAGAGTGGGCTACCAAAAGGACAGCCCAAAACCCCCAAAACAGCCGGCCATGTGAGGCAAGTAGGAGTAGTGAATCTAGCATGTGCCTATTAACCCAAAATCTTCCAAAATCCTATGATAGGAGTACCCCCTAAGCCTATTTTTTCCTTATTTTCCTCCCCACCACTCAAATCAGCCGTCCCTCTCCCCTTCCCCTCTATAAATAGAACTTGCTGCCCTTTCATTCTTCCACACAACCAAAAAGCTTTGGGGCTCTCAAGAGGAAGAAGAAAATCTCCAAGGGTAAGTCCCAAACCCCTCTTAAGTCTTACTCTTCTTCTTAAGCTTAGAAATTCAGGAAAATATTAAATGAGGCCCTAAGAACCCCTTTTTACATGATATGATCTTATATGGAATGCTTGAGTTGGAATTTTTGTGTTTGGAGTCAAAATGGTGAAGTTATATTTGAAACATGAAACCGCCAAATCAAGCCCTAACCACTCGACTCCATTTTTGTAAAATTTATTTGGACCCTTTCCACCCGCTTAAAAATCATGGAAAAATTCCTAGATGTAGTATTTGAAGTTTAGAATAACATATTAAGTCTAAGTATTTTATTTCATTTATGCATGTATAGGTGTTGTTTCTTCATTTGACTAGTACTTGATAAAATAAATGGCCAAAACTTTTAATGAAATGCATGTTTGAATATTGAATGTTATACATGATACTTTATGAATGCATATACTTGAGTGTCTTACGTGTCTTCTTGAAAATGAACGGAACCGAAAGTCCCAAATTCGGATTTCCACAAACCGTAGTACGCTAACAAAGCCGTTAGACATAGGATTTAACCCATAGAAGCTTTTGATAAAATAAAGTACCCTTCTTCGCTCAAAGCCTTGCACCATAAGATCAAGAACCTAAGTTTCTAATGGACAAAAGAGTTGTCGAACTAAACATACGAATTGTGGTAGGTAGAGTACGGTCGGAACCAGAGACCGAGACTTTCGCACGAGAGACCTAAACAATCAAGAAGTTAGACTTTCTCTCGAAAAGTTCTCCAGCGTGGGTGAAACTATATGTATAGCTAGTTAATGTTATATGTGACCGTTGTCGGGCTTTCGAATCAAACATAAACAGCTTCTTCCGAAAGACGCAAACAACTCAAAAGCATGCAAATGCACAACTCCTAACTATAAGAATATACGAAACCAAGCTTCTTTTACTTTGATTTATTTGTTTTTATATGTTACATACGAGAGTTATTATCTCTATTGATCAATAGATCCGCAGAGGGCGAAGCCCTATATAAACGGAGCAATAAGGTTGGAAGAGGGTTTGGATTGTGTGCGTAAATGCCACTAGTGCCACCTCATTTGGGAGGGAGAATTACGGGTCTCGGACGCTTTAAACGTGTCATTCCACAATGTGATTACGGGGATCGACGACTATCGTGCCATCTCAAATGTGCTATATATATATATATATATATATATATATATATATATACTAATGCCGCAAAGAAAGATAAATCTCTTAATCGAATAAAGTTAAAGGATGAAAATCTTATAACTCAAGATTACCTTGTACAAATGGGCTAAAATGCCGCAACGCATAACTAAAGATAAGAGAAGAATAAAAGATTCAATTATATTCGGTTTTCTCATTAACTGCGGTAACAAAGATACATGTTACCCATCGAGATTCCTATCTCACCCTCCCAACTTAATATTTTCAAAGTTGCGAGAATGAGGCCCGGAGCCGCAGAGACGACCGCTTCCCACTCTCTCTTATTTAATAAATAAATCGCCTTCGTAATTTTCAACCTTTTGTAACGAATACTTTAATAATTTTTATGTTATTATCTCTCCTCTGGGAGTTGTACTACGGATGGTTTGATTAAAGTAGATATTGATCTTTTATTTTAAAAGAGTTCCTCTTCACTAAGTAAAAATGTTTCAAATTTTTCCGCTCGCAACTTAATCGGTTGTTATTCAAAAGAAATTTTCTCGCCTGGCTTTTATATTTCACTAAGTAACGACTCGTTTAGGACGCTGACCCCGAGGGTCAACTTTCGAATTCCGGGCGTTACACCAACCCACCTTCATCTCTACTAACGCATAGATCATCCTATGAAATCCAAAGTGTATTCCCCCCTTTTTATTGACGCTCATCTCCCCACCGAAAATCTCGCACAAATTAACTCCATCTCCTTGCATAGCGAAAGCAGAATTCTAAAACATGCCATTGTATACGTTGGGATTGCCTCGCAAAACCGCCTTGATTAAGACCTCCTTCCCCTTTTGAGAAATTCTTATGGCTCCATGCTTCAATTATTTTGATCATTTTTTCTCCGATGAAGCCGAATTGAACTCTTTTCTCGTCGAAGTGAGAATGATGGTGCACCCAAATAAAGCTCATGACTTCTACTCCCCTTCATACATAGTTGTTGTTTCACTCTTTCTTGATTCAACCTCATCGTGTTAGGATTAAATGTTAACGCCGATTTGTCATGATTTACCACTTGTCCTAATGCTCTTTCATAAAAATTTAAGCATTCCTTTACTCCTTTGCACTAGTAATTGTCCGCTCCGATGAAGACCAAACTATCATTGCAAAAAATAAATGAGTAATTGTCGGTCCATGCATCTCCATTCTAACCCCCTTAATAAATCCTTGCTCATGAAACCCTTTAATCATCGCCGATAACCCCTGAGCGCATAAGACAAGTGATATAGGGCGAAAGAGGATCACCTTGCCTCGTGCCTCTCCCTGGGTTGATCTTATATGTAATGACTCCCATTGAATTTAAATGCATAAGTAATGTAATCTGACACACCTTAAAATCAAGTTGATCCATCTCGATGAAAGTGCCATCTTCGTCATTATTGCCTCAATAAACCTCCATTCTACCCCCGTCGTACGCCTTGCTCATATCAAGTTTAAGCCGCCGCGTATCCTTCCTTGCTTTTTTAATTTCTCAACTAGTTCATGCATTCAAACCCAATTAGAATGTTATCGCAATTAGTCTCCCGGCACAAACGCACTCGAGTTTTATCTATTATCTTATTCATGACTCTTTCGCAACTGCTCGTAATCGCTCTGCCACAATTTTATAAACGACATTGCACAAGCTAATTGGTCCGAAATCTTTGATTCTCTCTCGGCCTTTTAACTTTGGGGATCGGTGTGACAACCGTAGCATTCCATTCTTCCAAGGGCCCTCCTTCATTTAGTATGAACTTCACCTTATTGATGATATCTTCGCTTATATTTCCCCACATGACATGAAAGAAACTCGCAGTGAATCCATCCATTCCCTGAGCCTTAGAGGGATTAAGGTCAAATGTTGCTTTCTTTATTTCTTCATCTGTAAAATCATTATCCAATAATGCATTCATTTGTTCATCAACTTTAGTTTCTACAAATCCCAACACGTACTCAATATCATCCCATCTCGGATTTGTAGTCTTGAAAAGTTCTTCATAGTACCTCGTAATGCAAGCGGCTATCTCTTCATTTGTCTTCCACTCTCGGCCCCGATCATCCTCGATGCTATGGATATAATTCTTGCTTCTTCTTTGTTTTGTAGTCATATGAAAGAAGGACGTATTTTGGTCACCCACACTAAGCCATTGTTTCTGGACCGTTGATGCCAATAGAATTCTTCTTGCAATAATAATTTTTCAAACTCCCTCTCCTTTCCATGGATTATTTCATTGCATCGCTCATCTTCCTCCCTTTCTCCGAGTTTGTCTATTTCCTTATATAGCTTACTTATTCTTGTCTTTGTATTGCCAACTTCTCTATCTGCCCAATCACAGATCATCTTGTTGCACGCTTGTAGTCTACCCGGAATATCCATCGATGATGGGGTTTGCGACCAGCCTTTCCAATGCCTTTGGTAGGAATCCTCCTTAAGTAGCCACTTGTTTTCAAATACAAATTATTTTTTTGGGAGGCTTTTAGGCATCCATCTGCAATAATTTAGTGAAATCTTTACAACCCTATGATCTGACCCATAAAAACCACAGCTTGCGAGCACATGCCTTCGGGAAAAGAGAAGACCAAATGGCTCACTTGCTAGGAATCTATCTAATTTTTCTTTGATATTACTTCTTCCTTTCCTTCTATTAGACCAAGTATATTTAGGACCCATAATAACCAGACTTTTCATTCTAATATTTTTGCAACAATTGTAAAAACTATTAGCTTTATACAATCTGCTCCTATTAATACCACCAACCTTTTCGTAACTATACAAAATATCATTAAAATCCCCACCTATAAGCCAACATTCATCATCTCCAACCCTTAATTCATGCAACTTACCCAAAAGACTCCAAAAGGCCATTCTTTCCTCAGGAATTGAGGGAGCATAGCATCCTATAAATCTCCACTTTAAGGATTCCCACCACAGAGACGCCAATGTGGTTTGGCGAAAGGGATTGTAATGATATATTTACACTATCACACCAAAATAAAAGCAGCCACCTTCGTGCCCTTAGCATCAACACCCACAACATAATTAAAACGTAGTTTAGTTAACTAGCTTCCTAGCAATATTACACGGAATTTTAGTTTCACATACGAATAACAAAAGGGGGCTTGAATCAAAGAACCACTGTCAGAACATTAGGAATGCACGTTTATAGCCCGCACTCGTGCATTCCATATTACGGTGCTCATGGCTCCAGACTAACAGAGAAAGAAAGATTGGGGAAAGAGGTCACCGAGCCGAGCAAAAGAAAAGATCCCAACAAAGAGGCACCCAAAGATAAAGCACAAGGGTCTTACTCAAAAACGCACACGGTGGTGCGGAAAATACACAGAGGCGTAGAGAGCCTCACAGGAGGAGCTTCTTTTGTCACCGTTCAACCGTAGAAGACTCTCGAAAGCTAGAGAGAGAAAATCGACCAACTTCTAAAAATTTATTTTATTTGTTTTTGAAAAATTTCTTCTTCATTTTCGCTCCCGTGGATTCCGCTCCCACAGAATCACCATCCTCATTTATCTATAACATCGCTTATACAAAAATGTATTAAACTATAAAATTGAATAACGTAAAATATAAAAATTAAATAATATATATATATGTAATATTGAGTAATATATTAATAATATCTAATATATATATATATAATATAATTCTATTAATATATATATATATATATATATATATATATATTATATAATATGTATATATATATGTATAATTCTCATGAGGATGCCCGTCCCCGCCTATAGGAATGATTTATCCTTATACTCACCCCGCAGGATAAATTCAAGAATTTCCTACCCCTGCTCAGAGCGGATCACCGTGGGGAATGGAGATTCTTCGCCTCGTTGTCAAGCCTAAATAAATGGGGAATGACCCGAATTTGAATATATATTGTGATCTACTATATGTGTTGTCCGACATCACCGTATTGGATTTGAATCTATATTCCTTGAAGGCGTCTTCCATCACTATTTCTATTAAGAATAACCGCGACCTTCACTTCTTTTTTATCTTAATGCGGATTTAAAATCGATTGAACTATTAGTGGAATCAAATCTTGATACACTCTCAAGTACATGAAAATGATATATTAGTTGTTCCGTAATACTAATGATTTTGCTATGCTTAGTGAAAGCATATATGATTTACTTAGTGATCATTCTTGGGGCTAACGATCCTCCTAACTCCGAACCCAAGTGATAATAGATCTAGTGATGAGGGTTCATCCGAGGATGGTGATGATGAAAAATAAATGCCAAGAGTGACACCTCATCCAAATTTATTGAGAGTACCATTTTTCGCATCCACATTTGAAGATGTTCCTATTAATTCAATAGGTATTTCAAGAAAGTGGTCCAATATATGATGCCGATAGAAGAGTTTTGAAGAAAGGAAGAATTTTCAGAGATAAAACAAATATTTGTAGATTGTAGTGAAAGGTTATTCAAGACGCCATGCTGATGTGAGTATAGAGTCATGGAGAGCACCTTGGCCATCTAAAGATTGTGTGTAAGAAGAATATTTCCGCCGATCATTGTCCAACATCGCAGTAATAACGTTGGTAAATTCGGTGTTGTCATTAGGAGGCAGTAATAACGCTGGTAAATTCGGTGTTGTTATCTTACCAATATATCACCTCTCATTTACGCTATCCCTAAGGCCGCGCTTTGTTTTGAGACTCACACGGATGGACTTTGGACTTTTCGGCCCCGTCCCATACGAGTTAGGGATTTGAAATCCAGATTTCAAAATCTTATACTCAATCCACACCTATAAAACCTATTATTACTCTTCCAATATAAATCATTTTATCCCATTTAAAATAATTCACTTACTCTCTCACTCAATCATTACTTATATCATCACTTTTCTCTATTCATTCTCTTTCCTACTTTATTTTTACACTTGATTTGACATAAAGCAAAAATACTATCCTACCAAAATCCCAAAAACAAAACACATAATTTTACTATTCATCAAAGATTTTACATCTCATGGATGTAAAGTCATGACTTCCCCGCACACTTAAATCCCAAAACAAACATACCCTAAGAAATTGTGTGGCTTTACAATGTAATTTTCTTTGGGGCGGAGGAGAGAATAGACGCAAAATTGCATGACCGAAATGGGAGAAAGTGTGCACACCAAAGGAGGATGGTGGACTTGGAGTGAGAAATTTGAGCATTTTTAATAAACTTTGATGAGAAAATGGCTATGGAGATATTTTGTAGAGAAGGGGGCATTGTGGAAGAGGGTGGTAGAGTGATTACATGGGAGGCTGCTAGTCGATGAAACACGTTTTAAAATGAAAAGAGGGAAGTTCGCATAGCAAAGCGGTCGGAGGGGAGTTGGTTTGTGGATAATATGTAGCGAATTGTAAGGAACGGAGACAACATCAAGCTTTGGAGGGAGGCATGGGTTGGAGTCCCATTAAAAATCAGTTTGGTAGATTATTTAATTTGAGTGTACAAAGAATTGAAGGCAAAGGAGATAGACAATTGGGAAAATGGATTGTGGGTATGGAACTGACAATGACAATTATTTGAGAGGGAAGAGACAATATCAAGGAGATGGAAGAGGTGTTATCTAATTACGCATTGAGAGAGAACGAAGAAAACGGTTGGCGGTGGAAATCATGCGGTGTAGGAATATAAAAGTTGTAGGGATCCATATGACACCAATGAAAGCATCGCCATTGCGTGGCGACTTATATGGAATGTGCTCTCGACAAGAGAAAACTTGAGAAGAAGATGAATCATTTCTACCGATAATGAAACGAGGTGTGCAAGTTGTGATGCAGTAAAATAAGTCGGCAACTCACTTGTTCGCCGAATGCAACCTTGTTGATAAAATTTGGAAGGAGATTATGAATTGGATAAAAGTTGAAGGAACAATGCACAACCAAATCCAGGTACACTTTCTACATTTTACGGACTTACTTCCCAAGAAAATTGGAGTGAGGTTCATGGTAGGTGTTTCGATTTGTGTTATTTGGGTTGTGTGGAAATGGAGGAATAAGGTGATATTTGAGAATGCAACGTGGGAGTCGGAGAAGATAGTGGACGAAGTATAGATTATGGAGTTGGTGCTTGGCAAAGGCAAGAGTTAATCATCATTTATCTTTTAAGGATTGACTAACAGATCCATGTGCGCTTTTGGGTGTCCGGTAGATTTGGGAAGCCGATGCATTATGCTTGTAAGGGTGAGTTGTGTTAATGTTTGAATACATAAGGAAGTCAGTGTATTTGGATTGTAAGTGGTACGACTTGTACCGAAGGATTATTAATAAAATTTATCTTACCGATAAAAAAGAATCATACAAAGGGGTGAAATACACCACATGAAAGAAAATTTAGCATGCAAAATTTATAATATTAAAAATTTTTCCTAGAGTTCCCAATGAAGTTTAAATGCAAATGACGGGGTTTTATCCGATATTGAAAAGGCTAAAATGGGAAAAATAGATGTACATACTATTCATGAATCAGTAGATGAATAAGAAATTTAAATTTTTCATGTCATGAATTGTAAAGGAAAGAAGATAAAAATTCATAGAGAGCTATATGAAATATTGTTCGTGTTTAGGAAAAGATTTATCTCAACTCAAAGATACAAGCATCATGGAGTAATAAATAAAGACAACATGAAATTGATATGACTCATAGCTTTATGGTTTTATGATGATTGTATTCCTATGAATGTGGTTAACTCACGATACTTTAAAGCGATGATCAAGAGGGTAGCATCCATGGGTCATTAGTACACTCGGTCCCAATTACCATGCTTTAGTCGCATTGCTTAAAGAAGCGAAAGCTCAAGTTGATCTCGACTATTGGAATCACTTCGATCTAAGTGCATTGAAACAGGTGCCCTATAATGGTGATGGTTGAATTAATAGGAGGTCATGCACACTTATTAAGAAAAATGCTTTATCGACTTTATCGACCAACAAATGAAGTATATTTTTGTCATTTTTTGTGCGATAAAGATGGCCGTATGATTGTGGACATCCAGATTCTTAATCACACTTAATTAATTAGTGTTTTTGTCTAATCCACCCTTAATTATTTTGGCTCCAAGCTTTCCCGCCTGCTTTGCATCGCGCGCGATTCCTCCCGCCTCCCGCCCGATTCCTCCCGCTGGCCGCTCGCTCGAAAACGGCCGCCGCCCATTTTTTTTCAAATTTCAAGAATGGCGCACGCCTAAAAATATTCAATCATTGCATGCAATTAGTATTTCTTCTCCTACCCCAACTATTAGTGCTGAATCTGACATATTTATTCTCCCCCACACATTGACATTAATATTTTGATTAAGAAAAAGAAAAAACATTGATCATCCACATAATTAAAAAGAAAGAACACTATCATCTTCATCCATTTTCACTCTTAAAAATAACAATTGACATTAATATTTTGATTTAAAAAAGAAAACATTGATCATCCACATAATTAAAAAGAAAGAACACTATCATCTTCATCCATTTTCACTCTTAAAAAATAACAAAAATTATCATCTTCCTAGAGAAAATGTAAAAGAATGGGTATATGTAAGTATTTATGTTCCATTAGGTTGCTGCCATACTGGTGGGTATTTTTCAACTTTTTAATATATGTAATCTATCTTAACTGTAAAGGAAAAAAATCAATTAACACTACAATTCCTAGAGAAAATCTTAAAAAATTAATGTTAAGAATGGGTATCATGCAATTCAAAGATAATGCAAAACATAACATATTCAATAGATCTTCCTCTCACATATTCAATTTTTCGAGAATCAATTGCACCTAAAGTAGTAGTACTTCCTTTGCACGGTATTACTATCGAACACTAGATCGATAGTAACAAAAACTCTATTCCAAACTAATTTTTTTCCTTTTTCTAATCTTGGATTGTAACGTTAAATTTATTCATATCATGACTTAATACATGTGGAATTCAATTTTTCGAGAATCAATTGCACCTAAAGTAGTAGTACTTCCTTTGCACGGTATTACTATCAAACACTAGATCGATAGTAACAAAAACTCTATTCCAAACTAATTTTTTTTTCCTTTTTCTAATCTTGGATTGCAACGTTAAATTTATTCATATCATGACTTAATACATGTGGAATTCAATTTTCCGAGAATCAATTGTACCTAAAGTAGTAGTACTTCCTTTTGCACGGTTTTATTACTATCGAACACTAGATCGATAGTAACAAAAACTCTATTCCAAACTAATTTTTTTCTTTCTCTAATTTTTGGATTGTAACGTTAAATTTATTCATATCATGACATAATACATGTGGAATTCAATTTTTCGAGAATCAATATTACTAATCCTTACTAATTCGACAACCATTAACCTAATATATATTCAACACTATGAAATGCCCTTAGTAATACTACGTAAATTTCCGATAAATATATATTTTAGGCAATATTATAAAACCAAATTTTCGAAATTAATTAGATATACGTCAACAAAAAATTTCAAATCATATCTTGTTCGGATCTTTGTTCGTACTTGAATTGGTCATATATGACCAACATAATCACAGCCTTTATTAGTTTGAAATTTTGATTAATTGATTTTTGAATTTGGCATGGTGTAAATAATTTACTAGAATAACTAATACATTTTGCTTTTGAATTGGTAAGATGAGAAGAAATGAAGAATAGAGAGAGATAGAAGAACACGGTGAGAGAGAGAGGTAGAAGATGACAATGAGAGAGAGGTAGGGTAGGGTTTGGATGAAATAATTAATTGAATCCTTGAAAGTTGTAATTTTTCTTGGAACTATTAGTAAAGAGAGAAGAGAGAGAAAGAATTTTAAATTTGAATTTGAAATGAAAACAAATTCTGAATTTGATTAACTCAAAAATTTTTGAATTAGGGGGAGATTAGTTTAAGTGGATGGACGAAAAATGCCCTTCTATGGACGTCCGTAACTGACAATTAGCGCTGCTCTTTTTGTAGTTCAAATGGTGGGAGATTAACTTTATGGTTAAAGTTAACCATTCCCACCAATTTGAATTGTTTGAGGGAAATTTAAAAATGCACAATAATTTAAAATTAAATGCAACATTCATCATAAAAATAGTAATTGCCACATGTTAAATACTCAAAGGTACTCACATCCAAATATTGCACGTAAATACCGTTAAAAATACACCGGCACTATTCATACGAAAGCATCCACAAATTCACTTTGAATAATAACAATGACTATCTAAATTTATAGTTTTGTTAAAAATTTGTTGCTAATTACTAACTTAATTTGCTTTAAAATGCTTAATTTCATTTTATAAATCTTCTTCTCACAAAGATATGCAAGTGATAGTCATGGAAATAAAATGTTCACATGATAGACGTCATCAATATTTTGTAAGAAAAGCAAGTCACATAACATTTTTTATGATGGATGTTAAGGCTAATAGAGTTTTAATTAATTTTAAAAAAATGACAGAACCAGCCTAACATCACCGCATCATTCTTTTCCACAATTGAGTTTATAATACTCTTCTTATCAAATTGTACAAACATATCACAATCATATATTACTAGTAGAGATACTTTCAACCGACTCATCATCCGGAAAAAATTAAAAGAAAAGCTAGACACTAATCCAAACAAGCAAACATAGTAGCAAGATATAGACACAATTTTTTTATCTCGTGAAATAAATTTTTTATCGCTTAATAAAAACTTTTCATAGAATTGGAGCTTTGCACATGAGTAGCACCCAAGTTCCTAATAAGTTACAAATTCCAAAACAAGAACATACAAAAAGCTCGCAAAAGTTCAATTCTAGAAGCATATACCACAATAACGACTCATATTAGTTCCAACACATATTGCTAACACCCCACCGCATATAATGAGGCAATAAAAATTTACAATTACACATGCACATAAAAAATCATAATCGTGAGGGATATCAAAATACCTCGTATACAATAGTTGGCGAAGAAATGACAATGAAGGATTCGATGGATGCCTTTAAATTCGCCACTTTTTTCATCGAGTTCTTGTAAAAGAGGGCTATAATATGATACCCTATACTCCGAATCGGGCACATCAAACCAATAAATTCCAAATTTGAAGGTATTGAACCAAGGATCTCGTAATCGAGCACATCAATCTTTGGGTTATCAAAATAGGATAAATCGAACATGAGATCTTCGAGTTGACCCCTTCTCCAACAACAATTTTGGGACAATAGTGTTGAAATTGGATTTCAAATGATAAGAGATTCCAACTCCGTTTCATCGAGGGCATCAACTCATCAAAATTGGGAACCTCGACCTTCAAATCTCCGAATTGGCCTTAGAATCCGCCAAAAGGCCAAGGGGATCTAAAAATCGAACAAACTTTTTGGGACAATATTGTCGTAGTCATAGTCGAATTGGTATTCGACACGTAGGGAGAATCCATATCCATTTCATTGAAGAATGGCACATCTCGTAAGATAAAAATAAAATTAGGATCTGTGGGTTTTGAGAGAGACAAAGTAGAAGATTCGAGAGAAGGGCTAGGGTTTGATTGATACGGTTGATGATATAAAATGGATGATTGATATTGGGTTGTGTAAATATTTTAGGTGTTGGGTTAGTGGTTTGATTTTTTCTTTGGGCTGGTTTGTGGTTAATTAAATTAATTGTTGTGTTGATGAGAGGGTTAAGTGAATTAAGTAGGCCTAATTACAATGATAATTTTGAAATAACATAAAACTCATAAGGGTGTTTATTTTGTGTGTAATTTATATTTTAAAAGTGTGAAGAGTATTTTGGGACGAATGGAGGGTTCTCCAAAGACGAAGTGGGTATCTTTTATCAAATCATGTAATGTGTCCGATATCTTTTGTGGTTGAGATGATAGGTGAAAAATTGTGGTTCATATGGTTAATGACAATGCCTGTAAGTATAAAGCAAATGGAAAGTTGTTTCATGCTAAATTTTCTAGAGTAAATTGGTCCATGTGTTCGGATCATTGCATTAACTTGATTTTAGAAGATGTTGGAAACGTAGACTTAATCCAGAATGTGTTGTTTTGGGTTTTAGGATTACCACTTTCATTTATAACCATATATAAGTGTCCCCTTGCTTGGTTGAGCCAAAGACGTGGTTGGACTAAAATAATTACTTCGTAACACACACTTTGACAAAATTTTTATTGCATTGAAGAGTTTGTATGATCACAAAGAAAATTTGGAAGTTCTTTCATGTTCAAACTATAAGTTCTTGAAAATTGAAAAACAAGAGGAGTAAAAGATACCGTGTTAAACCAAAGGTTTTGGAATAATTCACCTGTCATTATCAAGATCATGGAACCACTAAGCCCATGTTTGATAGCGAAGATTAATAGTCCGGTAGATACCAAATCGCCAAGATTGCATATGACATTAAATCATAACACAAAGCAAAAAGTGTTTGGTTTGACTACCTTTTTTAAGATAATTGTGTGTGCATTTCAATTTTAGAATTTAATTTAAGGTGTATTTACCTTTATATCCTCTCTCAAATAAATACTATATTTTTCTAGAACCCATCATTCTCTCTTTCCAACCCAAAGAAGTACCCCCGATTCCAAACCCTAATAGGCTCATCGATTCTCTCAAGAAATTTCTTTGTCACCGAAAAGTTGAGTGGGCGAAGTTCGAATCAAGAAATCCCCATTATCCCATCCCTATTCAATCCAGCTTTGTATAATTATTTGCATCGATGACGGATTTTTGCAATTATAGACGAGGTTTGTTCATGCTCGGATTCGTCTCCACATTTTCATACGCGTTTCTTTTGGTTGTTTTAGGGCTCCGATTTGATCCCAACTAATTTGTATATTTTTTGTAGATCATACGATGGCAAATACACATGACCCCATTGTCGGAACACTTTGCTCGTATGTGAGGGGGCCGATGATTCGGCTAGTTGCGGGCGAGTTTGCACGTAACCGGGTAGACCCTATTATAGGTGTCCGACTAGGGAAAAACACCATATGTCTTTAATATAGTGCGACGCTTACAAAAGAGTTCCGGATTTTTCCTCTAATTAATGTGAAAATTGCTTGAAATTCATGCATTTTATTTGCTTAATTTAATAGAATTTCTTGCATTATTTACACTAAATTAACTAATTGCATTTGACATGAGAATGGTATTGTTTTGCTATTTTTGTAGGTAAATTGAGCATTATTGGAAGCAAAAATACGAGCCTATTATTTTTGAGATCAATTCGAAGGAGAACTCAAGAGTCGAGAAAAATACGAGAAGAATTAATTGGGCCTAAGAAAGGAAAAGAAGAAAAAAAGAAAAAGGAAAGAAAAAGGAATTGAGGCCCAAAATGGGCCCATTTGGAATTGATGGCCCAACAATTCATTTTAGAAGATGAAAGGCATCAGGAGCAGCTTAGAAAGAAAAAGGGCAGTAATGAATAGAAAAAAAAAAAAAAAACAGGCGCATTAATAGGTAAAAAGAAAAAGAAAAGAAGGAACAATAGGCAGAGGATAGACAACATCGCGACACGGTAGAAACAAAAGACAAGAACTTTTGAGATTATCTTAGTGTTAAGGGTTTCTCACTCTATATTCCCACAATTTTCCCACACTTTCTTAGATTAAATACACATATTACACATATAGTTTTAAGTGTTCTTCATCATAGATATTTTAATTTCTTGCAAGATAGAAGATAGTTTCTTACAATCAAGTGTAATACACTCTCAAAAGGTGACCTCTATACTTATTTCATTTATCTATTGGTTAATTTCTTTTAATCATGTTTTTCCTAATTTTGATTTACATGAGTTTATTGTTTAAATTCATGCTTAGTTAAAATTTTATTGTGTTTGAGTGTAATAGCCCTTAGATTGAGTTAATTATGGTGTTAATATGATTGAGTGTTTCAATTGTGGGGTTGATTGATTACTCTTTTGTGCTTTGCATGAATTAATTGCTTGATTAAGTCTAGATCCCTTGTTTGATGAATTAATTATCACAAAGATATTTGGGTAATTGAATTATTGACTAGGGTGTTAGATTTTAATTCGTGATTGATATCAATATTGGATTAACGCAAGGATACTTGGTTAATTTCACTAGAATCCGCATTTGAGTACATTAATTGCTTGATTTGATTGCTCGTAATTAGTGAGGGGGTTAGAGTGTTGTCTCTAACAATCTTGTCTCGCTTAATTGATCATATATAGCCTACGCTTACAAGTATGGTTGTATGTGAATTTTTGTTAGATATCCCCTATCGTCAACCCTTGTAATTGATTCCCCGATTATATGTTGCTATAGTTGATAAGTCTTTTGTGATTTGCACCCGAACACTATCTCTTATTTGATATCTCTTTGCTAGATTACTTGTTTGCTTAGTTTTTAATGTTTATTTGCTTTGTGTCTTTTTCAATATTTGTTCATCCTTGATAAGCTTCTATAATACTATGACAACGCTTAATCTCATGGCTTTATTATCCTCCTAGTCTCGTAAGTTTGATAAGCGATTAGTCTTAAAATTGTTATCAATAGAAAATACAATCGATCAGCCTCAAATTCTAAGGGTACAACATATGAGTGTCCCGGACCGGACATGGTGAGGGTCTCAATCTAGTGGCGAAATTAGCCCACAACCCCTCCTTCGATGTTGTATTCGATCGACAACCAACCTGTCGCCGGAGGACGCCAGTAACGGGGTTACCGGTGGTCGGCAAGGCTACTCACGATTTGTTCGAGCATCGGGTGTTATTGCCCAATATGGTGACAAATTAATTTGCATATTTCATTGTCATTTTTCTTGCAATTTTATTGTTGATGTTGGGCTTTGTTTTAGGACTGTTGGTCGGAGGTCTATGATTTACTATGATCAATTATTGCTTAGAATGTGTGGAATCTAAGTTCTAGTATTTTCAATATTCTTGTTAAATGAGTGCTTGGTATATGTACGTAATACTATTAGACTCTATTGACGATGGGATTTGGTGTTATCACCGACTAATATGTAAGGATTGTTGATTCATGTTTTATTTACTCGTACATATATGATGAGTGTATTTCTTAACGGTCTATTAGATAATTCGACAAGTAGTTGGTGGTTGAGACTTTTTTTTACTCTTAAATGGGGTCTGACTTGTTGGTGGTGTTTGGGTTTATTGCTTATAATAAATGAGAACTTTATGTCCTTTGGTTGTTGTGTATTTAATTTAGTTTTGTCTATATAAGTGTGCACTTGTCATCCATTGTGTACAAAGCAAACATGAGTTTCCAGTCACCTTGTCCCCAAGAGTGCTACTTTATGAAGGTCATTGGAATGAGGAGATCGTAGGGATCTTCATTCGGTCTTGATGGATGACGTTAAGTTGGGGTGTGGGTTGTGGGGACGACAACCACCGTGGGTTGCTAGCCGCCAAACAATTTGTTAACTTGATGCTCGACAAAGAATGCTCATGGACTGAAGTTGTTGGGTTGTTGGACCTCATCAAAAGAGGTATACGACCTTTCAACATGTTCTCGACACCGAAGCATCTCGATGGGATCGTCGCTACAATCACGCATTACACACTTTGCCGCTCCAAATGTTTGGGACAAGCTTTTCAAGGTATGACATGTAAACGTTGTCGCTTTGCGTTTAATGCAAGTCTTCTTTAAATTTTCATGTTTCAAATTTTTGATTTTTCTAATCATATATGTTTTGATTGCGATGGGATGAGTTCACTAAGGCGTTCTACCACAGGGGTGATGTCATGTACGAGGACTTGAAGACGTTGTTCGGCACCGATGACGCGGTACTCCCGACATGATTGTGATCAACTCGATGGACCTTCGATGGACGAGCCTAACAAAGTGCAGACGACCAATCGTAATACCCGATTCGCCCAACCCGAAGTTACCTCTCCAGCTTATCCTTGGGCGTAAACCACCACGTAAGAAACCTGCTCAATCTCTAAATGGTGATGTTCCAAAGAAATCAGTTGAAGAATCCACGCGAACGTCTCCGAAAGACTTAGGCAAAAGCAAAAGCCAACTCAGAGAAGATTTTTGCAAGTGCTCAAGAATAAGAAGCTGTGAGACGTCATCCGTGCATTATCCAGTTCCCTTTAGACGGTTCATGTCGGCGCCGTGACCGAACCAATTGTAAACTGCGTATAATATATACACCACAATGGTAATCTCTCGCCAACATCATTTTCGGGTAGATTACAAAGGTGTGTAATATTTAGGTTTGGCTTCACCGGTGATATGTAATGTAAACTATTGGTAATGTTATATAATGTTGTGTTATTTTAGCCGGTATGTTATAAAATAGTATTTTGGTGATGCTATATATTTGCATATCCGAGAATACTTATGTTAACAGGGGTGATGCCACGTTATTTTTGGTTTTTTTTTTTCTCGGACATGAAGCCATGAAAAACTACTACCCGAGGTTGATACAAAAATGAATACTTTTGTATGCATAGAGAATTAATGATGAAGAAAAAAATCAGATTGATACAAAAAATGAGGGTTCTTGTCTCATTCTCCATCAAAATCTAGCATATCTAAGTTAACGTGATGGAATGAATCCAAGATATTCTCATATCCATCATATGCAAGTAGAAAGACCCCATAAGCTGCCCTTTG
This sequence comes from Paraleonurus japonicus, assembly GCA_030762865.1. Lineage (NCBI taxonomy): Eukaryota > Viridiplantae > Streptophyta > Magnoliopsida > Lamiales > Lamiaceae > Paraleonurus > Paraleonurus japonicus. The sequence continues at coordinate 33,757,563 of CM061052.1, forward strand.
GGTTCGAATTTGGAGGCTCGGTGTTTAATAACCCAAATTATGAAATTAGTGTTCAAAAACTATTACTTGTAGATTTGCATAGATATTTGTAAGAGTTTAATTTAAAAATGTTGTTTTTTTAGCTATTTTGAGTATGGGAAAACAAAAATAAGATATCAATTTTTGAATTTTGAGCAATAAAAATAAGACGAAGGGAGTAATTTATAAAATTAAAAAAAGTTCATAACATATAAATAAAAATAATAAATTATATACTTGATTGTATTATATTTTCAATGTATAAACTATTTTCACTGGAATAAAATTACATAACTAAAAATTTATAAGTCAGAATGAATTAAAATTCTATCTTCCACCAAACATATTTCAATCCCATGTAGTATTTTTTTTTTTAAATTCTGGCCGTATTAGTTATAATTCACACTTCACGCTGATTAATAGATACAAAGATGATATGAAATTTATAGTCATTGTGAACTAAACTTATACTTGTTGTAATATATATATTGTGCATAAATAAATCTTCAAAAATGAATAAAATCGAGAAATTTGTTGGGATGTTTATGGGTGGTGTTGAATTTATAAAATATGAATTGTATATAACCACTTCTAAATTAAATGTAAAATAAGAAATAGTGCCCACATTAAAACAACCGGATGCATAAAATTGATAAAATTACGTCCCAAAATAAGTAGCAAAATAACATAGAGGCGTAAAACTAAACTTCCAAATAGAACGTAGGTAAACTTCAAAAGGAATACAGTTCTAAACTTATACTTAAACCTTCAAGGTCTTTCCCGTTCCAACAATTGGATCGCGTACATCGCTCTCGCCTCCTCCGTCATCCCCATGAAGATCACTAGACGTTCATTTTTGCACCAATCAAGACAAAGAGCATTGAGCTTGTCGGAGATGGTTAAACTCGGGACGTTGTTTAGTAGACCGTAGATCTAAGTTCTCGATTGACCAAGATCTTTTATGTAGCTAATTCTTAACGACATTGTCTCACGCTATTCATTGCCGCACTACGAAGTTATCCAGACAACAACCATAGACGGCCTGCTCGTATCGCCTTGCTTTTTCTCTTCTTTGAAGTCCCGGACGATGGTTGTGGTTTGTCCGTGTCACCACGCAAAGGTCTTTATTCTCCATGTTGTCTCCGCTTATCGGCTATGTTGAAATTAGGATGGGATCAGCATTCAAGGTTGTCGTAGTTGCATTCATCGCCTCCATTGTCGGGCCACTCCCTCCACACCCGAACGTTGACTTAACCGGGCTAGCATAGTATTTACAGCACTGTGCACGTCCTCCGCAATCTCTCTAGTTGTGCGGTCCTTTCCAAACACCTCGAGCCGATTCGAGAAAATGACTATTCCTTGTATGTCATCCCCTTCATCGATGGATCTTTCGCACCATTAAAAAAAATAAACATATAACTAGTCCTCGATAGAGCCATCACTAAATTAAATAGATAGCTACGAACTTGCACTGTTAGTTCCCACCGATCATCACTACTTCAAATGTGTTCGTAGTTGTATTAAAACCAACCTCAATTGTATCACGTTGGGTAGACACTCGATTAACCATAAGTTTTCCTCCATGTCGTCACCGTAAAATTATGTTGGGATCTTTTTGGAGATCGGTGTTTAGGAAGGCCAGCTTCAACGCTGTCTTCTAGCTTAGTTAGATAGCCCGTGCGAAATCCGTTGTTTGACTTCTAGTCGTTGCTCACTAAATCTTTCAATGCAACTAACAACACCGTTTCTTCATGGTTTGTCCAAGATCGACGTGAACCACCGTAGTTTTTTTGTTTGCTCCTTATCCACGGTAAACCGATTTCTCCATTATGGGACCTGTCTAGACCACACAATAATACACGAAATATATATCATAAACCCCGAAGACAGTTGATACCAATACAAAAACAAGTAACATACTAAATATCAAACTAATACATGGATAAAAATGGTGTGAATGCAATTGAACTACATAGCGAGAATAGCAACATGGCCAATTAATGTCAAATACAACATGATCACAAACAATATACTTATAATTCCTTATACATAAAATAAAACACCAAAAACATCACTTCTAAACCCCGCTCACGTAATTTGTTCACATAGATTGGGCGAGCACTTCTCTCGTGTGTACTCCACTCGATTGTTGCCTCGACACTTGATATAAACTCATCCATTGGGGCAACATCAGCTTCGGGTTCAGGATTGTCATCTATTCGGCATCTAGCGGATCAACGGCCATCTCTCTTCGAACAAAATTATTGAGCAGAAGCACGCCATAATGAGGCGTACTTGTGTCCGAATAGGATAGTACGATGCGCTCCCGAGGATGTCCCACAAGATCTTCATGACCCCAAATGTTTTTTCTATAACATTGTGTGCTCTTGTGTGCCACATATTATAATGCTCCTTATATGTTGCCGGCCTCGTGCGTTTGGACCCCACTTGTTTAAGTGATAACGGACACCCCTATACGGTGTTAGAAACCTGTGGTACATTGGCATACCCATTATCACAGTAGATAGTATGACCCTACAAGAAAAAAAAAGATATATAACAACAATACATAGCATAAAATTATCCTTAAACATGAAAAAAAGAAAGGCAATTACCAATAGGAACCTTCACCCATGAACTCTTCCAACCGCATCTCATAATATACGAACATCGAAGTTGATCCCTCCCATCCGAGAAGAATATATGAGAACTGTATCTCCCGATCACAAATGGCCAACACGTCGTAGATATTTGCCCTTTCGAGTCTTATACCAACCCCGCCAAATTTCAAGTACGTGCACGTTAATGAATGTGCCATCTAGTGCACCCAAACAACCCCGCAAGTGAATTTAAAGTATTAGCCAACATACGCAATTGTATGAGTAATTGATGATACACAAGATTTGTGAAAGGTATTTACCTTGAACCACTTCTAACGGTGGTTATCGCAATCATTGGGTACGGGCACCGGCTTAACCAAAGAGGATCGAATGAAGTTGAAGAACCGTTGTTAGCACTAAATACACATAATGAGATATAGTTTGACCCGACCTACGAAATCTATATTCGATCGCCTGCTTTTTTTTTTTTTTTTTGTGGTGAGCTAATATGGATAGAAACATCACAACTTGCTCTTCTATTGTCACAAATTTACCTCTAGACAGCCACCTAGAGTCTTTACTAATAAACAGAGTCTACCAAATGTATTCCGATCCATTCGTAGATTATCAAAGAAATCGGAGTCGTAATTCCCTACCAACCTTTCCATTTCTTGTACCTGTATGGAATTCGATCAATCATACTATACCTAGAACCCCGTAAACGCTTTCTCTTCCCTTGGTTCATGTGTTCGATAATAAAACAAATTACAATAATAGTAAATTGCATCATTTCTTCGCACAACAAGAATAAAAATCGCATTCTCGGTTGACGAGAAGCCTTCATTGGACTATGTATATAAGAGGTTGTCAAGAACAAAAGATAACGAAATAGATATTCACGAATCAAGAGTTAAATGATAAGTTGTGATATTGGTTAAATCTAGCATTCTCATATGATCCAAATAACTCTCTACATTATGAGATTTAAGCTTACAAAGGTCTACTCAAATCCTTCAAGATCTTCATGCCGATACACCTAGTATAATGAATGAAGTTACCATGTTTCGGAAAGGTAAAAAAAGCTTTGAAATTTCATTGGCTAATAAAGAAATAAAAATAATTACTCCTGGTACCTTTGTACAATAAATTTTGTGTAATTAATATAAAAATATGAAATTGCTATACATTTTAATTTTTATTCGGCTTAGACCGATTAATTTTTGGATTACGATCTTTAAATTTACTCCTTTAATTCTTCTCTTCAAACTTTGACTTTGACTTTTCGAATTTCGAATTGGATTTGCCATCGAATCTTGATTGAATGTGAAATCAAAACTTTATAACGTTAATCCAAGGGTCACATATCTTATCTTTGATTCAATGTCGCTTCTAAGGGGAATTTGAGATAAACATCGTAGAATATTTGAAGAAAATCGATGAACCCACGAAGAACTTGATCCTCAAGAACGCTGACCGTAATCTTGAATAGATGATCATTCTTTGTTGACTTCCTTGAAGAATTTGAAGAACCTTCTTAAAGAACTTGAATAACTTCCTTGAAGAAACACTGATCGGATGAGCCTTGCCTCTCGATCTTGCACCAAATGATGTCATTGAATGATTTGCGCCAAGAACACAAAGAACTCCTATGAAGGACCAAAAATAAAACTTTAAATCATCGAACTTGGTCACTAAGACTTACAATATCCAGCTATTCAATATTTGTGTGTGTGTTCCAAGTGTCTCTGAATGAAACCCTATTTATAAGTGTAGAATCTTGGATTTGATGGACCTAATTTAATGGATCATAAAATATTTATCGAGCTTTCATGATTTAATTTAGTTTTAATCTATTCCATTTTAACAAGATATCAACCTGATTTGACTTGATTTGGTTGGTTCTAATGATCTCTTTCCATTTTGACCGAATATTTTTGATATCCTCAATTATACCGTTAATTTAATTGTACGAATACCGCGGTATATTAAATATAAATTGACTTCTTAATTCAAGAATTGATTTAATTAAATTCTCAATACATAATGTCGCATCCCGATTTTAATTTGAAGGCTTTTAAAAAGTAATTTAAACTAACAATTTAATCAAAAATATTAATTTTCATAAAAATCGCTTTGTAGAATAACATAGATATAAAATTTACAAAAAGACTCATACATTATATAAATGAACTATGGACTAAACAATTTTGTAAAATCTTGCTGCAGGAGTAAATATAAAAAAACACTAGTAAAAAATTAAATAATTTATTTGGAAACGTGATTTATCTTATCAAATGAGATGTGACTCAAACATAAAAATATAATTGAATGCTCGTGACACACATCCAACGATCCTCCACCGCACTCCTTTCTAAATAAAATATTAATAAGATGGCAAAAACTTGAATGAGATCGTCTCATGCATTGAGACCTAGTCACTTATTAATAAATTATTATCACTTTTTAAAAAAGTAATACAAAATTAGTATAAAAGTGATAACGAATTGAAAAGTGACAACAATTTATAAAAAAGTGATAACAATTTATGAAAAAGTGATAATAATTTATTAAAAAGTGACTCGTTTTATGTCCGTCTCATGCATGAGACGGTCTCACACAAGAGTGCCCCTAATAAGATTAGGTGAGCAAACAACTAGCTCGGTGGGGCTCCCTTTGTCGCAATTAAATATCACACGTAAATAAAATCATCAACTCAACGTAACATGCATATAAGTAGTGTGTCAATATATTGGTTGTCAATCTGTATACGGTGGAGTTGCCTCCAAGGAGCTTTCCCTCCCGCACCGTAGTCCCCGCAGTTATAACGACCTCACCGCGAAGTAACCAAATAACATATGTAATATGTGAACGTACTATGATGTAGCAATCAACAATTAAATTTACATGAATATTTAAAAGCGACAAAGTAAATACGCGAGTAAAAATCTCACCTTGAATTAATAAGTTTATGTAATGCAATCCTATTGATGAGTCTCGTTAATCCCATCTCCGTAAATTGTTGAAGAGAAAGAGACCGTGTAGATGAAAATTGGAAGAATCATTTGTGAGTACGAATTTTTTTTTTTCTACGGCTAGGTCTTATATAAATAGATATATTAGGCATGAGCTTGAGATTGAATTTGAGCTTTAGTGAGATAAGTACTAGAATATAAATATTATTAAAGCTTTTAAATTCTTGTCTCAAAAGATTTAAGATTTAAAACATGGAATAAAATATATTTACTTATGGTTAAAGATTTGATATAACCGTGTATAATATAGGATTAGCAAAGAGAATTTCAAGTTAAGAAAATTATGGATATCAAAATCTTCATAAATCTCAGTCAAAACTAGAGATAATTAGGCATTAAGATTTTGTGTGAGATACGTAAAATAAATACTCGTAATTATCTATACAATATATATATATATTATATTTATAATATTATAAATTTTTAAAATCATGAAAGAAATTAATTATCTTTATAATTTTTTTGATGGAATTATCTTTATAATTTTAGAAACCATGATATCTTTTATAAATATGACTGCAAGTTTTAATGTAAATCTAAAATAACTAAGTTGAAAATTTTAAGGGTGTTACACATAAATAGTAAATTTATTTCATATTAATACATATTTGTCCACGTATCGCCAATTAAGTTAACACAATTATAATGTGCTTACAGTTAAATTATAGTTTATATTATTCATATGAATTTATAGCTAATAATATTTATATTTAATTTGTTCATATGATGTTAGATGAATGATGGAGACTATTTGACGTAGATGAACAAACTTGCAAAATCTAGTCATTAGGATTTTAAGTCAAATATTGTCTTCTTCCAAGTAGCGTAATTGGAGTGTGTTTGAGCAGATTCATACTAAGAAGAGAAATTGATTGGAGCATATGACACTACAAAAATAGTCATTTACCGACGGATCTCCGCTCGGTAAAACTGGTCATCCGTCGGTATTTTTCTCGTCACAAAATACCGACGGAAAAATAATTCATCGGTAAATATCGATAGATATTCGCCGTATCCGTCGGTAATTACCGACGAACCTATTTCGCCGATGATTACCGATGAATATTCGCTTCTGAAAAACACTGTTTATAAAAATCTAAATTTTGTAGGTAAATCTAAAATTTGAAATTCCGACGGTATTTTATCGGTATTTGTGACAGTAATTTAGTTCGTCGGTGTGACGCCCTAGTTTATAAAGACTTAAATTTTAAATAAGTAATTGAAATTAAAAGATTTGAAGCGTCAAATTTAATTTTTTTAAAATAATGAAACGATAAACTTAATAAAAGGGTAACATTTAATTTTTCAAAAGTGAAATAATGTTACTACAGTAAACGTAAACATTTAAATACTTTCTAGGAAAAATACAAATTCTTAAGTTCAACATAAATTTATTTATTAAATAAATAGTAAAAGATGAAACATGAAAGCACGGTGTCCCTTGTCATCACTCCTCCCCGTCCACTCATTACCTGAAATGGAGTTTATTGGGGGTTGAGTATGCAAGCACACTCGGTGGAGATAAAAATTATTCAAAATTTAATACACAAGTAAATACATGATAATCAACTAAAATTAAATAAATTCTCATGAACTTTGCCAACATTGTCATTATTACTTTGCCACTTTGCCAATGATACTTTGTCATTGATACTTTGCCAACATAGAAATGGAGTTGTGAGTCTTCTCAAAGCCATTTAAAGACTCTCTGCAGATTCTCACACGTAGAATGGAGCACGGCGGGTTAAACCCGAAGATCCGTCGATCCCGAACCCCATTAGGGCCCCGGCTATTAGACTTTGCCATTGAGCACGACGGGATACACCCGAAAACCCGTCATCCCGTGATCATAAGGGCCCCCGGCTATTAGAATAACATGGAATAATAAAATTCAAGCAGATAATCACATAATTTACAATATGCATTAAATATTGAATAAAACATGCAATACTCTACGATACCACCAGAGCTTAGAGCAATTAATTCCCCACCTTAATTGATCACCGCAGAGTGTAACAAAATAGCCTCGTAAAATTTAGACTTCGTAATCTCGTCACCTAGCATAATAATTATTTACAATTAGCACATAATTATTTACAATTAGCACATATCCTAATCAAATTTTCAAGAGGGCTAATGGTCTTAGTTATATATATATTATAAATTTGAGGATCAAAATGCAAGGTCTCAAACGACTTAATTATAAGAAAACTCTTATAAATTAATTTGGGATAATCTAAATCCCTAAATTAAAACCCTAATTCCCAAATTGTATACATCAACTAAATTTATATTAATAGCAAGTGAGACATGAATTATGCAAAATTAAGCTTATAGATAAAATTATTAATACAATATAATAATTAAATAAAATAATATTAATGGAATAAAATAAAAATTAAAATATATAAGTATTAAATAAATATCTACGCACATTCCATAAATAATTTTATTGAAAACACACACCGCACATACATAATTCTCACGTGCACACATCGCACAAACAAAAACACACACCGACACACATACCCATACACAAAATGCACACACACATACACACACAGAACACCAAACTCACGCACACACACATACACGCCACACAAAACACCAAACTCACGCACACAAACAAACACACACACGCACAGATATCACACATGAATTAAACACACACATATATAATACAAATAAATAAATATATATATTATATCATATGAGAAGTAATATATTTAATAATTCATTGACATTAAATTCAGCTTGGGAGTTTATTAAAAAAATTGATAATATAGTATTGATTACGTAAATTATACAACAAAAATAATTGAAAAGGATTTGGTGGAACGAAAATACCGTTGTTCTTGAAAAATTGGAAAGTTGTCATGCCTTTAAGAAATATGAGATTTATTTTGTGTGCATAGTTTTTTTCTAGGTTAAAACTCTAATATAAATAAGTATTAGGAATGGGCTTGGGCTTGGGCTTGAGTGAGATAAGGACTAAAAATATATTAGATTTTAATTGGGAGATAAGAATTGAAATTTAAATTTAAATTTAAATTAGGATTTAAAATTGAGGGTGAAATTGAATTAGAGATTTAAAAGATTTAGGAACTTAAAAAAAAAAAATAGGGAAGAAAATATATTTTCTAGTGAGAAAAATTAGGTATTTGTATCCATGAGAAACTCAAGATTTGATTTTAAATAAAAGATTCTTTTTAGAAAATAATGAAATTGAAAGATATTATTTGTTAAAATTTGCAAGATTTGAAAAATATTTAATATTAATAAAACTCAATATTTGTAAATTAATAAAATTATAAATAATACTTAAAAAGTATTAGGGGTACTACAAATGGGTATTTCACCGCTTTTTTGTAGTGTGAAAGACTAAATGATCTTATGTTTGTTCTTTTGCCGTTGAAAAATCAGTATGTTCTTCTTTCATTTTTTTGTTAATGTTTTTATTATTGTTTTATTAGCTAGTTAATAAAATTTGAACTTCCTTTTTTATTTGCAGTGGTAAGAAATGAATAAGTCATATAATCCCAACTGATTACAAATGCTCTAATAAAGTTGATCTTTGAATTATTGAAGAGGAGTCAAATAGAGAGCTTGATTCTGATGTAGTATCCGTAATCTAGTACTCGTGTACGAATTTTGTATTCATTACTCCATTATAGCAAATGTTTCCCCTTAAGGCATTTACAATTTAATTTAGTTTGTGATGAGTTTTACATCCTTGCAAATTTGTGTTTAAGGGTGCGTTTTGAAACTCCATTCACCTTTAAAAAGTAATATTAATTGATTTTTGTAGTAAAATTAAAAGTGAAGAATATTTGAAAGTAAAGTGATTTTAAATCAAATTGAAGAAGTGATGTATTTGCAAAAATCTAACACTAGAGATAATTACATGTGGGGTTAATTATTATTTTTTTGAAAATTAAAAAGCAAGTAAACTAGTTTTGTCAAAATATATTTTAAGTACTTAAAAATGGTTGCAAATATTATATAAATTGGTTTTTTTTTTCCTGTGAAATAAAAGTGATTATCCCTATGGAATTGAGTTTGCAAACATACACTAAACGTGTATTTTAAAACTCTATTCACTTTAGAGATATTAATTGATTTTTATAGTAAAATTAGAAGTGTGGAGTATTTGAAAATAAAGTGATTTTAAATCTAATTGAAAGAGTGAGTATTTATAAAAAAAAAAAAATCACTTTTACTAATAGTGAAGGTAATTACATGTGGGAGTAATTATTTTTTCTCTTCTCCTAATGAGAATTACTTTTAGATTTTAAATGCTTAAAAAAGTTATTGTAAACACTATATAAGTGATTTCAAAATAAAAGTAATTTTCCATATGAAATTGGATTTGCAAACACACCGTAAGTCTTCAATTGTTCACTCAAATGTTATTTTGAATGTTACAATATTTAGAGATACTTCACACTTTCCAATGTGCAATTGCATTCACAACTTCTTTAATCTGTAAATATTAAGGTTATGTTTGGTTAGAGATGGTGGTGGATGGGATGGAGGATGGAGATGGAAAATGGGGATGGGGGTAATTTGAATAGTAAATGTGTGTTTGGTTAGAGATTGAGAAGTAGGATGGAGCTTTATGTCAAATCAAAATTGATGTTGTATTATTTTAATATTGTTAGTAGGTTGAGGTAATGATTGAATGATTGTGATAAAAGATGATATAATATTATATTATTGTTAGTTAGTGGGATAATGATTAATTTAATAAGGTATAGTATAAAGTGAGAGAGAGAAATAAATATAATATAATATATTTAATGTGAAAGATAGAGTTGGTGTGATTGTATTGAGATATGTTAAAATAGGTGTGTAGATGTATTATAGGGTTGGATGGGTATTTGGATGGAGATTTGGATGCCAATCCAAAAATAGAATGGGAAGGGTCATCCACATCCGGATGGGCCCATCCTTAATCAAACATACCCTAAGAGTATTAGGATGAACAAACTACTAGGTCAATGGAGACTATTTTCTCTAACTTTATTCAAACACTCAAACTTTGAACTATTCTTTTTTTTTTTTTTTTTTATCATGTCCCTCAAATTAGGTTACATTACTAATAGAGTTGCTAAAACAATTTTAACACTTTTTGGCGGTCTCAATCTTTATTTCCGCGAACTCCTTTACTAAATATTCTTGCTCGGTAGTACACTTAACTTGCTCTTTGTTTTTCGACTTAGGGCATTGGCTACTGCAGTAGTATTAGCGCAGTTGAAAGTGTATGATACAGTCATAGTCTTTTACTAGCTCTAAGTATTGTCTTTATCTCATGTTCAATTCCTTGTGTGAAAAGTTACTTCACACTCTTGTGGTTAGAATAAATCTCATATTTTCCCTCATACACTAATGTCTATATCTTTAGTGCATGAATAAAATCAATTATCTTAAAATTGTGTTGGGCAATTCAACTCATGAGCCTTCAATTTCCTGGAGGTATAAGCAACAATTTTGTTGTGTTGCATCAAAACAGATTGAAGTCCTTATTTCGTTGCATCACTATGAATCACATAATGAGATTCGAAATTGTGTGGACTAGAATGGATGCAAGTCTCTTTTTTAGTTTTTGGAAACTTTTCTCGATTTCATTCCATTCAAATTGAGTGCGCTAAATATTAGCATGTTTGAAATGTGTCATAAAAAATAATCAAACGCGACATAATAAAATATGAGTAAACGCATTTAACTCACCTCATAAGAGACTAACTCTTACAATATGAATTAGAAAATAAAACGAAATTTGAGGCTCATTTTAACCAATTAGAAAGTGAGGGGGAAAATAAAGAAGCAAAAAAGTGAAGAAGATATTCACTTAGATGGGAGTGGATTTGTTAAGTTCTCCTAAAAAGGGAAAAATAAAAGAGAGAGAGAATTACTTGAAATCGTATAAAAATGAATTATAATTAAATTCATAACCAATAAAAAAAAAGTGGCTTGATTCGGTCTAAATAATTGAATGCATGATTTTAAATATAAGAATTGCTATTTTGTAAACAAGTTTCACCATCAATCTAGTTTATAATACTTACTCCCTCCGTCCCAAATCAAGTTTTCACACTTTCCTTTTTCGTATGTCCCATATCGGCTACACTCAAAAAGGAAAGTTTTTTTAATAATTCTTACCCTCAAAAAGTTCCACTTATTTACACAATGACATTACTTTTTCTTCCACAAATAACTCACATCATACTAATTAATTATCTAATCAATCAAACTTAATTAAATTACACCTAATTAAATAAACTCAGCCCGTATAAATACATAGTCCGTATAAAATATACCGAGCCCGTATAAAATACGTATTTTACCCAAAAAAATACATTGAGCCCAAAAAATATACTCGACTCAAATGTAAATACACAACCCATACAAAAATACACTAAAAAATAAAAAAATACACAATCCAATCAAAAAGACACACACCATACAATTACTCACCCACAATACATTTAAAATACACTCACACTAAAAACCCTAAATCTAGAATCCTCTCTCTCTCTCTCTCTCTCTCTCATATTTGCTTCTCTCTCGACCTCCTCTCTGTCTACTTCATCGCCGCCCACCTTTGTTACTCCGATCGCAGCCCACCTTGTATCTGTCTCCCTCCGAACGCCACCCACCTCTTTGTCTCTTTCGTACCTTAGAGTAAATTGTTGGAGGCGACAGAGAAAGAGGGACGGCCGAGATACCGGTGGCGACGGAGAGACCTGGAGGCGGTGGAAGCGGCGAAAGGTAATTTTTCGGTGGGGATGAGGGTTTGTTTCTTGGGTAATTTTTGTGATTCGTCCTCTTCCTCCTCTTATTATATACAGTACATTTTTTTTTCTGGTTGTTTGTTTTAAAGTTTTATTCCTGGTTTAAGTCTATTTTGATGGTTTCTTTCTAGGCAAAGGTAACACCATTTTGGGTTTCATTTGGTATGCATGTTAGGATGTATACTATAAGCCTAGCTTTTGTATGAACATCTTTTTTATATAAGATTCATTATGATCAAAATACTTATTTTTTATGATTGTTACATATATCATTGTTTTTGTCCAAATTTGTCTATACCGCAGATAATATGGTGTGTGGTGTCACACAAGATCATGCTATCAGCTCCTTATAGATTATAAATAATAGCTCACAACCAAGATGGATTTGGACTAACCATTGGAACGGTTGTGGTGTAATTTGGTATTAGTCTATCGTGACTATAAAGTTACACTTGTACATTTTGTATGTATTGAGTAGGATCATATGAGCTTGTTCAATTTGTACTGACTATATAAAAGAACAAGACCTATGTTATTATAGATCTACGTCTTCTTAATCCCTATATAATAATGAGCACGTGTACTCGGTGTTTGTTTCTTTAATTTGCCAATGAGTGAGATTTATTAAATCAATAGGCTTGGTGAATTGGGAGATAACCGTTTATATGGTGTACTTTGTTGATTATAGAAGGAGTCTCGTGTCCTAATTATTTAGGATGATGATATCCCCTTGAGGAGCTCATAAAGATTATCATGTAAACCCTGCAGTGGATTTAATCCGACATGATAATAAAGATGAATGATATTACTCTTGGAATTAGATGTAAATTAATTAAGTTGTCAAGAACTTATTTAATTTATGGACATTCGATATCTTAAGCACGGGAAATAAACGTACACATAATAAAGGAGCCCATATTGTAATATGGGATTAGGACGGTAGTTCAATTATAACTCTTTAGTGGACCGAGTTATAATTGATGGGCTTAAGTGGAGTGTTCGGAGTGAACACGGGACGCCTAAGCCCATCAGAGGCCCAACCCTAATTCTCCCTTAGGGTCCCCTGTTGTAGCCTATAAATAACCCTACTTGAGTCTCTCATACCTGTGAAAAAAAGTAAGAAAGGAGGAGGCGGATTCGATTCCCTAGAAGATCGTCGCCCACACGACGTCCAAGGGAAAGGGATACGGCGTAAGATCGTAAGGTTCGAGGTTCATCCTTCGATCGGCCGATTCGACCTTAGAACTGGTTCGTCTTCACCTATTACGGTGAATAGGTATGATTCTTTTTCCGCCGTTTTTCATACATGTGATCCCGAATCGATTATCACATAGAGTCGGCGATCCGGTGGTTCCAACAATGCAATGGTCTGATAATTTCTTGGCTAAACTACTATATCCATTTAGGTTCCTTTTAATCCTCTTTGCATTTTCATTTTCACTGCCTGCACTATTTCAGTATTTAAATATTTTTTAATTTTGTTTAACTCTGTCTCCAAAATCGACAGAAAAAGGGATGGGAAAAGGAGGCTATGCTAATTGTAATTAGCATAAAGTAGAATTGTCTACTTTGTCCCTCTTGTTTCCCCAAGTCACCGCTCAATTCAATTCAAAAAGTGAGTTTTCTTATTTTTTGTGCCCAAATCAGTCGAAAACTGATCTAGGACAGAGGGAGTATATCTTTTATTGAAACAATTAATATCCTTCAACTAATATACTTTAATAAAATAATTAATACTATCATTTAAAACTAATAACTCATAGTAAAACACTTAATACCCTTTATTAAAATAACTAATACTCTCAAAACGATTTCGTAATTAAACTTGTTCAGACAATACTTTGCCTAAATAGAATTAATTTCGCACAATCTTTATAAGTATATTTTACACGAGGGATGAGTGTTATACAATACCACCACCAAATTTAATATCAACAGGATTTTATAAAATGTTGAAACTAGCGCACACATTTACAGCTTGCAACCAGAAATATGTAATGTAAAAACACGCTAGTGTCACTCCTCACTCAGCTTTGTACTCGGGTTTATACCCGTTAGTTTTTTTTTTTTTATCGGTATACCCGTTAATCTATAAAACTTTTACCGATTAAAAAAAAAAACACACATGCTAACGTTACCATTAATTATGTCTACAGTTGATCACAATTTTTTTATGAATCTATTCATTTCATTTTAAAAATATATTTGGTACCGTAATTTTAACATTTTTCGTAAATGGGCTCAACATTGCTAAAAATATATTTTGGTCTTATAACTTTGTACATTGCTCAAGTTACGTCTAATTTCTACAAAATGGTGTCGTTTTTCCACATGCATGATTTTGGATGATTTGCGTAGAAGATGAAAGGTAAGGGACTAAAAAAGCCAAATAAAGATGCCATATATTTTGCAAAAATTGGACGTAAATTGAGCAACGTAAAATTATAGGATTAAATTGATTTTTAACTATCTTGAAATGCTTTGTGAAAAATGTAAAAGTTACATGACCAAAACATTTTTAAGTTCTATTCATGATTTTAAGTTAATAACTTAGTTTTCTGAAGAAGCTTTATATCAAAATAGACATTAAACATCAATTAATGATGGAATTGTTACTTATCGAATGCATCAATGAGACTCGATTCAAATGGTAAATACAGTTTTATCGAGTAAAATTTTATTTTATTTAAAAGTCAAAAACTTATAGAAAGTGTAAAATTAATTTATTTAAGTTTTCTAATACTATCACTCATCCGTGAGTCAAATTCTCAACTCTATCATCTGGACATATTTTAATATGGGTGTAATTATTTTCAATGAAATTTGAACTCAAGACGTGAGCGTGTGCTTGAAGGCTCTTAATATCATAAAAAAATTATCTCATCTAAAAGTTCAAACTATTAATGACAAGGGTTAGAGTCACCATTTGTCCGATCAAAAAAATTAAAAGTTCAAACTTTTAAAAAAGTGAACGTTAATTCATGTATATTAATTAGGGAAAATTACAAATCCCTACATAATACTCGTATACTTTTACAAAAAAGTCAAAACACTATTTGAACCTTACTCTCAGCCTACAAGTTTTTGTGTGATTTGTCCAAATTGTCCCTACAAAGAATTTACTCTCGGATACAAAATGTACAAAGATACAAATCACGTGGGATCCGACGTACTAACCGACAACTTTACTTATTTCTCTTCTCGCTATTTCAAATTTCATTTCTCTGTTTACGTTTCCATTTGAGAACTTTCATTCCTCCCTCCCCATCTCTTCATCGTCGCCGTCCCCTCTCCTATCTCCGTCCAAAATATTCTCGACGCCGCCGTCCTCTATCTCATCTCCGTATCTTCATCGCCTACGGTTTCGAAAAGGTACTGTCTCTACATTTTCAAGAATGTTTTCTCTTTAAATCCGTCGCCCTCTATCTCATCTCCGTTTCTCTTTAAATTCTCTACATTTTTGTGTGATTTGTGCAAATTGTCAAGCTAGTGATCTCGATTTTCTCTTTTTCCCCGACAATGAACAAGAAATACCGTTTTCGGTTTGGGGTACAATGGGAACAATTTTTCCTTTTTTGTATCTCGAGTAAGTCCAAACAGTGTTTGTATCATATTGAAATTATGAACAATATTTTGTACCCAATATTAGCCCTCCCTATTAATTATATATCTAACGGGAAAATTGCATATTTGGTCTCATGTGATATTTTCAATGACAACTTTAATTCCACGTTCTTTTTTGGTCTTTTATTTTGCAAGAATAGTCACCATTATTTTTTAGGACCTAAATTGCGGATTTATCTCATTCTCATGGGACCAAAACCGCAATTTATCATTCTCTTGGGATCAAAAGCAGCTTTCTTGGAATAAAAAATGTCGAAAAAACAATAGAACCAAAAGTGTAAAAAAATGATCATTTTGCAAATCATTCATTCTCTTGGGACAAAAAGTGCAATTTACCCTATATCTAACACATTCTATACATTTGGTAGTATTTTCGTTCAAATTCACACAATTAAATTCACATTTAATCTTGAATAAAGTTTGTACAGAACAAATAAAATATAAAACTAAAAAATTGTAGTAGTACATTATAGGTGGCAGCTGTAAATGAATGATTTAATTTTGGAGGTGTCTTACAAGCCTTTCCAGCTCAAAATAAAACACAAGCAAGACACGCCAATCACTTAGGTGGAACTACTGCCATTTCTTTTTATTAAAACATTCATTCATTTGGGTGCGTAATCTTAATAGGATTTCTCTCTATCAAAATTAATTACGTTTGATCTATTTTATTTGTTACATCAATGTAAGGAGAAGGTATTGTAAAAGTTACTACTACTATAAAAATTAATATTATTACTTGTAAATAACTAAATTTTGGGGAAAAATACACTAAAGCAATTTAGAGAAAATATGAAATAAAACATAATTTCGAAATAGTGAGATCACCTTGACTTAAAGGGGTACTTGGTAAATTTGTTAGGAATGAAATGAATATAGGAATGGAAAGGGTATGGAATCAAAGTCATACCACTCAAATATGTGAACTATAGATTGATTCCTATGTGGTTTGGAATCGTAGTTGGTACATGGGAACAAATATCATCTTAAAACTGGTTACAATTGATATTTAGTGAGACAACTAATATATATCATTCAGTTAATACACTTTAATGAAATAATTAATATCGTTCAAAACTAATACCTTATAATAAAACAACTAATACATTATATTGAAATAACTACTACTTTCAAAACAAGTTTCACGATAAACTTATTCACGCAATACTTTGTCTATTCTTTGTAATAGAACTAAACTTACATCCTTATATATGCATAAATTAATAAATGTCGACGAGTTGTGTTATATATGTTTTCTAAATTTTCACGACATAGAATGCCAAAAGTTGTCTAATTATTAAAATTATAATTATAGTTACCCAGTTTGCCCTTTGGGAACATTCATATCCATACCACCAAATAAAGAATGTTTACTAAGATCACCTTAACAAGGAAAATTAAATTAAATTAAATTAAATTAAATGAATTAATTGGATGTAGGAATCTAACTTGATTACAATAACACCGTCTTCATTGAGAAGGAATTTACATTTCTCTTTTATATTGTCTTCGGTTAAGATTACAAAGATTTGAAATGACAAAAATCAAACCAATTAGCTATCATACACATACCAAAGAACTCATGTATAAATTGCTTCTCTCAACACATTAATCATATCCAATTTCTTCACTTAAAAAAAAATTACTTATAATGATGAACTTGATTGGGAGTGTTTTGATCACCTGCATTGTCATTGTTATGTGCATTGTAGCGGCAGATGCTCAGCCTCTAGTCCCTGCACTCATAATATTCGGGGATTCTGTTGTCGATGTAGGCAACAACAACGATCTTGAAACCATTGTTAAAGCCGATTTTCCGCCTTATGGAAGAGACTTCATCGAACACAAACCAACTGGAAGATTTTGTAATGGAAAACTTGCATCAGACTACACCGGTAATTTTTCACTTTAAGAGTTGGTTTGGTGCACAATTATTATTTTTTAGTAAAATAACTACTCTCTCCGTCCCACTTATGTTTGCACACTTATCTTATTCGTTAAATCGTCCAGGATGTTTGCACACCTATAAATGAAAACACCTTTCATTTTTAGCACCCTCACAATACACATTTATTTACATCAATATCATTATTTTTTCAACTCAATTAATTAACCTCTTACTTTACATACACGTGATTTTTCAATTATACCCTTCACTTACACATGATCAACTCCCTAAAAATGCATTTTCTTAACTTTTGTGCTCAATCACTTGTGCAAACAGCTTTGGAACGGAGGAGTAATATTTATAGGGATTCTAGATCCACACTACACTTTTTATTTTTCAAATCCATATTCTTGTTTGCTTCTTCAGATTTTTGGTATGGGATTTCAAACCCTATAATTTTTACCCTATAATACACACATTTCTTCAAATATAATTTTTAATAACACAATCAATCATTTGTCGCCTTAGTTTTAAAAATTAAATCCTACAAAATTTTACTTCAAACATATATAAAATTCAAATACAGATTTTACTATTCATCAAATTCACCTAATGTATTTTAAATCCACTTCAATCCGAATATAAACAAATATTCCCTCACTGAAATAACTAGTACTTCCCCCATCCATGAATTGAATCACATTTTTATATCAATCCATCCATACTGAATAAAAGTTTTCTTAATTAATATTATTTTACAACATTCAATTTACATTTATGCTCTTTACTTTTTACACATCATATTTATTTTCTTAAAACCCGTAAAAAAACAAAAACTAGTCCAATTTTTGTAAATGGAAGGAATATTTTTTTTTAAATACAAATTAATGATTTTAAGCATATTTTTGGTTTTGATGCAGCTGAGAACCTAGGATTCACTTCTTATCCTGTAGCCTATGTCAGTGAGAAAGATAGAGGGAAACATCTTCTCATTGGTGCTAACTTTGCCTCGGCTTCTTCGGGTTACTACGATACCACAGCAAAATCTATGTAAGTATATATATATATATATATATATATATTTAATTCGGTATGTTATCCTATTTCGCTTTATGCTATTAATTTTTCGACATTTTAGTTCGATAACTAGTCGTAGAAGGTGAAACATTCGATTGTCCTACCAGATTCTATCACATGGACAATCGGACCTTACAAATGTTTCCCTTCTATAAACGGTCACGGACTAAAACGTGGAACAATTGAAATTTACCGAACTATTTTCAATACATGAAAATTAAGGGGATTGAAATTAGGATACCTTACATGGCTAAAATCATAATTTTTCGTAAGGACCTATTTGTTTTGAGATATTAAATTCGTGAAACATGTGATGCATTTAACTTTTTTATGTATGATATATTTTTCTAGACCATACAAATTTTTTTTTTTTTTTAAAGCTCTAGACCATACAATTAAATCACATGTTTGTTAATAAAATACTACAACATTGTTTAACATGAGTCATAATATTATCAAGTGTTTGCATTGAAAATACTATTATACCCTTTTAAATACTATATTGAAATAAAAAAGGTATTTTAATATAATACGTGATAATTATAATACCACGTAGAGTGAGGGATACATTTTCACTCATATATTGGAAAAGGTATATTCTTTTTTTTTTTTCGGGCTTTAGGTAATACAAATAAATAATATTCCCTCCGTCTTAGGGTAATGTGCACCCTTTGTTGGGCACGTAAATTAAGGAAAATTGCTTTTTGGAGTTAATAGAGTAAGAGAGAGAATAAAATGTAATGGTATTTTGGGTGGTTGAGTTAGATAAAGTAAAAATAACAAGTTTAGCATTAAAAATTGAATGACATTTTTCAAAATAAAGTAATGTTACGAGGGTGTTGGTATTTAGTGGACTTTTCTTATTTAGGGGTGCAAATTATGGTGGAATATCCGAATAAGGAAAGTGTGCAGATTATCACGAAACGGAGAGAGTAACGAACACTTGAATTCTGTGAAAACAAACTATATCCATTGTAATCACATGAAAAAAATGTATCCTAAGAATAATGTGCATAGCAACTCTGTTTGATCACATTATCATATGAATTGTTGATTTTTGTAGAATACTATTCCATTGAGCAAACAAGTGGAATTGTACAAAGATTACCAGATAAAGTTGGCAACACTCGTGGGACAATCTAATGCTTCATCAATCATAAATGGCTCTATCCATTTTGTTAGCTCTGGCAGTAGTGACTTTGTCCAGAATTACTACATTAATCCTCTGCTCTATGAAAAGTACACTACCGATCAATTTTCCGACATTCTCCTGCAATCTTACACCGAATTTGTGCAGGTTAGTGAGAGTCTCATGTGAAATCATCTCATATATGAGACGGAGTTCCATTTAATATTTACACCTTATTTTGTTATAAATTGTGAATTGGGTAGGGTTTTGAGTCCACGAGTGTTGTATATACACGTGGGTAATGGAGTTAATAATAGATTAGACACATTGTAAAACGATGTTATCACTTTCTCTTACACCGTAAATTGTTCAAACAAGGATTTAACCATTTAGGATACATAACTTATTTCATGAAAATTTGATAATTATACACTAACCAATTTCGGAAAGCAAAATTCATAACTTGTGTAAATAAACTCAAAATAAAAGATTCAATCTTAATATATAGAGGGACTTAATTGACTTTTCAGTATTTTGAGAAACTTTTACTTGATTTACAATTATCTTAATTCTCCTCACTTTCGAGTATTTATAAATACTTAAAGGTTGTATCGAAAGGTTGCAACTTCAGTGCAAGAGTCACATTGAACCGAAGGGTTGCAATTTTATTTGTCAAAAGATGCAATTTCACCGGATAACCACATTGAATCAATGGTTACAACTTTCAGTAAAATCATGTGCATTTTACTAAAAGCTCTCTCGACTCTATTATATTATATAAATATATAACAATACAACCCACAAATCACATAAAATATATGTAATGAATCCGTCTCATATAATTTTTTGTGCATATATAGAACTTGTACAATTTGGGAGCAAGAAAGATTGGAGTGACAACATTGCCCCCACTTGGATGCTTACCTGCAGTGATTACCATTTTTGGAGAGGATAGAAATGAATGTGTTGAAAAGATTAACAAAGTGGCAGTTTCTTTCAACAATAAGTTGAATTTTACTTCAAAACAAATTCAAACAAAGCTCTCTGGTCTTAACCTTGTGCTCTTGGATATTTATCAGCCTCTTCATGACCTTGTCACCCACCCTACTGATTATGGTAAGAGGGAGAACTATTTTTTTTTTTTTTTTTTTTTATTATTATTATTATTATTATTATTATTATTATTAATACAAAGGACTAGATTGCATGGATATATGACAAGTGCATTCTCGTCGAACTACTTCATGAGATTGTACTAATAAGGGGCACTTTTGGGTAAGATACGTCTCACTCCCGACCTCTTTTTAAATATTTAATTTGATACTTCGCTCATAATTTTTAAAGTTTATTTTTTTCTATTTTCAAATATTTGATACTCGCATATATATTTGATACCCCTACTAATATATTTGATACTCTTATAAAGGGTGAGACCCGTCTTATATAGTAACACGATCTCATACGAAGTTTTTGCCAAAAATAAATATTAATGCAAAGGGCACTAGTTACGTGTAGTTATATGTATTCAATATCCATCAAGAGATACATCAACACACAACTTTTAAATAGGGATGGTTTGATACGATATACCAAAATTTTCACTGCATATCGTACATTATATCGAAATTTCCTGATATGTAGAAATCCATATCCATACTGTACTCAAACTTTTGATATATATGTCAAAAATTCGGCATTCGATATATATCGTTTCATACTGAAAATTTGGGATACTGTTTCACACCGAAATTCATATGCGATATTGGTTTATATTTTGAAATTCTATAGAAAATTATACCGAAATACAGATTTTTTTCGATAATCTTTCGGTACAATAAATACAACATTTTAATTATATGCAGGTTTCTTTGAAGCAAGAAAGGCATGTTGTGGAACAGGATTGGTAGAGACATCTATATTGTGCAATGCAAAATCAGAAGGCACTTGTAAAAATGCAACTGAGTATGTGTTTTGGGATGGGTTTCACCCTTCTGATGCTGCTAACAAGATTTTATCTGATGACTTGCTTGCTGCTGGTCTCTCTCTCATTTCCTAATCTCAATCTTTTTATGAATTTATTAATTCAACATGTATTATGTAATTTTCTTGTTTTAATTGTGTCTTCAATTTCATGTATTTAATAATAATTAAATTAATAAATGTTTGCTCAGTGTTGATTTTTTTGTTAATTTGAATGGATGTGGTTGGCATTTGATGCATTATATTTTAAATTTTAAAATCAGGAGAATTTTCAGATTGAAAACTATATATTTAATTTGTATTAGTGTTCACAGGAACACATCAGACCTTGTGTTGGAGCATGACATTGATAGTGAAACATAATATTTAATATCTAATCAAATGAATCAATATTTCTAAGTGAAAACTAATCAAAAATATTAAACGAAATTAAGAGATCAATGAGACACTCTCAAAATCCTCAAATATATGGTCGTGTAGGGCTACACGGTCGTGCAACCTTCGATTTTTACGGCCACCGATCAATGTCGATCCTTGAGCGGGGCTTGGTCGTGTAGCTCTCCAGTTTGAAAGTGTTGACGCGTTTTTGTAGTGCACTGACCATAACAAGTGCTCGAGCAGCCCCGCACGGTCGTGCACCCCTCCAGTCACTATAAAGTAGAATTTTTACCTAAAATGTAGTGTCTGGCCACCAAAGGGTATAAATACCCCTCACACCCAATTTGCATCAGAAAATACACACACTTGGAGGTATTTTGGATCATCTTCTTCATTTTTCATCATTTTTGGGGTAAGAAACTTGTATTGAGCTTGTAATTCAATTGTTTTATCTCCCACAAGAGACTAAGCTTCCTTTTCATTTTTATTTTAGTCCTTAATAGCTTGGTAGATGAATATTGTTGACTAAACACTTTGGTTCTAGGGATTACTTATGTCTAAATTATTTATGGAATATTTCTTCTTTTATTTGGTATTTTATTATTGATTTTATTCATTGTGTTCAATTTGTCTTTCATTATGAGTATTCTTTTATTGACCATAATTGTTTGCTCTATCTATTGTTGGTTGTGTTAATATTGAAAAATTTAATTCAATAATTGACCTTGAACACATGACCAATTTATTATAACTTGAGAGACGGACTAATTGGTGGAAGGATATTTAAAATCCTAGGTGGTTATTGAGTTTGATTATGCTAGTGGGGGTAGAAATACATGCTAGTGTAGTGATTCCTTTGATTTAATTGGATTGAAAAATATCTTTAATTCATATATCCAATGAAGGCGTTTTCTTTGTATGAAGAAAAATGTGTTACCATATGAATAAAATCAATACACACATGAATAAATGTTTTATTCCTTTAAGAATTAATAACACGTACTTGCTCTTACAATAACACATATTTGTTCTTACGATGTACACATGTTTGACATCATAGTAATACCCACGGAGAGAGATTTTTGTTGTCTTTGCAAGAGTTTTTTTGTGTGTGGAAAAAATGTGTTACCATATAAACACAAATGTGTTCTTGTATGGAGAAAAATGTGTTACTATATGAACAAATCGGAAACGAGTAACATTTGCGATATTAATTCCGAGTTTAAACGAAACACAATGTTGTTATAGAAGTTCGCATAAACTTTGTATTCATCACTATTTAAGTTTTCCCCACTACTTTTGTTTCATCAATGGAATCATCCAACACCCATTATTTGACAATTTTCGGAAAAATAATTCATATATTCTCCTTTTTTTTTTCTCGTATTTTTGTGTGTTTCTCCTCAATTTGATCTCGTAGTTGAATTTTATTGTTTTCCATCGGATCGTCGGCATCTCTGCACCTTAAAAGCACGGAGAACATAGAAAATGGAACTAGCCATGGATGCTATGGAGCGAATGGAGGAAGAAGAAGAAGTCGCGTCTCTGCACCTTAAAGAGTTTTGATGCGTGGTTGAAGAACACGAAAATGAAACTAGCCATGGAAGCTATGAAGCGAATGGAGGAAGAAGAAGAAGTCGCGTCTCTTGCACCTTAAAAGAGTCTTGATCGTGATTCGAGAACACATACACTTTGAAATTTGCCATGGAAGCTATGGAGCAAATGGAGGAAGAAGAAGTCCGTGTAACCCGCTCTTTAGACTTAAGCCGCAAAATTTTAAAGATTTCCTATTTTAAATAATATTTCACGATACAATATTTCACAAGATATTATCTCTTTATTTTTATTATTATTGTTATGAAAATATGCACAAATACTTATCAATTAACTAATAAAAATTATTAAAAAAGTTAATTGTGCAAACTTTTGAGTCAGGAATCATAGTCACAGTGCTGTCACACAATTTTTGGTGCTGTTTCAAATACTTGTCTCTCTTTCCCTCTCCTTATTTTCTCTTCCAACTCAAATCTCATTAAAAAAAAAAAAACTCAAATCTCATTCAAGCGGCAACAATTTTCTCCCGATTTGCACCCCCAAAACTCTCGTCTACAGTTCGATGGCAGTGATTCTTAGTTCTGACTAATTCAGATTTTTTCCGGCGGATTCTACATAGTTTGTAATTCTGGATTTGCAATTTCCGTTCCGATATTTGTGGCTTTGTAGTTTCCAGCGTCGGCGATTTTCATTTCGGGCAGGTAAGCCCTTGTTGAATAGCCGTTCATCTTCAGCCCTACCGCCCCATTGGTTAAAGTAGTTCTGGCACTGGCAGCAGCAATTAGGCCTCTGCCAGTAACACAAACCCCTGCCATTTGAAATTGAAAGCGCCGATTCCGGCAGAAAAATGGATTACAGTCTAGCAGCATTGAAGCTGTTCAGCGTACAACTGAAAAGCGCCACCATAACGCCGTCACAGAACGCCTTCTCTCTCGGCGCCATTCTCTTCCAACGCGCTTGGCTTCAGGTCTGCGTATCTGCTACTTAATTCTATTACCATTCACTCCAATAAACCCTAAACCATCGGGATTTTAGGGCGTTCTTGTATCCGTGCCTCCCTCTTATGGCGGTCGATTTCTCCTTGACGATGGATCCGGCGTCATTCAGCTGAATCTCAGCGGCGAATTTCTCAGCCGCCATTGGGAAGCCGGTTGGTCGTTTTTTTCCTAGTTTAATTATTATTCATCGTTGTATTACTGAAGAAGATGTGCGATTGCTTAATCTATGAATGAATTTGTTTAGGGATGTATGTAATGGTGGTTGGAGGCTATGTTGCCCGTCCTGATGACCTCCCAATGATTAAGGTGAAATAAATTTAGTTACAGCTTTCTATGTTTTCACAGCTTCATTTTTATTTTTACATGTTTTTTGTATGACTATTAACCGATTAATGTTCTCAACTAATTAATTGGTTTTGGTTTTTATGATTTCTTTGAAAATGAATGGTTGTTTTGACTTATGTGCAATTGTGAATATTGATGTTGAATGTAATTGCTGGAAGATGATCAGGTTGATGTGAATCTTGCTATAGAATTTGTGAACTTTTGTTGCCAATCTAGTTTCAAATCTTAGAAATTTATTTGCTGATTCAGACATGAAGAATGCTAATCTATTTTTATTTTTTTTGAATCTTCTACATACCAGCACTAGTAAGAGCATGCTTCAAGCTCCAAGCATGGTGTATCCTTACTCAACCGAAGAATATGCAAATTTCACGTAGTTGGATTTTTATATGGAGTGTGTTTTCCTTTTTGCTTGCGTGTTTTGATATTATACGGGTGTGTTTTCATTTTTGCTTGCATGTTTTGATATTATATGGGTGTGTACCGTGTGTTTTCCTTTTTGCTTGCGTGTTTTGATATCATACGGGAGAGAGATCCTTCCCATTCCCAAGTTATGCATAGTAGACACATCTGAAAATTTGATGAATATGAGAATTTTTATCAGTCTTACCCGTTCATATTGCCAAACATGTTTCTCTGCTCATTTAAGCATGTCTGGAAAGTGCAAGGTACTTCCGGCCCATGAGAAAGCGTTGGTCTGCATATATATATGGTTTTGATATTGAGCGTGACGGTGGGTTTCTTATGGAGTTCAACATAAGCATAAATTATTCGTACCATTCTACAGCGTGCAAGTGTTTTATGCTGGTGTTGGGCTCCATATCATTACTCTCTTTCTCTCAATATATATATAGATTGCTTGAGTTGGCATCATATCCATGTAAAAATAAACAGTATGTTGAATCTGATACTCTAATCACAGGTTCACAAACTCGTTGATCTTTCTCCATTTCCAGAAAGGGAACCAATGTGGTATCTTGAAGTCATGGAAGCCTTCAATATCTTTTACAAACCTTTACTTGAACTATGATGATCTGGGGTAGAAGGATAGAGGCAGGAACAGTTAACATTCATGGACATGGCCTCTTCATGTTAGCTAAGTGCTACTGTAAATACTGTTTTACCCAGTTACTATAATCCGATTTTTATCCGCGTCTTCACTACTGGTAAGAAGGGACACTATTAGAAATTTGATTTTTAACATATATTTGTGTTTTAAGCCCTTACAAATGAATTTTTTGCAATATTGAGAACTATGATCTATATTATTATACCAGAATTAGGAGTCCTTCGTGATTATAGGAACAAGGACAATACCTTAAAGAAACAGATTGATAATTTTGAACATAAAACATTAGACATGCTTTCTTATGAGTTAGGATAAGCAAGAACTTTTATATGGGGAAGAAGAATATCTTGGAACAGTAGCAAAATATATGCTAAATGTAACAGTATTCTTGATCTATATGTTAGAAATGCTACAGATCATGCTGTGCTAGGCAATAAGCCATTGTGGCGAAGAAATGTATCCAGTGTAGGTTTTCGTCCTCGAAAATCCAGGAAGACCTGATAAGTTTAGGATTTCATATATTACTAGAGTTTAGATGAGTAAATTCGATGAGATTGAAATTTTTAAATAACGAACAATAACAAGACTAAAAACCATGATTCAAATATCTCATTTGGTGATTTCCCGTCTCCTAGAGCAAGGATGGTTTCACGAAATCTTTTCCCATTTCCCTGGCAGACTGTACCAAAATAGTTCATATAGGGTGTGTAAATGTAGAGGAACAAAGCTTGTGCAGCTTATAATCTTTTGTCATAAGCTATGATGCACGGATTCTTCTAAAAAATACCACAATATCATTGGATTTGCACCTGTCTCTTGAAAAGGGTGAGATTCGCAAATGCGTCGCGAGTCCGATTATCATGTGGTGAATCGTTAATAAGAAACTAACGCACTCATGAATTTGATGCACGAATCCAACTTGGTGATTAGACACAGACATACTATTAAGCATTAAATATATTATTTCAATTAAACTTTATTATGTAATAGTATAATTTAAAATGACGTTGTAACACTCGTTTTAGATTGAATTCACTATTATAACATATGTATTGGAATGATAGAAATTAAATTGTTATTTTGTTACTTAATTAGATTAAATTATTGAATATGTTTAAGTTTTGGATAAGAGAAAAATGTTAATTACATATATTTGATTTATAAATTTTTAAATTATATATATAGTGTTGTATATTATAAAATATAAATAAATAGACGTAATCCTAATTTTTTTAAATTTGTATTCCCGTACTGTATCGTATCGCTTCCGCACTCAAACCCCGTACCCGTGCGACATGGCTCATAAGTTTATAATGAAACATATGTAGCTAAGTTCAAATGTCTAACCTGATCATCATCCAACCCGGTCTCTTCAAATGCTGAAAAAGCATCACTGCCCTTTCTATATAAACTTGCCCAAAAGAGCAATCTGGATTTGGGGCTTTCAGGGATGATTTAGGACATATGGATTTGCCCAAAACCTCCTGAAATAAGTACTTTCTCGTTAAAATTTGGAATGCTCAAAATAAAAAAATGGATGTTACAATTTTGTTTTCTTATATCCAAAATTGTAAAAAAAAAAAAAACTCTATTATTTCAAACTAAATCACTTACAAACATTTCGTATTTATCTTCATGTCACTCAATTCTCCACTATAAATAATCTCCCCCACTAATTACTCACTCCAATAATAAAGTTGGAAAAACTCATTTACCCTTCACTTTATACCTTTTGATATTAATAAACAACATTCCGTATCATTTAGCATTGACCAATCTAAATTGTTACATTAGTTCACAAAAATAGTGTATATTACCTGATAACTATAATATACTGATGTGTATTTATGAAAAGATGGATGTTTACTACACCAGGCTACAAGGGTTTTGAATGGGCCACCAAAACTACAAACCTAACCCTTTAAATTTCGGGACTAAACTGGCCATCCCGCCATTTTAAAATAAAGTAGCTATTTATTTAATTTGTGGTGCTATTTCGGACCACTTTTTAGCAATTTAATGACAAAGCAGTTTATATTGAGATTAAAATTTTTGTAGTTTTGTAACTTCTCGTGATTTTGAGTTTGGTCACAAACATTTTAATCTATTGAGTAGAGATGTTAAGCAGTTTGACCACCCCAATGGGTTAGAGCCGACCCTACGGGGTCATGAGCCTAAATGGTTCAAGCTCTTATCGGTTCACTCTTAGGTGATCGACAATTGTTGGAACTTAACCCTAATCTAGCGTGCTACGGGTTAAATGGGCCACTAACGGAGCTCAGAAGAAAAAAATTATTTTTAATATAAAATAGTAAATTATAATTATAATATTACATAATACAAAGTTAAAACATAAACATTGTTCATAAATTCAAAATAAGTATAACACTTAATTTCATTATACATCACATCCTGTAAAAGAAAAAATCAATTTATATCACATGCATAATACATTAATACATACATAAATAAAATTATAAGTATAACACTTAAAACTTAAAAAGTTAAAACCTACCAATTAAAACTTACAGACTACAAATTTAAATTATAAAAGTTTCAATATATTCATATTTTATTCCACCAATTAAAACATACAGGACTACAAATAATGACCGTTAATTATTACTTTATTAGTTTATTTATTGTACTGTATGATTGCATCGATATGTACTTAATTATAAAAAATATTAAAAAAAAAAGCGGGTGATGGGCAAACTCGGAAAACCGGCGGGCTGGCCGTTTAGCCTGCAGCTAAGCAGTGCAGGCCAAAAAAGTCCGGTTTTAAACGGTCATTGAACCCACAACCCTAACCCTGTAATCACTATCCATTTTGATTAACTTTTTCCTCCTACAATCCTTTTACTCAATCATTCCACTCCATCACTAACAACAAGTTTATTTTGTCTCATTTTTTCTAAAATTGGAGAACAACACTAATGATATAACCACCATGTAGACATTCCTTCCTCCAATATACCCAAGGGCATCGAGAAAAATACAATTTTATTCCCATTTATGAGTTTGAAACAAGCGCCTCCCAAAAGTGAAGGAGAAAATTATTGAGTTACTGAAACCAAATTGATTTTCTTAAGGAGCAAGAAAATACGATGTGGAAGTAGCGTCTGCAAAACACCACCGGTATAAAGAGGGAGACGGGAACATGGGTACTTCCACTCTTTCGCTAGCAAAGGAAAAAGGAAAAATCATATTGCAGCTCTTCGTAACCATCAAGGGGTTTTCACTGGAAAAGAGAGAGGAAATGGAAAAATTAATCTTGGATTATTTCAGAAACATGTTCACTACTTTGTTGATTCGCTCCCTTGAGAAGGCCATCTTGGAGGAGTGTTTTACAGGCGAGGTCAAAAGCTCTAAAGACCAAGTACCTTTTTCAAATTGCCGGGACTGACGATATGAGCCCTGTTTTCTTAAAAAAATTGGTATATGTGGGTCTTGACTTCTTGATTTTTAAAATAATGGCTACCTAGATCTTGTTCTTAATCACACTTTCATTGTCCTTCTTCCAAAAGTCCTTAAACCCGACTTTATGTCCCAATTTCGCCAATCAGTCTTTGCAACATCTTTTATAAACTAGCCACTAAATGCATAGCCAATCGTGTTAGGGCTGCTATCCCTTACATTATCTCTCTGAATCGCAGTGTGTTTTTGTCCCAGGCATTTAATAACGGATAACATTCTTGTTGCTTTTGAGTCTCATCATTTTCTTAAATATCGTCTTTGTTGGCGAAAAGTGTTACTCCCTCTGTCCTAATATTTCTTTCATATGAAGGGAGACACGATTATTACGAAAAGTGGAGAAAGTGTAAAAGAGAGAATAAAGTGTAAGAGTATTTTGGGGGTTGAATGAAATAAAGTGTAGGATAGAGAATAGAGTAGAATAAAACAAAGAGTGATATTTTTTAAATTTAAATGATATTGTGAGAGTGTAGTTTATGGAGGGTATTCATTTTATAGTGTGTACAAGTAAAGTGATGAGAACTTAGCCAACGGGCCTAGCAATCGAGTTGCCACAAATTTTGCATTTAGTCCCTTAACTTTTCTATTACTATTAAGGGCTAATTTGTGAAGAGTTGTATTTTCTTATTAGTTGTTAGTTGGAGTTGTTAGGTATTAGTTAATTGGTTAGGTGAAATTGAAGTCTATATAACTAGTTGTATAAGCTCATTTGAGATATGAAAAATATAGCAAACTAGTTCTTGAAGCAAATTCTTGCTTTGTGGATTGATTCGAAGCTTGCTGGCAGAGCTAGAGTTTCGAATCGGTTTCGTTGCTTGACAACCTGAGTTGGGGCATCAAATTATCGAGCCTAATTCGTGGTTCTCATCAATTGGTGCTTTCATTGAGAGCTTTCTCGAGAATCACGGAATAAATATAAACAACGATGGCGGGTACTCTCAAAAGAATGAAGATCTTGGAAAACCGTCTACACATCATAGAAAGGAGGGTAGCAAATATCATCAAAATGGAAAAGAAGATTGATCGGCTGCTTAGGCACAAGAAAGCGAAGAAGGTCGTCAGTTCACCTTCCGAATTGTGCAACAATTCGAAGGGAATTTGAGACAAGATCGAGTTTGTGAAGGCTTTCGTATTGTGGTGAATTAATGTCGTGGGGAAGATGTCTCTAATGAATTTCAAGTAATTAACCCATCTACGGCTAAAGTCGATGATGGGCACATCAATTTCTCATCTAAAAGACCTGGACTACGGTCTTGGCAGGTGGAAGAAAAATTCATTCTTGAACATCAATTTCTTGAAGTGCCAAAATAACGTGGCTTTGGAAATAAAGATCAAGTGCAGCGGGAGGTTTGTTTGTTTAATATAGCGAGATGGTCAAAATGATGTTGAGGATGCTGCGGCATGCACCAGTGTGAGGATTGTTTGGGAATATAATTTCCTTTCAAATGCAATGGACAAGTTGAAAGGGAATCGGGAGATGCAAATCGGGGATTAAATGGAAAGGAGATGGAGGTCATAAAAATACAAACCTTGATAATCAAGAACCGGTTTTGTTGTTCTGCGGAAGGTGTTGGATTTTCGGATGTATATGGACACGGAGCTCAGCGTGATGATACGAAAAGAATACAATTTAAGCCGCGACTTTTTCAACAAAAGGCGGTGGGAGTCTCTTCTTGGCCAAGAACGAAGAAAGATGTCAACAATGAAAATGAGAAGAAAAAAATTGTGATAGCGAAGTGGAAATATTCACACGATTTTGTTCAACTTTGGATGACCGATTTTTCATTTTCGATAGAGGAAAAATCATGTCTTCTTTTCTTGATGTTATAATAAATAAGAGATCGGTCAGGAGCTTATCCTTGAGGACAAGGATGTTCTTTATGGGGCGGGAATGATGAGAACTTAGCCAATAAGCCTAGCAATTGAGTTGCCACAAATTTTGCATTTAGTCCTTTAACATTTCTATTGCCTATTAGGGGCTAATTTGCAAGAGTTGTATTTTCTTATTAGTTGTTAGTTGGAGTTGTTAGGTGTTAGTTAGTTGGTTAGGTGAAATTGAAGTCTATATAACTAGTTGTATAAGCTCATTTAAGATATGAAAAATATAGCAAACTAGTTCTTGAAGCAAATTCTTGCTTTGTAGATTGATTCGAAAGCTTGCTAGCCCGAGCCAGAGCTTCAAATCGGGTTTCGTTGCTTGCCAACTGAGTTGGAGCATCGAAATTATCGAGTCTAATTCGTGGTTCTTATCATAATGTTGGAAACGTGCAAAATAAGACAAGTGTGAAAGTAATATTTGGACGGAGGAAGTATATAATTATAAAATTGGATATGAGCAAAGCGTTTGATCGTGTAGAGTGAAATTTTTAAACTCTTTACTTTTGAGATTAAACTTCCCGAAAAGGTTGGTTAATTTAATTATGAGATGCATTACCACCCCAACCTTGTCTTTTCTTTTAAATGGAAGTTCTTTTGGCGATCTTGTTCTTCAATGTGGTATTAGACAAGAGAGGGGATGACAATGGGCGAGATCGGGCGGGTATCCCTGGATACCCATGTCCGTCCCGAGCCTATACCCACCTGCCCCATGCCCCACTCGCGGGGTAGCAAGTTGTGCCCCCCAAGCACGCCCTGCGTGTGTAGTCCACTCCCGCCACGCCCATTCTCTCTCTCTCTCTCTCTCTCTCTCTCTCTCTCTCTTTTAAATGAAAAATTAAAACATCAATCAATATTTTTCTTTGCTTTTATAAAAAAATCATATCCAAAATGACTACATAAAAATTAAAATTTTTCATGTCCAAAACAAATACAAAAACAACATTAAAATTAGGGTTCAATAATTGTATAGTATTATTGTATACAATTGTTCAAAAATTCAAGAATTATTAAAAGATATATAATTATTTGATTTATTTATTATATAATATTATATATATATATATATATTTTGATAAAAAAAAATATATAATTATATAAATATGCATATATGTATAGTGCGGAGGCGGGTAGGGCGGGCGGTGAATATAAGAACCCATTGCACCGACGCCCACTTAATGCGCTAGGCGGGCCGACTTGCCCGTTCTCAAGATAGGGCGGGCGGAGTGACCCAATCGGAGCGGGGCGGGCTGTTTTGCCATCCCTAGGGAGACCCTTATCTTCTTACCTTTATATTATCTGCTCGGAGGTTTTCTCGGGTATTATGCAAAGAGCCGCAATTGTGTGGTTGTATTCATGGTTTGAAAGTGACAAAATCAATATCGACAGGTTTCTCATTTATTCTTCGCAGAGATAACCACATTATTCTTAGGTCAAGCAACTTTGGAGGAGGTGTCTCATCTTCGTTTAGCTATTGATCTCTATGAGAGGTGTCGAGCCAACATATTAATTATGATAAAATATATAGTTTTATTCAGCCCTAAATACAACACAGCCAATGACGGGACTCAATCGCAACCTACTTGGTATGAGGCACGTGAAAACGCATACTAGGTCTTCGACGGAAGTAGGCAAGCACTATGCATTTCGATGATACATAGCATTTTTAGTTGTTGTTAAAAGGTTTTAGAAAGATGCATTTGTACATGACAATGTTAAAAGAATGCTTAAACATGGTTGTTTAAAAGTCGCTATCTTTTGTTTTATTCAATAGCGGTTTCTAACCGCTATCGTATGGCAAACCACCATTGTTATACATTTGTATTTGTTAACCTAAATAACACATACGACAACGGTTCACAACACATATTATATCGCTAATAACTATTGTAGTCTCTATTGCAAAAATTCCGCCTAGGCGGCGTCTAGGCCCAACTAGATGCTAGTCTATCGTCGGGTGATTCGATTTTTACAAATTTGATTTTATAGGCGGGATCTAGGCGGTGCCTAGACAGGTCTTAAGTCGGGTCCTACATGGTCGAGATAATTAAATTTTTTTCTTTGTAAAATCGAATTTATTAATAAAATAAACTAATCCTCCATTTGGATGGAGTGTATTTGAAATCAAGGGATTTGAGGATAATATATCATGCATTCATACAAACTAAAATGGAGAAAGTCTAAATGAATGGATTTGATTCACTCGAATATTAAGCACTGAAGTGGGAAAAGAGTGAGAGGATTTCAAATGACTAGGTTTTGTTGGGTATTTGAAATCCTCCCACTTATAAGTAATATTTGTGTGAACCAAATCCATTCATTTAGTCTTTCCCCATTTTGATTTGTAAATGTATGGTGTATTATCTTCAAATCCTTGATTTCAAATGACTCCATCCAAATGGAGCCTAAATGTTGAAGTTTATAAAGTGTTAAACCTTTAAATTATTTTGATGTGAAACTTGGTGTGTGAAACATGTGTTTTGTTGTGTAATAGTACTATAATATTTAGAATGTTAACTATTTGACTAATTGCATTGAAATTATGTTCTTAACTTATCATATTCTTTGGCGCTTTAAACCAATTTTTTTATTAAAAAAATAAGAAATTAAATGGACCATCTAGGTAGCGACTAGGCGGCGCTTAGACGGTTTAGGCGCTAGGCGGCACAAAATCGTCCGATTAGCGATTTTCGACTTCTACAACCTTGATTGCAATAAGTATCTATTGTAGAGTGACAATTGTTATCTTTGATCTCAACTTTTTAACAACAAATTATTTAACATTGATGAATAACCGCTGCCGTACGTTTTTAATACAATAATATTAATTAAAATTTAATTAAAATAACATGAAATTTTTATAAAAATATCAACATATTCAATAATTTAAAATAATACTAGCCAGTCATCGTAAAATATAATGTATGCTTAAAATGCATTACATAATTCATTAATAAAAAATAAAAAAGAGAAAGTGTTACAACGTTTCTGTATTAGTGTTCTTAAAAAAAAATTTGTATAATAAATATTAAAGTTTATTATATAAATAAAATTTAGCATGATATTTAACAATGGTTTTGATTTATATTTTACAACGGTGCTATTTTATAGTGGTTTTGAACCGTTATGTATCAACTCATTACTAATTAAATGAAAGATATCACCAATTAACGGCGGTTAAATAACCGCTATGTATCAGCTCCACCCTTAAGTTTATAGTAGCGGTTACACTTATTATAGCAGCTTTTTAAATAACTGTTATTATTCAGTGATAAAAAGAAAAAAATTGGCATAGTATAGAGGGAAAAAAACTATTTGCAAGCATTAAGGACATGATTTGCAGCAGAATATCTCACTGGAACTCTAAATGGCTAGCTAAGGGAGTAAAAGAGATTCTTATAAAATCAGTGTTGCAATCCATTTTGACATATTCGTGTCGTGTTTTAGATTTGTTGATGGGTTCATGATGATATAACGCGTATGATCTGCGATTTCTAGTGAGGAACTACAGGGAAAAAAAAAAGATACATTTTGGAATGCTTGGTAGGGGTGGACAAAAATACCAAAAAATATCGGTATACCACTTTGGAAAGTTAATATTTCGGTATATACCACACCGAATTATATAATATTAAATAATATAATTAATTATTTTATTTAAATAATTTCGATATAACACGGTATATTGATATTTCGGTATGAAATGACATACCAATAGATCTGTATACGGTATACACGATATTTCGGTACGGTATGCATTATGTATTTTTAGTATACCGCATTTTTATTCTGACGGTATCCGTATGCATTTCGCATACCGAAAATTTCAATGCGATATGATGCGGTATGCCACCCCTATGCTATGCTTGGGATACACTTATGAGACTGAAGAAAGAAAGAAGGTGGTTTAGAATTCAGAGAATTACGAAGTTTCAACAATGCACTATTGTCCAAACAAGGCTGGCGTTTACTAGTGACAACTCTAATTATGCATCAATAAAGCTGTTGGAAGGAGGATTTAATCAATGCTTGTTTTCCAGAGATTATAGCATGTCTTACAAAGAGGGATGTCTTACAAAGAGGGACGAAATACTAATCCCTCTATATTATTTGGAGTTTTTCTTGTGTGAACCAATTTAACTATAAAACTGATTTGCACTAACATATTATAAGAAAATAGCTAATATTTTTGAGTGATTCTTAGGAATATAGTTTGTTTTTCCTACAATTCAAATGTTTGTTATTGTTAATTTATATTCACCTAAGGCCCACAAAAATATGGCCTAATATATGTTTTACCATTTTGAGTGAAAATGGATCTCTCCCTTTATGTAGTATTAAAATTATCAACCACTTATTACCAAGTTAATTGACAAAAATATTTCTTTTTATTGAAAAATAGTAAATGGGGATATAATTGTAAAATTTTAACTTATCAAATTAATTAATTCTCAATACAAACACTTGAAAATATTATGACTTATGTTAACTATGTTGTAATATATATTAACAAACATTTGATTTGTATGATGTAGTAAAACATATCACACATATAAACATTTGATATGTAGTGCGCTGAAAATGTATTAAAATAAAAAAATTATAAACATTGTATAATATTAGTTTAGTTATAATGTATTATTAGTTTGAATTCTGATGTATTATTAGGTAAAAATATTGTGTGCTTTATTATTTTTTAGCGTCAAATATAGATTGTATTTGTACAGAAGTAGGAAACGTAGTTATTACTATTAGTACGTATAAAAGTGATTTTAAAACGTAGTTTAAGGGGCAAAAACGATCGCAAAATCAAACAGGTGGACACCGCTTTTCCACCACAACAAATTACAATCCATTATCGACCACCAGCTTCATCCTCTCTCTTTCTCTCTCTACATCGCACCAACATATACATACACATATACATACACTACAGTTGGATTTTCTTCATGGATAGATGGATGGATGAATAAGTACACGGATGTAGCGTGAAAATCTCACATTTGCATGAATTCATCGTACTACAACAATGGCGCCTTCCACTCCCTCTCTTCGCAGTGTTCTCCGAACCTTCTGCAACTGCCGATTAATTCCCCCAGTTTCGCCTAATTTTGGCCGGAATTTCGCTTTCGCACTCCAAATACGACTTTTCGCGCAAATTATTGTTGTTGCAGCAAAGGAACTGGGATCCTCTGCGCCCCATCGTTGCTAAGGAGGTCGGAATAAAGTGTTTTGCTGAAGGGAAGGAGGGGAACAGCGCCGGGAAGCACTCTTAGATGATGAGGTCGCTAAAGACGTTACGATTGAGGAGGAAGTTGATCGGGATTTTTCCAACGGTTCTGTTGTTTCTCAGAGGACTCCGGCCACCGGGGATTCTCTATCACTTGGGATTCGCGAGCCTGTCTATGAGGTCATTTACACAACTATATCGTATACTACTTTTTGGAATTTCGAGTTTTCCAGTTGCTTAATATGGTTACATTTGCTTCTTCTATTGAACTAAAAATATGTGATCGGATAAGTTTGTGATAAGTATCTAAAGTAGGAGCACGAAAGCTTAAAAAATAGTTGAAAACTTGGCGCCTAGCTGAGAGCTTCACCTAAGATGAAGAATGTAGATTGAAGTGAAAGGGTTCGAAATTGTGCTGAAGTTGATGTAGCTTGTTCCATAAAAACCAATATGAGAAAATAGAGAAAAAAATGCTGAAACTTCTGGATTTGTTGTTGGAACTTGCATTTCTGCTTTCTATCCACTGTAGTCTGTATGATGATAATAAAATAGGTTCTGTCAGGAGCTTCCAAATTATATTGAAGCACAATTTCTTTGCACACTTGTCTCATGTTTATACATTTATCATCAACAGGTTGTGGAAGTAAAGTCTAACGGGATGGTATCTACACGGAAAATTAATCGGAGAAACTTGTTAAAATCAAGTGGTGAGTAGAAGTTTCTTTATGACGACCTGGTTCGCTAACGTTTTTCTGGTGCTTGAAGAACTATTTGAAATTAAATTACAACTCCCATCGACAAATATTCAGTTGATTCTATATTTACCAATTCCTGCACATGTTATTAATGTCTAATAAATTCCTCAGTAAAATTTCCAATTGACAAGATTCTTCATTTCTACTTTTTCCATGAGGGGAGCCACTTGACAAGATTTTTACTCATAAACTGTTGTCTATAAGCCTTGGGCTTTTATTTTTGGTGTGAACTAGATCAACAACAGATATCCTCTCTAGTCCTGTTGTTCTCTGAATACCCTTTCCTTATGTTATAATATTTCTGTTTCTCTTCTCTGGAATTTTTTTGGGACTGCGACCTCGAGGGCGTTAGGAGTGTTGATCCATCATTGTGGTTAACCAACCTCAATGCCTGCATTGCTGGTAGAGACAGTTCAACCGTTGTCCATATTGTGTACTTCTCAATTCCGTTAATTAAACTATCACAGAATGAAAATATATATCAGAGTGGAAAGGTCCAGTAGTTGCACAAGAAATTCAAAATTATAAACAAAAACATAATCACACCCTTTGAGGACTTGAAGATGTGTAGACAACATTCTCTAAAAACCCACATATCAATGGAATTATTACCAATGACATAACTCCTGATGATCATATTTGGTTCCAATGACTCTGGATTGTCTCTACAATCATGTTGCCTTCTTGCATACATTTAATCTATTTTGTACGTAAAGATGCGTCAGTATTGCCTATACTGCTTAAACATGAACGTGCATTGTTATTTGACCAATTCTAGAGATGAAATTCAATATAAAAATCACTTCTAGTGAAATTTTTCCGTGTATTTGCATCACCGCAGTACACCAGCCAGTTTCACTAAAATAAAGCTCTCTTTATTTACTCAATCCTTAGTTTTGAACTGAGACTGTGAATCAGAGCAGCACATGGTGGTGGCTGTTAATATAATGACAAAATCTTTAAATTTGAGACCATATTTAACAAAAGTTTCATGTTTAATCATGAGAAGACAAGTTTGAATTTCTCACCTTTAGTCTTTATTACTGAATCATCTGGTGGTTTCTGATTATGCATTTTATGTTGATCTCTTTACAAGGTACGTGAATATGCAATTTTGCTGAACTTAGGATCATTGCGGGCAATTGCAATGCAAGAATGTGTTTATATATTCAACTATAACCGTATTTTCCCATTGTCAATTGTATGACAAGCATGTCAGTTGTATGACTTTGCTTGTCAATTCTGTATATGTTTCTCACATATTCTCTGATATATAAGTTTTGGTAACTCACAGAAGAGGAGGAAAAGCTTTTATTGATACATTGTTACCCGATTAAACCCGAAGAATGTGAGTGGAGGGCCCTCGATGCCATTTGTGCTTGAGGTTGGTTTTGCTATATTTTTGCCTATGAATCTTTGCAGTAGTCATAACTTAGTTGTTTTGTTTCTGTATCAGAGCCCTTCACTCCTATCATAATTTTTTTTTCTTTATGAGTAAATTATGTTCTGTTGATTTAAGAGTCATTCTTGACTCCAGTAAGAGTCATTATGTTGATTTAATGTAAAAAATAGTCATATTTTCCGAGTTGACCTCAGTGTCATTAAGACAGAACATAATATACCTGTTGAGCTCAACCTAGGAAATTGCATAATCTTGAGCTCAGGTGCTGATGTTATTGGCCTACTGGTGTGGCCTATAAGCCGTGAAAGTAACAAATAAATAGTGAATAAGTTTCTCCAGATGAAGAGGAAGACCAAACCACAATTTTCAGGTTTTGTATGACTAATGCCCTGGTTATATTCTTTCTTATCTTACTAATCTCTTGTCATTTTTCATTTCATTGTTGGATAACTTTTCATAGCTCATGATGCATAAGCTTGTCGTGTGATGTACTCTAGCCTTTTGTTATAATCACATTGCTATTCTAAGCAAGCAAGCAGTTCTATAGATCCTTCAATGTATCAATTTTAAATTGCAACTAGCAATGATAATTGTCTTCCCCATGCTAGACTTTTTGAAACTGCTTGAGTATGTTCTAATAGATAACTTTAGCATATTTCCGTCCTTCAGTTTTTTCCTTTTTATCAACCCTATACTTGGATATGAAGAGTTCCCTTTTTTATTCCTTTTGTTTTTCTCTCATATAAACTTTTATATAGTCATCATCACCATGGAGCTATAAGGTTGGCCTGTTTGTCAATGACGGCCTTATAACAATTTTTGAGGATGCGATTGTTGGTCTGTGGAAACAATTGCTCCTGTGGCAGAAGCCATAATTAGACCTTGGTGATTGAGTGTTGTAAAGTTTGGATGTTTTGAATTAATTTGATGCTCTCAGTTATAAATATTACTTCCTGCTGGCACTTAATCCTACAATTAGGAGCCAAAGTCATTGTTTGATACACATGAGGAGCATTTTTGGGAGAGGTTATGGCTTGTATGGAGTTCTTCTTAGGGGTTTGTTGGCCTGTCCAGTAATTTCTCTCTTACTCTTGGTGGGTTGGGGGAGGGGTAACTCAGGCTTGCTATATGATGGCTGGCACTTGTTTCTAATGTAGCTTGGTCACTGTTGTACTTTGGTTCCTTTAAAGGTATTTGGTAGTTTAAAGAGCCTAACAAATCTATATTGTGATATTCTTTCAGGTGGTTGAGGCAGCGCTGCATTCTCGAATACAACGTCTGGAACAGAGATTATGGGATTTAGAACCGCGTGTAAGTAAGAGAAAATAGTGGCAGCAAGTTTTCTAATATTTTCTGCTCCCTCTTCAATTCTGAGTTTCCTGAGTGGGTTTAGTTAGGGAATATTTTACTTGTTTTGTTGTATGGGCATGGTGAGAAGAGTTTTGGCCAATGAAAATTCAATTGTTCATCTCTGCATCGCTGTCCCAAGTTTTGGTTACTGAAGTTGCTGGAACAGTTTCTTCTAAAAGCATAGGATACCCCTTGAAACTACATGAAATCTTCATCCTATAATATTGCTAGATACATGGTGTCTATAAAGACACTCCTAAACCTTTATTAACTTCTTGGCGTTGGAGGCTTCTTCTGCTCTGCATTAGTTCATATTTGTGCTTGATGTTCCAAATTTTACAGAAAGAAGCAGAAAGCATTAGCCCATAACAACTGTTCTTGCAGGTGCAAGCTTTACTGGAGGTCCCTACCTAATAGATTGACAGGGGACATATTGGAAGAACTTCGGATTAGCAAACAAGCACTGGTATAAAGTTCTTCTCCCATTAATGCTGGCTATTGGTATTAACTAATGTATCTATTAAGTCATAGCTACTGGTGAATAAAGGCTCGAACTGGGCTCGAGGGCGGGAGCTTTGAAACAAATGCTGCTTGATATCCTTGAGGACACTCATGAAATACGGCTAATTTGTATTATGGGAAGAAACTGTACTCTGTTGAAAAATGATGAGATGGAATGCTCTGTTCCACTTGGACAAGGAGATAGTTGAGGGTAAGTTGCATAAAAAATATCCATCATCATTTGTGTTACATCAATAAGATTAAGCACATCATTTTTACCATGTAGACATAGTACTTATATTGGTCCCTTTGTTTTTCAGAAGAGGAGGAGGAAATAGAAATGCTTTTGGAAAATTATCTACAGAGGTAATCCCATGACATCTTTCAGTTAATTGAGAGGAATTGCATACATGGTGTGCCCGTGATTGCATTGTGTTCATCATAAGAAATTTGTCTTAAAAGTATAAAGGAAGCAGCATTGGCACTGGTATTTCAAACCTGCCTTGACACCTTTTTTAAAATTTTTTTAAATTAAAAGATTATCAGAACAATCATGTATCATTGTGACATAAGAGAGCAATAATTAATTTTCATTTCTTAAGTTTGCTGTCTCTGCTTCTTTTAATATGCAGTCTTTTGTTACTCTCCATATTTTCCTCTGCAGTGGTTTTCATTTCTGATTTTGGTGGTATCATTTTAGTTAAGTTTGTTTTTAGATTGATTTTAATTTTCTTTTGGGATCATAGTAATACATTATATGGATACTTGTACTTAGAGATGGGCATCACCACCTTTATTAACTAGCAAGCTTTTAATTCTTGTCTTTGCCTGCATTTGCAGTGTAGGCTCTCATGTCATATATGTGATTGTGAAAGTTCATGAATAGCTAGGTAAATAAAAATATTGAGAGGATTTGGCAGGGTTGCCCAAGGATAGACAGTTCCACCGTCTATTAATTGAACCTTTTATGTTCTCTTATAGTCTTATGACCTATCGCCGATAAAAAAATCCCTCTTGAAGTCCCTTTGTACCGACTTATCATTTTTCTGCTGATCAACATTAGAGGTTGCATGTTAAGTTTTTGTTGAATCATTCATTTTAAATTACTGAAAGTGAAAGCGATTTCGTATGGTTTAGATTACTGTGGTATTTTTGTATTGATGATCCTATTTCTCATTATATAGCATGTTTGAATTATTTCATGTAATGGCAGATGTGAATCTTGTCATGGTCAAGCAGAGAGGCTTCTTGATTCAGCAAGGGAAATGGAAGATTCAATTGCTGTCAACCTCAGGTTTGCTGCTTGCTTTTTATTTATCTTCATGATTATGCTGAAGAGCTTCAAATCACCATTTAATTAACTTAAGGAAAATCAACCAGGTTAAGCAAGAGTAAACCTGAATAAGTTCTTATTTTTAACCCAAAATAATAATAATAATGATGATGATAACAACAAAAACATCAAAGACTTAATACTCTAGTTTCAGATTCACCATAAGTGTTTCTGTTACGCCCGAATTAATTTCCATACTTTTTAGTAATAACCTTACAAAGATTATGGTTTTTTTGTCACCAGGAATCTATGGTTTTGTTGTAATCTTTATCTCTAAACATAAAATTGACAAAATACTACAGACTAAAGATTAAGTAGGTTGAGAATTCAAGTAAAACAACATATATGTCCATCATCAGGTAGTAGTTTTAATTTGTTTTCTCCAGCATTCCATGAAGAAAATAGGATCAAACTATAATCAATTGTTGTCTGATTCTAATATCACATGCCTTCAAAAAGTCAAGCAAGTATTGTATCATATGTGTTTGTTTAGATTGACTTAAAAATCTTGATGATAGCACTCTGTGTTTTCTCCTTTGCAATTAAAAACAAAATGTTTGTTTTCCTTAGCAACACCAATGTGAATTAATTTTGTGACCTTAATTAGTTTGTATTTGCTGTCATTAAATATGATGATGTGATCTTCTATTATCAGCTCTCGGAGGCTTGAAGTGAGTAGAGTGGAACTTCTCCTTCAGGTGGGGACATTTTGTGTTGGAGTTGGTGCCCTAATTGCAGGTATTTGGCTGCTGATGATAATGAAAAAACTTAATTAGTGACTTCTAAATTGGTGTCTGAACTTTCAAGGCATTGTCTTGGCAAATACTGTTTAGTATACAAAGTAATATTGTTTAGTATATATGAAGTATCACGGCCACTCAGTGATTTTTAACGTAAATAACACATAAACCAAACATTTTTTAAATATGGTACTTTGTATAGCCCCTATGAACTGTATTACTT
Source organism: Paraleonurus japonicus (assembly GCA_030762865.1). NCBI lineage: Eukaryota > Viridiplantae > Streptophyta > Magnoliopsida > Lamiales > Lamiaceae > Paraleonurus > Paraleonurus japonicus. Next base: position 33,800,932 of record CM061052.1, read on the forward strand.
TGTATACTTAACAATATTTACTTTGAAGAGGGAATTCACTGGTTCCTACAGGAGATCTACTCTTTATATTTTTATTTCTTATCCTAATTCATAAAGAGTTTTTTTCTATCCTTATGAATAAATTTGACATTTGAGGTAGGTTTTATATGAATGTGGTTCCATGATATGAACCACTATCCGATTCTAATATTTTTGGTTAAATTCTTTGATACTTTGTAAACTTTTTTTTATACTCCTGAACAATAATACTTGACTACCCTGACCCCGATACTTGGATACTTTAAACTTTTTTCCAAACAGTTTTATGGTAAAAGCATTATTTCATGGAAACAATGAACAATGTTCATATTAAACTTTGCGCTTGATATTTTATTTGTTCTATTTAGAGTGTTGAAGGCTCATACTAGTATTATGGACGTTTTGCCGCCAAGGTATATTTGGCATGAACTTCTGAGGGTCTTATCTTGAGGAACATGTGGTATGCCACTCTTGAAGGTCTCAATCACTTATTTTTTTCTCTTTCCGAGTAAGAATTACAAAATCACCGTTTGGCGATTCAATCTCACAGAAAGAAGACCTATCATGATTTGAAATGCTAGTGAAACACCTTTCTTGGCTTGAATTTCGGTCTTTTCACAAGTGCCTTCATCATCAGGGTCCAGTTTGTAAATATAAGAAGCTTAAATGTCGTTAATCATCACATACAAAATATATAGTTAAGGTCCAATTTCTTTCCAAATGAGAAAAAACCTCGCTGGGTCATTTTTTTGAGAGGCGCTCTCTCGGAGCGCTACCTCTGTTTCTGCAGTGCTAATTTCTTACTTCAATGCGTACTTTTTATTGGCAGTTCTTGCCTTTTGGATAACAACAGCTGGAATTTTTGCTGGCGCCGTGGTTGGATTCCATTCTCATGTATGCATACCTCCAGGAAAAGGAAAGAATTTTATGAAGCTTCTTTCAACACAATTGTCACACCGTACCTTTGGCTTCCAACATCTAGCATTATGAATATGTCGTGATACTTTGAATTTATATCGATGGGTGCATGAACGCACTCATGGGAAGGAAGCCATTGATACTCTCTCCCAAGTGATAGTAGACAGAATATCTCTATTCACTAAGTATGTTTCCGTACTATCCATGAGCCCACGCACGCATAAGCGGTCTTTGTTGCTCATGGGACATGAAAATATGCATTTAACCCAATGGCTGCTTAAGTCATGGTGACAGGAGGGTATATGTAAAAGTTTGGATTCTTCTGTAACCGTCATCTGGCTAATGCACAGATGTGAAAGGTACTCATTCATTGTTGTAAATGGAAGTTCTCCCACGTGGCATTCCGGAGGCAAGGTCACGATGGATGGGACGAATCTCTCTTGTTTGAGACTAGACTTTGGACGACCTTAGGTTATGTTTGTTTTTGGAATTATGATCTGATTGTGGAGATTCTGAAGATGTGAAAGCTAGGGATCTCAAAATCCTGGGTGAATAGTGATAGTATGTGTTTTGAAATTTTGAAGATTGAATCTAATTTTATGTCAAATCAAAGAACATGTGATGTTATTGTATTATTGTTTGAGATCCTTTATATTAAATCAAAGTGCATAACCCAGTGAGTTAGGTAGTTTTTAAGATGTTAATGTCGAATTGATTTTGAAATCTTGTGAAATCTCCCAAAAAGAGAACACGGCGTGACGTACAATCCCACATACCTGGTTGGGAATTCTTGTGTTGATTGTGTGATGCATACGAGATCATAAAAATAAATGGAAATGTTGATTTGAAGATAATGATTTATTTTTTTATTATATTTATTTATTTTCTTTTTTCATATTATTTAGTTATCTTTGTTTCCAGATAATTCTTGTTCTTTAAGGTTATTTTAGTAAATAGATGTTATTATTGTATTAGATTGTTGATTATTAAATAAAAAAAATAAGAAAATAAATTGTTATCTCAATTCTCTGTCTCTCTTACAAGTATTGTTAAGAATCAACTTATATCGAGTTGAGTTTGTTTATTTTTTTCTTACATATAAAATAAGCAATTAACCATCAGAAGATCATACACAAATGTCAAATCATTAGTTTACTTGGTCACCGGATTACTCACTTTAGTGGGAGACACAGGATTCGACATTCTGTTTAGGAACGAATTTGGAGTGGGGAGGTATAAGGAGATTTCGGGAGCAAATTTGGAATTGTAAGCAGAGACTTGGCAAACTAACTTCTAACCGCTTACAACTAACATTTACCGATAAAAAAAAAAAAAAAAAAAAAAAAAAAAAGCAGAGGGTCACATGCATACATACATACTTATATAAATCCCTAAGAATCAAAACTAACAATCATAACCACCATCACAGAGAATTAAAAAAAAACATGCATGTAAACCAAGCATAACCAACACAACATAACCATCAAAAACCATATCAATTAGGCCATACTAAGAAGGTCAAATTAGAAAATCATCACATAATTACCAAAATTCATCATCGAGATATCCCTCGTAACCATCAAATAATCAAAGACATAGACGACATCAACATAAACAGCACCCATCACGGAAGGCCATACTACACAAAGGTAATAAATCAGAAAATCATCAAGCATAATTACCAAAATCCATCATCGGTTATCCCTTATAAATCATATAATTAAGCACATAATTCACCCAGTGACAAAGAATTGGCGGATTTAATTTTTGAACGAGGGATCACATTGTCCCCCAAAATAATTTTTTTACTCTATATATATATATATATATATATATATATATATAGTATATATATATATATATCAAACACTCAATTTAAAACTTGTAGGAGAAGCTTTTTAAAAATATTTGACCTCACTCTCGCTTCATTTTGGCTTCTTAACCTCTCTCTCCTATCTATTCCCCACGGTCCCAATTCAACTCCAATTCACCAGACACCATTGGAATCAGCACTTGTGCACTTCTTCCTTTCTTCATGCGGCACTCGGCGTGGGCAAGGTATGAAGGTAAGCTTTTTTTTTTTTTTTTTTTTTATTATTATTGCTTTTCTTTAATAACATATGGTTAGTTAATTATATTTAAATTAAGATAACTTTTTATTTAATTAATTGTATTGTTTGTTTTATAGATTAGGGCTTGTATTATTTTTCTATTTAATTGATTATTTAATGATATTATATATTTATAGTTTATGGCTTGAAATTTATTGTGTTAAATTTATAATATGACAATATTTATTGTTGGTAGATTAGAACTTGTGTTGATTTATTTAGGGTTTTTTATTTAATTAGAGCAATTTGATTTAGTTAGGGCTTGTAATTATTAATTAATGTATTATTAATTTTGCATTACAAATTTAATTAGGAAAATGAGGATTAAACAAAAAACCCAAAGAGAGCTCCAAAGACTATGAGGAAGCAACCCTACTCTTCGAGCAATTTACGCTTCAAGGCGATATGAAATTTCAAGGAGGAACTTCTTGTTCTTCACCGAGAGGTATTGATGCTCCTTCTCCCAATGTTAGTGAGTTTTCTTTTATCCATCCGAATTTTCCGGTATTGGATTTTATGATTCTTGAATGTCAATTTTATATATTATTGAAAATATGCAAATAGATAATATTTGAGATTTGAATTTTTTAGAGTATTGATCTGATGTCTCTTGGAATACCAACTTGATATATTTATTGAAGATTTGCGAAAAGATGATAGATTTGAGGATTTGGATGATATTGGTGCTCTTTAGGTGATGCTTGTAAAAACAAAAAAGCATGTGACGCCCGATAATTTATTTGTTGATCCAAGTTGGTATTGATTCTTCCGGTTAACTCTTTACTTGAGGAAGTGTGGAAAGGGTATTTTCGGGGATGATAAGTAGCCGAAAATAGATTGGCGAAATGGCATAGGTGATCGGTGTTAAATGATTGCTTGAGTGGCTTTCATTAGGAAAAATGTGTTCCTACAAATTTCGGATGAAGATGTTATGGATGGGATTCCGAGAAAATGAGAAATTTCGTGTCGAACCAGGTTGCTAACTATTGTGTCGTTTAAATATAAGACAGTATTTACCTTACAAAATAATTTTAGAATTATCTATCAGTCGTCCCTGGATTTTATAATCCTAGATCCGCCCCTGCCATCGAAACTAACATCCAGAGAAGGCCATACGAGGAAGCGGGTATATCAATTCTCAAGGTATTAAACGGATAACTAACCAAAAATAGAATGTACCTATTAGTGGATACCGTATACGTAGACGAGTTCAAAGATAGTGTTTTCCATCTCCTCGCTCGTCTTTTTATATTTAAAACATCAAAATCCAATCACCAAATTCGAGGAGAAGATTGAATTTTCCCCAGTTCAAAAGCAGGAATAGTTTAGTCCTCGGAGAATCGGGCACTGAGGAATCATTTGTGGCCAGATGTCGAAGCTCACAACACGAGGTTATGGGGTATCAAGGTTTCATACCCAGTCGGGAACTGAAATTTGAAACACGAAGTAAACCACGAAGGGCTCGAAAATAGAAAGCCAAATGAATTAGCGCTTTACCGAGAATCGGGGTCCTTCTCATCGTTACGAGAATCGGGAATTCAGTGTGAATTATTATGAGAAATCGGCGAGAGTGTGGCTCATGTGACTGAAGCGGCCAAAAATGCCTCATAAGCATTCTACGGTATCGACTCTAACCGTAGATCGATTAGGGTTTTTTTCAAGAGAGGCAAAGGCCAGTATTGAGAGAGAGAGAGAGAGAGAGAGATCGGGAGAGAGAGATCGAGTTTCTTTAGAAGGAAACGTTTGATCGTCTCAGAATTTGAGAGAGCAAGAGAGAAGATTTTCGGGAGCGGGTTTTAGATCGAAAAATTATTTGAAGAACAAGTAGATCGATTAGGGTTTGTTGAAAGAGAGAGAGGATAGACATGAAGCGAGAAGAGAGAGAGGGATATGAATCGAAAATGAGGGTTATCGGATCTCTAGTAGGTTTAGGGGGTGATTATTTTTAGTTGAAGTGTTAAATGGGTTGGGTTAGTGTTGGGTTTTAATTTTAAAATGATGCAAAATGAAAAATAAGTATGGGCCCATATCAATGACATTTTTAAATAAAATTTGAGTATTATTGAGGAGTATTGATATTGGGTGTAATTTCCAAAAATTTTGGGTGTGAAGATAATTTAGAGGCGTTAAAAGGAAAGTATGAAGATAATTACTTGGGACGGATGGAATATTAGTTATATTACTACAAAATATTAATTTTGAATGAACTTGTTTGTTAAAGAGAATTAATTGAAAGGTATTAGTTGTTTCACCAAAATATATATTACCTCTATTGTATGTCATACCTTTCGTATTTTTTCTTTTTCGTGCGTCACAGCAATACTTTTAGCATCGCTTAATATGGAAAGCTACTCAATAAACTTCATCCTCTGCGTATTCTCCCATTTCACCACAGAATATAAATTCTTTAGGACCCACACACAATCCAACTCATTTTCTTACTTTGCTCGTAAATGTTTACGAAATTATCACGCCAATTTCTACTTTTCTTGGTATGTGTCACTTACCGTCTATGAAAAACTTTTATGGAGCAGGACATAATATTAGTTGTTTCAAATGGAATTAGTTGTAAACCGATTTCAACGGTAAAATTTATTCAGAAACTCAATAGAAATTAAAATACACAATACAAGAATACAACCTGACCAAAAAGGAACCCAGCGTATTTGCCCCTAAAAAGGAGAATTTGTTTTGCCAAGTTAGGACATTGAGTGAAAGCCAGTGAACATGAACACCAATTGTATGCCAAAGAAAATATCTGAGTGATGGAGTTGGTGAGAAATTGGGTTTCCTATATTATATCAATATTTATCCAGTAATGGCAAAAAAAGAAAAGGCAACATCAAATGTACAATTATGGTCAAATTTTCATGACCTGTAGACATTC
>CM061052.1:33806965-34225788 GCA_030762865.1 Paraleonurus japonicus
GATGAGAACTTAGCCAACAGGCCTAGCAATCGAGTTGCCACAAATTTCGTGATTAGTCCCTTAACTTTTCTATCGGGCTGGTATTGGCGGCTAATTTGCAAAAGAGTTGTATTTTCTTATTAGTTGTTAGTTGGAGCCGTTAGGTATTAGTTAATTGGTTAGGTTAAATCAAGTCTATATAACTAGCTGTATAAGCCTCATTTGTATATGAAAAATATAGCAAACTAGTTCTTTAAGCAAATTGGCTGATGACGATTCGAGTGTTCATGAAATTTTTAGCCCGTGCTGTAGTTTCGAACCTGCCTTCGTTGCTCGCTAACCTGAGTCAGTGCATCGAAATTATCGCAGCCTAATTCGTGGTTCTTTATCAATCGGGTGCTTTCATCGAGAGCTTTCTACCGAGAATCACTTAATAAATATAAAATGGCCACTCCAATGGTGTACTCTCAAAAGAGAACAAGATCTTGGAAAACCGCTCTACACACTGGTAGAAAGGAGGGTAAAGAATATCACCAAAATGGAAAAGAAGATTGACGGGCCGCTTTGTGGCAGCACAAGAAACGAAGAAGGTCGTCGAGTTCACCTTCCGAATCAGGGCAACAATTCGAAGGGAATTCCCAGACAAGATCGAGCTCGATTTAAGGTCGCTTTCGTATTGTGACCGAATTACACCCACGTGGGGGAAGATGTCTCTAATGAATTTCAAGTAATTAACCCATCTACTAGCTAAAGTTTCGATGATGGGCACATCAATTTCTCATCTAAAAAGATCGGACATGCTACCGCCACGGTGGAAGAAAATTCATTCTTGAACATCAATTTCTTGAAGTGCCAAAAATAACGTATGGCTTTGGAAATACAAGATCAAGTGCAACAGGCGGGGAGGTTTATTTTGTTTAATATAGCAGGCATAGTCAAAATGATAAGTTGAGGATCTCCAGCAGATGCACTCCGGTGCGAGGAGTTGTTTGGGAATATAATTTTAGCTTTCAAAATGCAATGGACAAGTTGAAAGGGAATCGGGAGATGCTGAAATCGGGGATTAAATGGAAAGGAGATTGAGGTCATAAAAAATACAAACACTTGATAATCAAGAAATACGGTTTTGTTGTTCGGAAGGTGTTGGATTTTTCAGATGTATACGGACTCTCGGAGCTCAACGTGATGATACCAAAAGTTAAGGGCTACAATTTAAGCACGACTCTTTCAACAAAAGTCGGTGGGAGTCTCTCTCTTGGCCAAGAACGAAGAAAGATGTCAACAATGGCAAAATGAGAAGAAAAAAATTGTGGATAGCCGAAGTGGAAATATTCACACGATTTTGTTCAACTTTGGATGACCGATTTTTTCATTTTCGATAGATTTGGGAAAAATCATGTCTTCCTTTTCATGATGTTATATAATAAATAAGAGATCGTGTCTCCGGAATTAAGGCTTATCACTTGAGGACAAGGATGTTCTCTTATGGGGCAATGGGAATGATGAGAACTTAGCTAATAAGCCTGAGGCAATCGAGCTGCCAGGCAAATTTTTTGCATTTAGTCCTTTAACATTTCTATCGCTCTCTAATAAAATACATTTGTAAGAGTTGTATTTTCTTATTAGTTGTTAGTTGGAGTTGTTAGGTGTTAGTTAGTTGGTTAGGTGAAATTGAAGTCTATATAACTAGTTGTATAAGCTCATTTAAGATATGAAAAATATAGCAAACTAGTTCTTGAAGCAAATTCTTGCTTTGTAGATTGATTCGAAAGCTTGCTAGCCCGAGCCAGAGCTTCAAATCGGGTTTCTTTTCTTGCCAACCTGGAGTTGGAGCATCGAAATTATCGAGTCTAATTCGTGGTTCTTATCATAATGTTGGAACGCAAATAAGACAAGTGTGAAAGTAATATTTGGACGGAGGAAGTATATAATTATAAAATTGGATATGAGCAAAGCGTTTGATCGTAGAGTGAAATTTTTAAACTCTTTACTTTTGAGATTAAACTTCCTAAAAGGTTGGTTAATTTAATTATGAGATGCATTACCACCCCAACCTTGTCTTTTCTTTTAAATGGAAGTTCTTTGGCAATCTTGTTCTTCAATGTGGTATTAGACAAGGAGGGGATGACAATGGGGTAGATCAGGCCGGGTATCTAGATACCCATGTCCGTCCCGAGCCTATACCCACCTGCCCCATGCCCCACCGCGGGTAGCAAGTTGTGCCCCAAGCACGCCTGCAAGTGGGCAGGTCCGCCCCGCCCCGCCCCATTCTCTCTCTCTCTCTCTCTCTCTTTTAAATGAAAAATTAAAACATCAATCAATATTTTTCTTCGCTTTTATAAAAAAATCATATCCAAAATGACTACATAAAAATTAAAATTTTTCATGTCCAAAACAAATACAAAACAACATTAAAATTAGTGGTTCAATAATTGTATAGTATTATTGTATACAATTGTTCAAAAATTCAAGAATTATTAAAAGATATATAATTATTTGATTTATTTATTATATAATATTATATATATATATATATATATATATATATATATATATATATATAAAAAATATATATAATTATATAAATATGCATATATGTATAGTGCGGAGCGGGCTTTCTGGCAAGGGCGTTGAATAGTAAGAACCCATGCCCGACTCGCCCCATGCGCGGCGGGGCTGACTGCCCATTCTCAAGATAGGGCGGGCGGAGTCGACCCAGTCGGAGCTGGCGGAGCTGTTTTGCCATCCCTAGGAGACCCCTTTATCTTCTTACCTTTATATTATCTCGCTCTGAGGTTTTCTCAGTATTATGCAAGAGCTGCAATTGTGTGGTCAGATTCATGGTTTGAAAGTGACAAAATCAATATCGACAGCTTCTCATTTATTCTTCGCAGATAACACATTATTCTTAGTGTCAAGCAACTTTGGAGGAGGTGTCTCATCTTCGTTTAGCTATTGATCTCTATGAGAGGGTGTCGAGCCAACATATTAATTATGATAAAATATATAGTTTTATTCAGCCTAAATACAACACAATGTGCACGGGACTCAATCGCAACCTACTTGGGCAGGTACGAGGCACGGAAAACGCATACTAGGTCTTCTGACGGAAGTAGGCAAGCACTATGCATTTCGATGATACATAGCATTTTTAGTTGTTGTTAAAAGGTTTTAGAAAGATCCGTTGTACATGACAATGTTAAAAGAATGCTTAAACATGGTTGTTTAAAGTCGCTATCTTTTGTTTATTCAATAGCGGTTTCTAACCGCTATCGTATGGCAAACCACCATTGTTATACATTTGTATTTGTTAACCTAAATAACACATACGACAACGGTTCACACAACATATTATATCAGCTTAATAACTATCATTGTAGTCTCTATTGCAGTGAAAATTCCGCCTCAGGCGGCGTCTAGGCCCCAACTAGATGCTAGTCTATCGTCCTACCGATTCGATTTTTTACAAATTTGATTTTATAGGCGTGGATCTAGGCGGTGCCTGCACGTGCCCAGACAGTCTTAGAGTCGGGTCCTACATGGTCGAGATAACTAAATTTTTTCTTTGTAAAATCGAATTTATTAATAAAATAAACTAATCCTCCATTCGGGATGGAGTGTATTTGAAATCAAGGGATTTGAGGATAATATATCATGCATTCATACAAACTAAAATGGAGAAAGTCTAAATGAATGGATTTGATTCACTCAAATATTAAGCACAAGTGGGAAAAGTGAGAGGATTTCAAATGACTAGGTTTTGTTGGGTATTTGAAATCCTCCCACTTATAAGTAATATTTGTGTGAACCAAATCCATTCATTTAGTCTTTCCCCATTTTGATTTGTAAATGTATGGTGTATTATCTTCAAATCCCTTGATTTCAAATGACTCCATCCAAATGGAGCCTAAATGTTGAAGTTTATAAAGTGTTAAACCTTTAAATTATTTTGATGTGAACTTGGTGTGTGAAACATGTGTTTTGTTGTGTAATAGTACTATAATATTTAGAATGTTAACTATTTGACTAATTGCATTGAAATTATGTTCTTAACTTATCATTATTCTTTTTATAGCTTTAAAACCAATTTTTTTATTAAAAAATAAGAAATTAAATGGACCATCTAGGTAGCGACTAGGCGGCGCTTAGACGGTTTAGGCGCTAGGCGGCACAAAATCGTCCGATTAGCGATTTTCGACTTCTACAACCTTGATTGCAATAAGTATCTATTGTAGAGGCCGACAATTGTTATCTTTGATCTCAACTTTTTAACAACAAATTATTTAACATTGATGAATAACCGCTACAAGACGCTTTTTTTTTAATACAATAATATTAATTAAAATTTAATTAAAATAACATTGAAATTTTTATAAAAATATCAACATATTCAATAATTTAAAATAATACTAGTCAGTCATCGTAAAATATAATGTATGCTTAAAATGCATTACATAATTCATTAATAAAAATAAAAAAGAGAAAGTGTTACAACGTTTCTGTATTAGTGTTCTTAAAAAAATTTGTATAATAAATATTAAAGTTTATTATATAAATAAAATTTAGCATGATATTTAACAATGGTTTTGATTTATATTTTACAACGGTGCTATTTTATAGTGGTTTTGAACCGTTATGTATCAACTCATTACTAATTAAATGAAAGATATCACCAATTAACGGCGGTTAAATAACCGCTATGTATCAGCTCCACCCTTAAGTTTATAGTAGCGATTACACTTATTATAGCAGTTTTTAAATAACTGTTATTATTCAGTGATAAAAGAAAAAATTGGCATAGTACAGATGAAAAAACTATTTGCAAGCATTAAGGACATGATTTGCAGCAGAATATCTCACTTGGAACTCTAAATGGCTAGCTAAGGGAGTAAAAGAGATTCTTATAAAATCAGTGTTGCAATCCATTTTGACATATTCGTGTCGTGTTTTAGATTTGTTGATGGGTTCATGATGATATAACGCGTATGATCTGCGATTTCTAGTGAGGAACTACAGGGGAAAAAAAAAGATACATTTTGGAATGCTTGGGTAGGGGTGGACAAAATACCAAAATATCGGTATACCACTTTGAAAGTTAATATTTCGGTATATACCACACCGAATTATATAATATTAAATAATATAATTAATTATTTTATTTAAATAATTTCAAAGATAACACGGTATATTGATATTTCGGTATGAAATGACATACCAATAGATCTCAGATATTACGGTATATACCGAAAATTTGGGTACGGTATGCAGTATGTATTTTTAGTATACCGAATTTTTGTTACGGTATCCGTATGCATTTTCGCATACCGAAAATTTCAGCACGAGAACCGTGATACAGATGCCACCCGCTATGCTTGGGATACACTTATTAGACTAAAGAAAGAAGGTGGTTTAGAATTCAGAGAATTACGAAGTTTCAACAATGCACTATTGTCCAAACAAGGCTGGCGTTTACTAGTGACAACTCTAATTATGCATCAATAAAGCTGTTGGAAGGAGGATTTAATCAATGCTTGTTTTCCAGAGATTATAGCATGTCTTACAAAGAGGATGTCTTACAAAGAGGGACGAAATACTAATCCTCTATATTATTTGGAGTTTTTCTTGTGTGAACCAATTTAACTATAAAACTGATTTGCACTCAACATATTATAAGAAAATAGCTAATATTTTTGAGTGATTACTAGGAATATAATTTGTTTTTCCTACAATTCAAATGTTTGTTATTGTTAATTTATATTACCTAATGCCTACAAAAATATGAAAGCCTAATATATGTTTTACCATTTTTGAGTGAAAATGGATCTCTCCTTTATGTAGTATTAAAATTATCAACCACTTATTACCAAGTTTAATCGACAAAAATATTTCTTTTTATTGAAAAAAATAGTAAATGGGGATATAATTGTAAAATTTTAACTTATCAAATTAATTAATTCTCAATACAAACACTTGAAAATATTATGACTTATGTTAACTATGTTGTAATATATATTAACAAACATTTGATTTGTATGATGTAGTAAAACATATCACACATATAAACATTTGATATGTAGTGCGCTGAAAATGTATTAAAATAAAAAAATTATAAACATTGTATAATATTAGTTTAGTTATAATGTATTATTAGTTTAATTACAGTGTATTATTAGGTGAAAATATCATACAAGACACTATTTTTAACAGTTATACAAATATAGATTGTATTTGTACAGAAGTAGGAAACGTAGTTATTACTATTAGTACGTATAAAAGTGATTTTAAAACGTAGTTTAAGGGGCAAAAACGATCGCAAAATCAAACAGGTGGACACCGCTTTTCCACCACAACAAATTACAATCCATTATCGACCACCAGCTTCATCCTCTCTCTTTCTCTCTCTACATCGCACCAACATATACATACACATATACATACACTACAGTTGGATTTTCTTCATGGATAGATGGATGGATGAATAAGTACACGGATGTAGCGTGAAAATCTCACATTTGCATGAATTCATCGTACTACAACAATGGCGCCTTCCACTCCCTCTCTTCGCAGTGTTCTCCGAACCTTCTGCAACTGCCGATTAATTCCCCAGTTTCGCCTAATTTTGGCCGGAATTTCGCTTTCGCACTCCAAATACGACTTTTCGCGCAAATTATTGTTGTTGCAGCAAAGGAACTGGGATCCTCTGCGCCCCATCGTTGCTAAGGAGGTCGGAATAAAGTGTTTTGCTGAAGGGAAGGAGGGGAACAGCGCCGGGGAAGCACTCTTAGATGATGAGGTCGCTAAAGACGTTACTGATTGAGGAGGAAGTTGATCGGGATTTTTCCAACGGTTCTGTTGTTTCTCAGAGGACTCCGGCCACCGGGGATTCTCTATCACTTGGGATTCATGAGCCTGTCTATGAGGTCATTTACACAACTATATCGTATACTACTTTTTGGAATTTCGAGTTTTCCAGTTGCTTAATATGGTTACATTTGCTTCTTCTATTGAACTAAAAATATGTGATCGGATAAGTTTGTGATAAGTATCTAAAGTAGGAGCACGAAAGCTTAAAAAATAGTTGAAAACTTGGCGCCTAGCTGAGAGCTTCACCTAAGATGAAGAATGTAGATTGGAAGTGAAAGGGTTCGAAATTGTGCTGAAGTTGATGTAGCTTGTTCCATAAAAACCAATATGAGAAAATAGAGAAAAAAATGCTGAAACTTCTGGATTTGTTGTTGGAACTTGCATTTCTGCTTTCTATCCACTGTAGTCTGTATGATGATAATAAAATAGGTTCTGTCGGGAGCTTCCAAATTATATTGAAGCACAATTTCTTTGCACACTTGTCTCATGTTTATACATTTATCATCAACAGGTTGTGGAAGTAAAGTCTAACGGGATGGTATCTACACGGAAAATTAATCGGAGAAACTTGTTAAAATCAAGTGGTGAGTAGAAGTTTCTTTATGACGACCTGGTTCGCTAACGCTTTTTCTGGTGCTTGAAGAACTATTTGAAATTAAATTACAACTCCCATCGACAAATATTCAGTTGATTCTATATTTACCAATTCCTGCACATGTTATTAATGTCTAATAAATTCCTCAGTAAAATTTCCAATTGACAAGATTCTTCATTTCTACTTTTTCCATGAGGGGAGCCACTTGACAAGATTTTTACTCATAAACTGTTGTCTATAAGCCTTGGGCTTTTATTTTTGGTGTGAACTAGATCAACAACAGATATCCTCTCTAGTCCTGTTGTTCTCTGAATACCCTTTCCTTATGTTATAATATTTCTGTTTCTCTTCTCTGGAATTTTTTTAGGACTGCGACCTCGAGACGTTAGGAGTGTTGATCCATCATTGTGGTTAACCAACTCAATGCCTGCATTGCTGGTAGAGACAGTTCAACCGTTGTCCATATTGTGTACTTCTCAATTCCGTTAATTAAACTATCACAGAATGAAAATATATATCAGAGTGGAAAGGTCCAGTAGTTGCACAAGAAATTCAAATTATAAACAAAAACATAATCACACCCTTTGAGGACTTGAAGATGTGTAGACAACATTCTCTAAAAAACCACATATCAATGGAATTATTACCAATGACATAACTCCTGATGATCATATTTGGTTCCAATGACTCTGGATTGTCTCTACAATCATGTTGCCTTCTTGCATACATTTAATCTATTTTGTATGTAAAGATCTCGTCAGTATTGCCTATACTGCTTAAACATGAACGTGCATTGTTATTTGACCAATTCTAGAGATGAAATTCAATATAAAAATCACTTCTAGTGAAATTTTTTCCGTGTATTTGCATCACCGCAGTACACCAGCCAGTTTCACTAAAATAAAGCTCTCTTTATTTACTCAATCCTTAGTTTTGAACTGAGACTGTGAATCAGAGCAGCACATGGTGGTGGCTGTTAATATAATGACAAAATCTTAAATTTGAGACCATATTTAACAAAAGTTTCATGTTTAATCATGAGAAGACAAGTTTGAATTTCTCACCTTAGTCTTTATTACTGAATCATCTGGTGGTTTCTGATTATGCATTTTATGTTGATCTCTTACAAGGTACGTGAATATGCAATTTTGCTGAACTTAGGATCATTGCGGCAATTGCAATGCAAGAATGTGTTTATATATTCAACTATAACCGGTATTTTCCCATTGTCAATTGTATGACAAGCATGTCAGTTGTATGACTTTGCTTGTCAATTCTGTATATGTTTCTCACATATTCTCTGATATATAAGTTTTGGTAACTCACAGAAGAGGAGGAAAAGCTTTTATTGATACATTGTTACCCGATTAAAACCCGAAGAATGTGAGTGGAGGGCCCTCGATGCCATTTGTGCTTGAGGTTGGTTTTGCTATATTTTTGCCTATGAATCTTTGCAGTAGTCATAACTTAGTTGTTTTGTTTCTGTATCAGAGCCCTTCACTCCTATCATAATTTTTTTTTCTTTATGAGTAAATTATGTTCTGTTGATTTAAGAGTCATTCTTGACTCCAGTAAGAGTCATTATGTTGATTTAATGTAAAAAATAGTCATATTTTCCGAGTTGACCTCAGTGTCATTAAGACAGAACATAATATACCTGTTGAGCTCAACCTAGGAAATTGCATAATCTTGAGCTCAGGTGCTGATGTTATTGGCCTACTGGTGTGGCCTATAAGCCGTGAAAGTAACAAATAAATAGTGAATAAGTTTCTCCAGATGAAGAGGAAGACAAACCACAATTTTCAGGTTTTGTATGACTAATGCCCTGGTTATATTCTTTCTTATCTTACTAATCTCTTGTCATTTTCATTTCATTGTTGGATAACTTTTCATAGCTCATGATGCATAAGCTTGTCGTGGTGATGTACTCTAGCCTTTTGTTATAATCACATTGCTATTCTAAGCAAGCAAGCAGTTCTATAGATCCTTCAATGTATCAATTTTAAATTGCAACTAGCAATGATAATTGTCTTCCCCATGCTAGACTTTTTGAAACTGCTTGAGTATGTTCTAATAGATAACTTTAGCATATTTCCGTCCTTCCAGTTTTTCCTTTTTATCAACCCTATACTTGGATATGAAGAGTTCCCTTTTTTATTCCTTTTGTTTTTCTCTCATATAAACTTTTATATAGTCATCATCACCATGGAGCTATAAGGTTGGCCTGTTTGTCAATGACGGCCTTATAACAATTTTTGAGGATGCGATTGTTGGTCTGTGGAAACAATTGCTCCTGTGGCAGAGCCATAATTAGACCTTGGTGATTGAGTGTTGTAAAGTTTGGATGTTTTGAATTAATTTGATGCTCTCAGTTATAAATATTACTTCCTGCTGGCACTTAATCCTACAATTAGGAGCCAAAGTCATTGTTTGATACACATGAGGAGCATTTTTGGGAGAGGTTATGGCTTGTATGGAGTTCTTCTTAGGGGTTTGTTGGCCTGTCAGTAATTTCTCTCTTACTCTTGGTGGGTTGGGGGAGGGGTAACTCAGGCTGCTATATGATGGCTGGCACTTGTTTCTAATGTAGCTTGGTCACTGTTGTACTTTGGTTCCTTTAAAGGTATTTGGTAGTTTAAAGAGCCTAACAAATCTATATTGTGATATTCTTTCAGGTGGTTGAGGCAGCGCTGCATTCTCGAATACAACGTCTGGAACAGAGATTATGGGATTTAGAACCGCGTGTAAGTAAGAGAAAATAGTGGCAGCAAGTTTTCTAATATTTTCTGCTCCCTCTTCAATTTCTGGAGTTTCCTGAGTGGGTTTAGTTAGGGAATATTTTACTTGTTTTGTTGTATGGGCATGGTGAGAAGAGTTTTGGCCAATGAAAATTCAATTGTTCATCTCTGCATCGCTGTCCCAAGTTTTGGTTACTGAAGTTGCTGGAACAGTTTCTTCTAAAAAGCATAGGATACCCCTTGAAACTACATGAAATCTTCATCCTATAATATTGCTAGATACATGGTGTCTATAAAGACACTCCTAAACCTTTATTAACTTCTTGGCGTTGGAGGCTTCTTCTGCTCTGCATTAGTTCATATTTGTGCTTGATGTTCCAAATTTTACAGAAAGAAGCAGAAAGCATTAGCCCATAACAACTGTTCTTGCAGGTGCAAGCTTTACTGGAGGTCCTACCTAATAGATTGACAGGGGACATATTGGAAGAACTTCGGATTAGCAAACAAGCACTGGTATAAAGTTCTTCTCCCATTAATGCTGGCTATTGGTATTAACTAATGTATCTATTAAGTCATAGCTACTGGTGAATAAAGGTCGAACTGGGCTCGAGGGCGGGAGCTTTGAAACAAATGCTGCTTGATATCCTTGAGGACACTCATGAAATACGACGAATTTGTATTATGGGAAGAAACTGTACTCTGTTGAAAAATGATGAGATGGAATGCTCTGTTCCCTTGGACAAGGAGATAGTTGAGGGTAAGTTGCATAAAAATATCCATCATCATTTGTGTTACATCAATAGATTAAGCACATCATTTTTACCATGTAGACATAGTACTTATATTGGTCCCTTTGTTTTTCAGAAGAGGAGGAGGAAATAGAAATGCTTTTGGAAAATTATCTACAGAGGTAATCCCATGACATCTTTCAGTTAATTGAGAGGAATTGCATACATGGTGTGCCCGTGATTGCATTGTGTTCATCATAAGAAATTTGTCTTAAAAGTATAAAGGAAGCAGCATTGGCACTGGTATTTCAAACCTGCCTTGACACCTTTTTTTTTAAAATTTTTTTAAATTAAAAGATTATCAGAACAATCATGTATCATTGTGACATAAGAGAGCAATAATTAATTTTCATTTCTTAAGTTTGCTGTCTCTGCTTCTTTTAATATGCAGTCTTTTGTTACTCTCCATATTTTCCTCTGCAGTGGTTTTCATTTCTGATTTTGGTGGTATCATTTTAGTTAAGTTTGTTTTTAGATTGATTTTAATTTTCTTTTGGGATCATAGTAATACATTATATGGATACTTGTACTTAGAGATGGGCATCACCACCTTTATTAACTAGCAAGCTTTTTAATTCTTGTCTTTGCCTGCATTTACAGTGTAGGCTCTCATGTCATATATGTGATTGTGAAAGTTCATGAATAGCTAGGTAAATAAAAATATTGAGAGGATTTGGCAGGGTTGCCCAAGGATAGACAGTTCCACCGTCTATTAATTGAACCTTTTTATGTTCTCTTATAGTCTTATGACCTATCGCCGATAAAAAAATCCTCTTGAAGTCCCTTTGTACCGACTTATCATTTTTCTGCTGAT
Organism: Paraleonurus japonicus; assembly: GCA_030762865.1. Lineage (NCBI taxonomy): Eukaryota > Viridiplantae > Streptophyta > Magnoliopsida > Lamiales > Lamiaceae > Paraleonurus > Paraleonurus japonicus. Next base: position 33,818,744 of record CM061052.1, read on the forward strand.
CAACATTAGAGGTTGCATGTTAAGTTTTTGTTGAATCATTCATTTAAATTACTGAAAGTGAAACGATTTCGTATGGTTTAGATTACTGTGGTATTTTTGTATTGATGATCCTATTTCTCATTATATAGCATGTTTGAATTATTTCATGTAATGGCAGATGTGAATCTTGTCATGGTCAAGCAGAGAGGCTTCTTGATTCAGCAAGGGAAATGGAAGATTCAATTGCTGTCAACCTCAGGTTTGCTGCTTGCTTTTTTATTTATCTTCATGATTATGCTGAAGAGCTTCAAATCACCATTTAATTAACCCAAGGAAAATCAACCAGGTTAAGCAAGAGTAAACCTGAATAAGTTCTTATTTTTAACCCAAAATAATAATAATAATGATGATGATAACAACAAAAACATCAAAGACTTAATACTCTAGTTTCAGATTCACCATAAGTGTTTCTGTTACGCCCGAATTAATTTCCATACTTTTTAGTAATAACCTTACAAAGATTATGGTTTTTTTGTCACCAGGAATCTATGGTTTTGTTGTAATCTTTATCTCTAAACATAAATTGACAAAAATACTACAGACTAAAGATTAAGTAGGTTGAGAATTCAAGTAAAACAACATATATGTCCATCATCAGGTAGTAGTTTTAATTTGTTTTCTCCAGCATTCCATGAAGAAAATAGGATCAAACTATAATCAATTGTTGTCTGATTCTAATATCACATGCCTTCAAAAAAGTCAAGCAAGTATTGTATCATATGTGTTTGTTTAGATTGACTTAAAAATCTTGATGATAGCACTCTGTGTTTTCTCCTTTGCAATTAAAAACAAAATGTTTGTTTTCCTTAGCAACACCAATGTGAATTAATTTTGTGACCTTAATTAGTTGTATTTGCTGTCATTAAATATGATGATGTGATCTTCTATTATCAGCTCTCGGAGGCTTGAAGTGAGTAGAGTGGAACTTCTCCTTCAGGTGGGGACATTTTGTGTTGGAGTTGGTGCCCTAATTGCAGGTATTTGGCTGCTGATGATAATGAAAAACTTAATTAGTGACTTCTAAATTGGTGTCTGAACTTTCAAGGCATTGTCTTGGCAAATACTGTTTAGTATACAAAGTAATATTGTTTAGTATATGAAGTATCACGGCCTAGTGATTTTGCGTAAATAACACATAAACCAAACATTTTTTAAATATGGTACTTTGTATGCTAAACTGTATTACTTTGTATACTTAACAATATTTACTTTGAAGAGGGAATTCACTGGTTCACAGGAGATCTACTCTTTATATTTTTATTTCTTATCCTAATTCATAAGAGTTTTTCTATCCTTATGAATAAATTTGACATTTGAGTAGGTTTTATATGAATGTGGTTCATGATATGAACCACTATCCGATTCTAATATTTTTGGTTAAATTCTTGATACTTTAAACTTTTTTTTTTATACTCCTGAACAATAATATGATACCCCTGACCCCGATACTTGATACTTTAAACTTTTCCAAACAGTTTTATGGTAAGCATTATCATGAACAATGAACAATGTTCATATTAAACTTTGCCTTGATATTTTATTGTTCTATTTAAGTGTTGAGCTCATACTAGTATTATGGACGTTTGCAGGTATATTTGGCATGAACTTGAGGTCTTATCTTGAGGAACATGTGGTATGCCACTCTTGGTCTCAATCACTTATTTTTCTCTTTCCGAGTAAATTACAAAATCACCGTTGCGATTCAATCTCACAGAAAGACCTATCATGATTTGAAATTATGAAACACCTTCTTGGCTTGAATTTATCTTTCACAAGTGCCTTCATCATCAGGTCCAGTTTGTAAAATATAAACAAATGTCGTTAATCATCACATACAAATATAGTTAGGTCCAATTTCTTTCCAAATAGAAAAACCTCGTGGGTCATTTTTGAACGCTCTCTCGGACGCTACCCTGTTTCTGCATGCTAATTTCTTACTTCAATGCGTACTTTATTGGCAGTTCGCCTTTTGGATAACAACAGCTGGAATTTTTGCTGGCGCCGTGGTTGGATTCATTCTCATGTATGCATACCTCAGGAAAAGGAAAATTTTATGAGCTTCTTCAACACAATTGTCACACCGTACCTTCTTCAACATCTAGCATTATGAATATGTCGTGATACTTTGAATTTATATCGATGGGTGCATGAACGCACTCATGGGAAGGAAGCCATTGATACTCTCCCAAGGATAGACAGATATCTCTATTCACTAGTATGTTTCCGTACTATCATGAGCCACGCACGCAAGCGGTCTTTGTTGCTCATGGGACATGAAAACATGCATTTAGCAATGGCTGCTTTCAGGACAGGAGGTATATGTAAAGTTTGATTCTTCTGTAACCGTCATCTGGCTAATGCACAGATGAAGGTACTCATTCATTGTTGTAAATGGAAGTTCTCCCACGTATTCGGAGGCAAGGTCACGATGGATGGGACGAATCTCTCTTGTTTGAGACTAGACTTTGGACGACCTTAGGTTATGTTTGTTTTGGAATTATGATCGATTGTGGAGATTCGAATGTGAAAGCTAGGGATCTCAAAATCCTGGTGAATAGTGATAGTATGTGTTTTGAAATTTTGAAGATTGAATCTAATTTTATGTCAAATCAAAGAACATGTGATGTTATTGTATTATTGTTTGAGATCCTTTATATTAAATCAAGTGCATAACAGTGAGTAGGTAGTTTTAGATGTTAATGTGAATTGATTTTGAAATCTTGTGAAATCTCCAAAAGAGAACACGGCGTGACGTACAATCCCACATCTAGTTGGGAATTCTTGTGTTGATTGTGTGATGCATACGAGATCATAAAAATAAATGGAAATGTTGATTTGAAGATAATGATTTATTTTTTTATTATATTTATTTATTTTCTTTTTTCATATTATTTAGTTATCTTTGTTTCCAGATAATTCTTGTTCTTTAAGGTTATTTTAGTAAATAGATGTTATTATTGTATTAGATTGTTGATTATTAAATAAAAAAATAAGAAAATAAATTGTTATCTCAATTCTCTGTCTCTCTTACAGTATTGTTAAGAATCAACATATCGAGTTGAGTTTGTTTATTTTTTCTTACATATAAAATAAGCAATTAACCATCAGAAGATCATACACAAATGTCAAATCATTAGTTTACTTGGTCACGGATTCTCACTTTAGTGGGAGACTGAGTTCGATTCTCTTTAGGAACGAATTTGGAGTGGGAGGTATAAGGAGATTTGGAGAATTTGGAATTGTAAGGAGACTTGGCAAACTAACTTCTAACCGCTACAACTAACATTTACCGATAAAAAAAAAAAAAAAAAAAAAAGCAGAGGGTCACATACATACATACATACTTATATAAATCCCTAAGAATCAAACTAACAATCATAACCACCATCACAGAGAATTAAAAAACATGCATGTAAACCAAAGATAACCAACACAACATAACCATCAAAACCATATCAATTAGGCCATACTAAGAAGGTCAAATTAGAAAATCATCACATAATTACCAAAATTCATCATCGATATCCCTCGTAACCATCAAATAATCAAAGACATAATTACCATCAACATAAACACCATCACAGAAGGCCATACACAAAAGGTCAAATCAGAAAATCATCACATAATTACCAAAATCCATCATCGCTTATCCCTTATAAATCATATAATTAAGACATAATTACCATCAACAATTGGCGGATTTAATTTTGAACGAGGGACGGCTGTCCCCCAAAATAATTTTTTTACTCTATATATATATATATATATATATATATATATATATATATATATATATATATCAAACACTCAATTTAAAACTTGTAGGAGAAGCTTTTAAAAATATTTGACCCCTCTCTCGCTTCATTTTGGCTTCTTAACCTCTCTCCTATCTATTCCCCACGGTCCCACCAACTCCAATTCACCAGACACCAAATCAGCACTTGTGCACTTCTTCCTTTCTTCATGCGGCACTCGGCGTGGGCAAGGTATGAAGGTAAGCTTTTTTTTTTTTTTTTTTTTTTTTTTATTATTATTGCTTTTCTTTAATAACATATGGTTAGTTAATTATATTTAAATTAGATCTTTTATTTAATTAATTGTATTGTTTGTTTATAGATTAGGGCTTGTAATATTTTTCTATTTAATTGATTATTTAATGATATTATATATTTATAGTTTATGGCTTGAAATTTATTGTGTTAAATTTATAATATGACAATATTTATTGTTGGTAGATTAGAACTTGTGATTTATTTAGGGTTTTTTTATTTAATTAGAGCATTTGATTTAGTTAGGGCTTGTAATTATTAATTAATGTATTATTAATTTGCATTACAAATTTAATTAGGAAATGAGGATTAAACAAAAACCCAAAGAAATTAAAGACTATGAGGAAGCAACCCGCCCTTCTCGACAATTTATGCTTAAGGCGATGAAATTTCAAGGAGGAACTTCTTGTTCTTCACCGAGAGGTATTGATGCTCCTTCTCCCAATGTTAGTGAGTTTTCTTTTATCCATCCGAATTTTCCGGTATTGATTTTATGATTCTTGAATGTCAATTTTATATATTATTGAAAATATGCAAATAGATAATATTTGAGATTTGAATTTTTAGGTATTGATCTGATGTCTCTTGAATACCAACTTGATATATTTATTGAAGATTTGCAAAAGATGATAGATTTGAGGATTTGGATGATATTGGTGCTCTTTCGGTGATGCTTGTAAAAACAAAAAGCATGTGACATACCCGATAATTTATTTGTTGATCAAGTTGGTATTGATTCTTCCGGTTGCTACCGCAAGTGTGGAAAGGGTATTTTCGGGGATGACCAATGTCAAAAATAGATTGTGAAATGGCATGGGTGATCAATTGTTAAATGATTGCTTGGTCACTTTCATTGAGAAAAATGTGTTCCTACAAATTTCGGATGAAGATGTTATGGATCGATTCCGTAAAAATGAAGACTCGTCGAACTCGCTTGTAACTATTATGCATTTTAAATATAAGACAATATTTATATACAAAATAATTTTAAATTATCTATCGATCGTCCCTCCGATTTTATAATCCTAGATCCGCCCGCCATACAAGGCATAAACATCACGAAGGCCATCACGTAAGGTGTATATCAATTCTCAAGGTATTAAACAGATAACTAACCAAAAATAGAATGTACCTATTAGCCGGACACCATATACTGCGAATTCAAAGATAGTCTTTTCCATCTCCTCACTCATCTTTTTATCCTTCAAAACATCAAAATCAATCACCAAATTCCGAGGAGAAGATTGAATTTTTCCCCCGTTTCAAAACAGAATAGTTTCATCCTCGTGAATCGGGCACAAAGGAATCATTTGTGAAACTAGATGTCTGGCTCTAACACAAGGTTATAGGGTATCAAGGTTTCATACCTTAATCGGGCACAAAAATTTGAAACAAGAATCGACTCACAAAGGGCTCGAAAATAGAAGCAAATGAATTGGCCTTTACCAATCAGTGGTCATATAAATCGCTACTGAATCTGGGTCAATTGAATTGTTACCGAAATCGGCGAAAATTGGCTCGTAACTTAAGCGGCCAAAAATGCCTCATAAGCATTCTCTCGATGTCGACTCTAACCGTAGATCGATTAGGGTTTTTTCAAGAGAGACAAAGATACAAATATTGAGAGAGAGAGAGAGAGAGAGAGAGAGAGAGAGTCAGAGTTTCTTTAGAGAACAATTTGATCGATCGGAATTTTTTGAGAGAGCAAGAGAGAAGATTTTCAGAACGGGTTTTAGATCGAAAAATTATTTGAAGAACAAGTAGATCGATTAGGGTTTGTTGAAAGAGAGAGAGGATGAACATGAAGCGGCGAGAAGAGAGAGAGGGATATGAATCGAAATGAGGGTTATCGGATATAATTAGGTTAGGGGTATTTTTAGTTGGGCTATTGTTAAATGGGTTGGGTTAGTGTTAGGTTTAATTTTAAATGGTCTGAAATGAAAAATAAGTATGGGCCCATATCAATGACATTTTTAAATAAATTTGATATTGTGAGGGTATTGATATTGGGTGTAATTTCCAAAATTTTGGGTGTGAAGATAATTTAGAGACGTTCGAAAAGGAAAGTATGAAGATAATTGGACGGATGGAATATTAGTTATATTACTACAAAATATTAATTTTGAATGAACTTGTTTGTTAAAGAGAATTAATTGAAAGGTATTAGTTGTTTCACCAAAATATATTACCTCTATTGTATAATACCTTTCATATTTTTCTTTTTCGGCCACACAATACTTTTCACATCCTTAATATGGAAAACTCTCCATAAACTTCATCCTCACAATATTCTCCATTTCACAGTAATATCATTACTTTAGGACCCACACACAATCCAACTCATTTTCTTACTTTATACATAAATGTTTACAAAATTATCCCCTCAAATTTCTACTTTTCTTAATTTATGTGTCCTCTCATCTATGAAAACTTTTATGGAACGGACATAATATTAGTTGTTTCAAATGGAATTAGTTGTAAACCAATTTCACGGTAAAATTTATTCAAACTCAATAAATTAAAATACACAATACAAGAATACAACACAACCAAAAAGGCAAGCGTGTGCCTAAAAGGAGAATTTGTTTTTCCAAGTTAGGACATTGAGTGAAAAACAGTGAACATGAACACCAATTGTATGCCAAAGAAAATATCTGAGTGATGGAGTTGGTGAGAAATTGAGTTTCCTATATTATATCAATATTTATCAGTAATGGCAAAAAAGAAAAGGCAACATCAAATGTACAATTATGGTCAAATTTTCATGACCTGTAGACATTCAGTATTTTCTAAGAGAGAACAAAAGGAAAACAGAGAGAAATCAAGGCATGTTTTTCATATCAAGTACACAATTTACTTATGTTCTTTTGCTGGTAACCAAAAATCATGCGACGTGTTAAAATTCGTTTACCCGTTTGCACTTCTCCCTCCTCGATCGCAGCATCCTCTCCAGACGGTAGGAAAACGGCTGTTCAATCCCTTACGAGCTCGAAGGTTTAGTTGCTCCATCAATAGCCATATTACCCACTCTCACCTCCATTGCTTCTCTCTCATCCTTCTCTCTCTTCTTATCACAAGTACCATTGAGTTGGGGCGTAGAAGGGGCTCCACTAATCCATGGATGATTAAGGCATTGAGCTGCTGTTAGCCTTTTCTCAGGCACAAAATCTAGTATCTGAACAAGGAAATCTGCCATCTCTTTAGCATCTTCTTCGGGGAACTCGTACTTCTCCGTCAGCACCTTGATTAGAGGCCAAAATCGTAATCTTCTGATATGCCTCAAATCTCCGAATCTGTTAAAGAAGTCTCGAGAATAACGCCCTCCCAAGGCGACCTAGTTTTAATGCCAAGCAGGAAAAGGAAAGGATACTCCAAGTTAAATAAATACAAAGATCAAGAAAGCTTCATAAAATTGATTCAACATACTAATTCAGAGTAAATTTCACAAAGCATCCTATGTCTTTGCCTGAATAGTTTTTTGTCTTTTTATTTTATCAATTTTAGTCTTTTTGTTGCAAAATTCAAATTCTTGGTCGGATAATTCATTTTCCGGTGAGTTGAAGGTTGTATTCTATACTAAATTCTTCGTCTCATCCAGCTACTTTCAATTTCTCAATCTGATTACCACAGTTTCAGCCTTTCAGGAATTTTGTTTTTGGTGGACGAATCACTATTCATTCTCTAATTTGTACTTCAGGAAATTTCCGGCCATTTTCCAGTTAGACGAAGGTTGTGTGCCCTATGCCAACTCTTCGTCCCGCTTCACTCCGTTCTATTGCTACCTCCAATTTCTCAATCCGATTACCACAACTCCTGGAAAAATCACTGTTCAATATGGCCGGAGGGCATAAAAATCCCCAAATTGATTTGGGGAAAAGACCAAATTTAATAAGTGAAAAGAAAATGACTAAAATTGAATTTGGGCAAAGATACATGACGATTTGCAAAATTAACTAAACAAATTCACTAGTTATTGTTTTGGGACAATAGTAGGTGCATTTGCCACTCAAAACCATAGATAACTCCTCACCTTGCGTGGCATCATACCAAGAAGCTCCATCATCAGGGCCAGATGATCCTACGACGTAAAAGGATGGATGATGAAAAATCAGTATGTAATTTAATAAACAATAAATGTTCATTAGCATTTATGGAATTATAATGAAAATATGGTAATGAGATGAATGGAAGACATTAGCATTAGATTAGGACAGCTACAAACACAGAGAAAATCAAGAGTGCAGGCTTCGAGCCAGTCTAACCAGGTAGAAATCAGTCACTAAAAAGCTAATACATAATACAAAATTCAGACTTAAATAAAATAACAGTAGTATATTAAACAATGATTGCGTCTACCTATAGTCCAGTAAGCATTGACTTAACAAATAAATAGCAGCTCTCAAATTATGAATGAATTAGAAAACAAAGTAAATATGTAAGAGAGGGAAAGGTGGAAACAAACCAACATCTGATTTGCCAAATTTATATCATCTGCATGATAAAATTGTGTTATTTTTAACCTAGATAAAATAACAACTAATAAGTGATCTACAGAGTTCGTGATGAACTTTACTCGTGAGATATTGTTATATATCTACGCTAACAACATATGTATCTTATTTTTAATAAGAAACGGAATTTTATCTATGTTGCTCGGACCCTTCAATTTGGCCGGCATACCCGTGTCCGGCGGATACGACACCGACACCGACATGGGACATGTGTCGGATCCGCCAAATTGAAAAGGGACACGGCTGTTAAGGAGATGCCCTCCCTCTGCCGCCGTTACGGGATCAAGAACTCCGACCGGCGACCACGCACAGTATAAATAGAACGAGGTCAATGGTGAAAGGAGTGCTGAGAGGGCCGCTTGAGAGGAGAAAGAGGGAGGGTTTTTAGAGGGAGACAGAGAGATGTATGTTGAAATGTTTGAGAAAGAGAGAGAAAGGTCAAGAGAGAGCCGGTTAGGAGAGGGGGAATTGACCGAGAAATTGGGAATTGATATTTGAAGTTTCAAATCCATAATTCAAATCCGTAATTTAATGAAATTATAAAAATACATGAGTTGTGGACAAATAAGTGGAGAGATTTTAAGTAACTAACCATAATTTATTTAATAAATTATAAATGAAAAAATCAATGAATAAAAGTAAAAACAATCTGTCACATTTAGTTTTAAAATCTTTCACGTTTAAAATCACACAACTTTACCATCTTCTTATCGGATAATTTTATAATTTACTTTTTAAATTTGGCATATTTAACTTTTATATATATATATATGAACAAACGTGTCCCCGTACCCATGTCCTAAATTCAGACACTTTCTAGCCGAGTCCCCGTATCCTAAATATTTAAAGTTTGAGAGTCGGACATGCGGACAAGTACCCGTGTCCGAGCAACTTACAGTAGCAAGTAATACTTGGACTAGAGAAATTTGGCTTGAGAGCTAATCTATTCCATTTTATCGTTACAGTTTAATTCATTACCAGTATAAAATATTCATCACTAGAAATTCAAGTTAACCATTTCCACAAGAGATGAGTTATATTTCCTTATTAATAAGGGCTTAAAACGATAATATGGCAGCCAATTGGAATCTTAAAGCTCTTTTTCTCAGATTCTTATTCCTCAAAAGAACAAGGAGCGAAACCAGGCAAACTTTAATAGTTCATCCATTTTGCCTGTTTCTTTTTTTTTTTTCCCGTTTTTTCCTTTTGTCCTCCTGATTTTTTCCAGCTTCTACCTTTCTAAGCTCAACAGCATATTACACGTATCTTTGAAAAGGATTACTAACGGTTTTCAAAATAGACTTCGTGCTCACTATAAAAGGAGGATATTATAGGCAAAATAACCTGAAATTAATCTTATCAGAGAAGCATCAATCAGTTACAACTTACAAATGGAGATTTTAAACTGGTGAATCATTTTACACAACACGTTAGCACTGAAGGCATTCCTCCATACTTATTTTTAGAACACATATTTAATATGACCCAAATAAATTTACTAATACAATACAAGAGAGCAACTTCTACACCCACAACAGACAGATTTTCAGCAGGGACCAGACACAATAACCAAGGAGTTGAAAAAAGATTCTATTCAATCAAAAAGAAAAAGGAACTAATAACTAGAGGAAAGAAAGTCTTACACAATCAACAAAAAATAAATCAAGTCCCTCCTAATTGAGACAGGAAATTAACCAAATTTAGTAAGCACCATTGAGTCTGAATTTCAAAACAAGTAGTTTCATAGAAAAGGAAACACTAACCAGAACTGCTTACATTAACTAGATGAGCAGGAAAGATCGGAATGAAAGAGAACAAGAATAAAGGAAAGATCGCGCAAGCAGTTTACACAACCAATCAAGCAATTAACAATATGCATACTAAAGCCAAAGAATAAATACCTCATCGCGGTCATAGTTTTCGCCACTATGTGGATCAAAAAGAACATCGCCAGTGGCCAGCTCAAAGCAAATGCAAGCAAATGACCACATATCAGCAGATGTTGAGTATTTAGATCCCAAAATAACCTCCGGACATCTGTATTGCCTTGTTTGAATATCACTTGTAAATTGTTTGTGAGTCCAACATGCATTTCCAAAATCAACTAATTTGCACTTGAGGTCAACCTCAGCCAAAAGCTTCTGTCTTGCATACTGGCAACCTCTCTTATTAGACTTAGTCCTAACATTCGCATTATTACTTCCACCATTGTTTGCAACTTCAGAAACTGAAGCATTGTTTTGCTTTTCAATGAACTCTCCATTGGATACACTATCCTGAAGATTCTCTTCAGGACCACTTGTCTCATTATCTGGCTCAGCTTCCTCTGAAGCTTCATTTCCAGCACGTTCCTTAGTTGCTAGCTTAGCCTTTCTTCGAGTCTTCTTTTTCTGATTCTTAGTACGGTCACTGTATGATCCCTTAAAATCTTTAGAAGCCTCAGACTCGGACACAATCTTTCCTTTATTGGTCGAGAGGATAAGAGGTGCCCCTGACTTTCTAGGATCTTTCGATGGATCTATCATTGATAGAAGCAAAATGTTCTCTGGCTTCAAATCTGTGTGTATGATTGATAGTTGACGATGCAGATAATCCAAACCCTCTAAAATGTGGAAACAAATTTTTTTAACCACGTGAAGAGGAAAACCTCTGTAGCCTGAATACTTAATTAAGGTTAAAAGATTGTCTCCCAAATATTCGAAGACCATACAGACATGCTGACCATTTGGCCCTGAATGCTTAAAGTGATCCAAGAGTTTCACAGCACATTTCTTGTCTTCTGGATCGCCCTCGCGACCTCTTTTAAAATAGTGACCTCATCCATTGCTGCTTCAGTGTAGTGTTGTGCACTCTTTTGAACCTTCAAAGCTACATATATCTATTGCCAGATTCATAAAAAAAAAAAAAACATATTATTCCCAGTCAATTATGTAATTCATGACCATAGTTGTTAAGGCTCTAAGGCGCACTCAAGGCGCAAGAGTGTGCCTAGTGCCTAAGGCGCGCCTAGCGCCTTAGGCGCGCGCCTTTTGTACATTATCGAAAAAACTAATTCAAACACTATATAAACTTATATTAAACATATTAGCATGTAATTAACTATTAAATTGAAGTTCAAAACACCATAAATAACACAAATTTAGGGAATAAACTTCGATAATAAGTAGCAAACATCAAAACAAAGTAGTAATCAATTAATATTCAAATAAAAAGAAAACATGGTTGTTGCTACTACCACTTTCATCCATGATTTACTTGAGCTGGGAAAAAAAAACGTGGCTGTTGCTATTTAATTTAAAAAAAAAAACAGAAAAAAGAAACATGTTTGGGGCAGAAAGACGTATTATTTAATATATATTAGAGTATAAAAATATGTTGTCAGACTTAGAGAGGGGCTGGGGGAGGAATATGACACATGGAGATGGTTGGATGGCAGTTTCCGGTGGTGGGCGGCGGCGGCCGGCGGCTGGACGGTGGCGGCTGGTGGGAGGGCTGCTGGTGGTGGGTGATGGGGGAGCGATAGATAGTGGCAGGAATTGAAGAACGGTTATATTTCTTTTATAAACCGCTTGACCCTAATTTTTATTTAAGTTAAAATTTATTACTTAGGGCCCAAGACATTTATTCCCTAAATTAAATTTTTATTTAGGTTAAAATTTATTACTTAGGGCCCAAGACATATTTATTCCCTAAATTAAACTGCAGAAATACGTTGTTCACTTAAAAACCCTAAAAAAAAAAAAAAATCAAAAGTTGCGCCTGCCTCAGGCTGAGAGGCGCTTTCTCTGCGCCTTGTGCGCCTTGCGCCTCAGGCGCGCCTGAGGCGCGCTTTTTAACAACTATGTTCATGACTAGATTAGCAAGTTATCAATTATAAAAGACTTGATCTTATGTAAAACAGTACTGTCGTGAGATCTAATTGGGAACCATCACATTATTGCATAATAACTACTACCTCCATCCCAAAATACCTTTCACACTTTTCTTTTCGTCAGTCCCACAATACCTTTCACACCTTTAAAATGCAATACTCTTCCTATACTTTACCCTCGCAATATCCACAAATTTACACAAAATGTCATTGCTTTTGGGCTCACACCTACACACATACACACAATCCCACCAATTTCTTTACTTTATACATAAAAGGTTTTCCAAGTTACCCCTCAACATCCCAATCATAGCTCCACTTTCTTATTTTTTTGTGCCCTCTTACCTTTGAAAGGCATTCAGGAACGGAGGGAGTAATATTTTTTAGTGAAACAACTAATACATTTTAATGTAACAACTAATATCGTTTGAAAATATACACAAATGCAAACCAATTGTACGGTAAAAACTAGCTTATATAAGACTATGCCTTATAAAATATGCATCTCATTCCCATCGATGATGATTCATAGTGATATGCATTTTTGAAAGGGTGGAAATTTAAAAACGGGGTATTCATTCTTCACATTCCAGAATCCAAAAACTCCAGCCACCATGAATCAATATAGTTATCCCAATAAAATTAAGAATTGCATATCATATACCAAAAAGCATACTTAAAGCATACATCTGTTGCCAACTTTGCCTTCTACAATTAAGAACCAATTATAATGCTCTGAAACTTCATTACAGGTACTCAATTATTTTCAAGAATGTATACATTATGCAAGACAACACAGGTCAGGACTCAGGACTAAAAAGAGACTAGACTTTAACAAGATATAAACGAGCTATAACGTGTTAGAGAGAATACATGAAGAAATAATCAAAAAGTAAAGTCTCAAAAACACAATAGCTAAAAGCATATGGGAAATTATAATTTAGAGTTCATGTATCATACATGAAACATTTCCTCTCCTTTCTAGACAATAGACATATAACAGAATGGCTAACAGCACACTTCACACTTAAAACATAATTCTTTCTATTACTGCAGAGAGAACGAAAAATTAGTATCACGAATCAACTAGTAAAAACTTCAGCCATATTTTAACATCTGGAGTTAAAACTCCATTCCTGAAGTGTCTCCTCTCTTTGTCTCCCACACACACACACGCACACACAGAAGGAGGTCTTGAGTCACATTCATAACTAAAATGCGAAAGGAAATATCTTCAATTAAGAACTACTAAAAAAATAAAAAGAAATCCATATGATAGCCTAAAATAGAGTAAAGTATCGAAAAAGGATCGCAGATTGAAAAGCTAAGCAAACGTATATTGCACGAGAAAATGAAATTGAAAAAACAGAGGAAACAAAATAAAGAAAGCTTACAGATTTGTGAGTATCCCAAGCTAGCCAAACAGTGGAGAAATGGCCCCAGCCAAGCTTGCTCTGAACAACATATCTTCCATGCTTGAATGCGTCTCCGATCCGCACGGCGTGATACCCTCCTCGCCTGTAGTCCTCAGTCCCCTCGTCCTCCGAGGTGTAGTCGCTCGTCTCGCTCCGATCGCCGCCGCTCCTCTCCGGCTCCTCCTCCGCCATGTGGAGAGGTGGTAATTTGGGTCAACTGAAAAGGAGATCGCGGAGAAACGTGGGCTTGGACTTGAGTCCGTACAGTGGGAGAGAAATACTAGGGTTTATTATTTTCTAATCATACTTTTATTTTCACTCTTACACTCATTAATAATGCCTTGCTAATTGCTATGTTTATCTATGGCTTCGACTACCTCAATTGTTAATGCCATGTATAAAAAGTTAAAAACTAGGGGAAAATATTTTGGTCTCTTTCGTTGCATTTTAGATTTGATCCTATAAATTTTGATTTTCTATCTTGTAATTTATACAATTTCGATTTAAAAGTTGTCATCAAGTTTCGCTTAAAACTAGTGTTACATTTTAGTAAGAGTTAGCATCACAATTTTAGCCAAACGCATTAGTTATATTAGTGTGCATGTTTGATTAAAATAGTATCACGTTTCAATCTTGTGCCCAATCGTAACGCTTCCATCGAATCCACACTTGTGGACGCTAACGGCCAAACACCGTTGTGTGTAAACACCACAACACGCTAGCGACGCTGCTCGAGCAACCCCGCCTCACCGCCGCATCACAAGTTAGCTTCAACACCCCTTCCTTCGACAGCCTCCGCAACCCATCATCCCCCTCCTCACTTGGCCGAGACCACCCCCCACCCCCACCATTGCTGTAAGTACTTTGGCCACTGTAATAGTTTCAAAGAAATAAGTTGATTACGTGAGAAGTGTCTATCATGAAATTTCGTTGATTCCATGAATACCATAAACACCAGAGTGTCATCATAAACTCAAATTTATATTCACCTCACTGTCAAGAATCGCGCCCACTCATTCCTCAAGCAGACCATCCCGTATTACAACCTCGAAGGGGGCAAACTTTCCTCCCAAAATTGTCAAATCCAAACATAGTCCCGCAACGCAGCCTCTCAACATCAAACCCGCATCGCTTACAAATAAGCTCCACATCCACAAACCGACTCATCAAATTAATACAAGTACGTAATATGTCATGTAAAACACACCACATAAAATGCTAAATCTTCGAAATGACATTCAAATGTCAAACCCAAGTCCAATTCCTAGACACTACCCCAATTGTAGCTTCGATACTTGGACTTCACTGCACATCAAAATAGTGTAGACATCATCCTTAGTAAACCTCCAAGCCCTAAGATCCGGCACGTCACACACCCCAAGCGGGAGTGAGCAAATTCTAACAGCCTCCTCAGCAGAAAAAAATTTCTCCAATCCTCGGCACATCCCAAGAACGAGAACCCTCAACAAAAAGGTCAGAGACCCACATATACACCCCCTTGTCGTAGACACAATAGAATGTCCTCCATTATACAGCCACAGATCATCCCAAACACGTATAGCCCGCTATCCCCCACTACCCACACCCAGTCTTCCACTAGCACCTTCCGACCCTCCAAGATATTTTATCATGTGTACAAGAGACTGACTCATATATAAACCTTATTTTCTCCGATTTAAACGGGTCTGTCCTATGAGCCATGACCATTTTAACATCTCTAATACACATAAGGAACTCCCTGGAAAAATGTTAGGAAGGTATAGAATATCTTGTATAAGACTGTGAGATGCGATACTTTTACAAATTTTTATAATATTCAAATTATAAAAATATGTAAAAATATACAAATTCTCATATTAAATTCGTTCAATAAAATTATTATTCCATAGTTGATTTTGGTTTTGTGTGAGAATTATTTCATAGTAATATGTGCAAAAAAAATTGTTTTATATGAATGGTATGCTAGATAATCTTATTAACTAACACACCATTCATATAAAACAACTTTTGTACACATATTACTATGAAATAATTCTCACACAAAACCGTTGAAAAAGTCAACTAAAACGATCTGGGACGGAGGGAGTATAAAATATTAATGAATTATATTATAACAGTAATAAAATTATTAAATCATGAATATAGTAATATTAATTTTATATTATAAATAAAATTTATAAAAAGGTGAATCTTAAAAATATTACGTCTTATATATGAAATTTCTCGTAAAAATTGTGTAGAATATATGTTGAAATCATAAGATAAACCGAAGCAAGGAAGGATAATGACCAAAGTGACAGAATTCCTTGTTTATTTCGCTTTTCATTTGATATCGCACCATATATTTGACGCAAAAACTTATATAACGTAATGTGATTCCTGCTATGAGTAAAAATAAAGTAATATTCAATTAAGAAAATATCACTTTTTATCTTTAAATTATTATTTTTTAATGCATAAAGTACTACTCCATTCGTCTTCGAAACTATCTTCAGATTGACTTTATAACGATTTTTGTGTGAGAATTATTTCATAGTAATATGTGTACAAAGTTGTTTTATATGAATGATATGCTAGTTAATAAGTTCAACTAGCATATCATTCATATAAAACAACTTTTGTACACATATTACTATAAAATAATTCTCAAACAAAAACCGTTAAAAAGTCAACTGTGAAGATAGTTTTGGACGGAGGGAGAATTTTTTTCATACAAGACATGTTTTATATTCCATTATATATATATATATATATATATATATATATATATATATATATATATATATACTTGACCTTATATGCACTCACTATATGCATACACTTGGATCCGCTTATAAACATTTGTTAGATGTTATAACAAAAAAATATCACTTACTACAAATAAAAAAATGTCACTTATAATAATAGAAAAATATTACGTGTTAATATCATCAAATGTGCCAACAAAATTAACTAAAAAGTGTCAAAGTGATAAAGTCTCACAGCAAGGTCGATGACAAGAAGAGTTTTCTGATAAAATCTCATATCAAAAGACACCGACAGTTGACTTAAAGAGATTTGTTAGACGCATTCGATATGTACCACTAAAGAGAGGACAACTAAGTACAGAAAACTAAAACAAAGTTGTTAAACGAACAAAATAGTACAAGAAACAGTTAATACGGTATCTCAAACAATAAAAGGCTTTTGCATACTAATTTCAAGACTAAACATTGTAAGATATCTCAACTAGTTCTAAAACCCTTAAGATTGAGTACATTGATAAGATTAATTGCCCAACTTTGATAGGTTAGGTTATTTGTAGAAGATTGACTACGTTGATAGATCGACCGAAAGATTGGTTTTTAAGAGAATTGAAACTCATCTAAATTCCAGATTATATAAATCCTTTGAAGAGAGATATGTCTAGCAAAGTGCCATTTGACACTCTAAATCAAGATTATATTGAAATTATCCCTACGTAGTCCGAGAGAAGAGTGGTCGTAGAACCCGAGTCTTCAAACCACTATAAATTATTGTGCATGTGTTGTTTACTACTTTGGTTAACTAACTGTCATAATTATTTATTTTCATAGCATTCAAACTCACCTATTATGCCTTCACACCAAGTGAGTGGTCTCGATTTAAAGACAAGACATTTTTAAAATAATTTTTATTACACGACTTAAGGGTCTACATACATCCACACATAGCTCTACTTGATAGTCGTCCAATTGATCAACTGACCCAATGATTAGTAAGTTAATTATCAGTTTGAACTGATCACCGCGCTTACTTAGCCTTATGTCAAGCTAACTTCCAACGCCAATTTTTTCTACTAAGTTTTAAAAAAAAAAAAAAAAATTAAAAGCTAGTCTATTCAAACATCCCTCCTCTAAATTTTTACCATAGCTAAACTCATTCGGACAGTTCTCTTAAAAGTGGGAATAAAAAATTCTTTTAAAGTGAGTACAAGTATTTTAAGTTAACAAAATAGGTTAAAAAAATTACATACTTCTATTAATAAAAAACAATGAAAAATTAACTATAACATTTCACATCCAATTAATGGGGGTAATATTTGTTGGCCAATTGCTTGTGCTAAGGTGCAAGTGACATTAGGTGGAGGACTGGAAGTTTTGGAAGAAAAGATGATACCTCTGCTCCCGTGAAGAATTTGATTTTTAACGATTTTTGTGTGAGAATTATTTCATAGTAATATGTGTTCAAAAGTTGTTTTATATGAATGGTATGCTAGTTAAGAAGCTTAACTAGCATACCATTCATATAAAATAATTTTTGAACACATATTACTATGAAATAATTCTCACACAAAACCGTTGAAAATCAAGTGTGCAAATTCTCATTGGGACAGAGGGAGTACTATTTTTACACATATTAGTAATTTTTCCTTTTTTTTTATCTATCTCAAGCCAATTATCAACTGTATGTGTAATACTCATACCCGCCTATACCCATATATTTTTAATAATATGGTTATTTTAATAGAAGCTCTATTCATCTATATATATATAAAAGTAGAAGTCAGAAAGAGAAAGTAAAATGTAAGGAGAGAGCAAGTGAAATGCACTTGCCATGTAGTGTAATAGTGAGTCTCACTCTCCACTAAAGAGAGTGAATTAACTTTTCTTTTTCTTTTCCTTTACACCAACAATTTCAAATTTTCATAAATTTTAATTTTAAATCTAATTTTAACACATTATATATCAACTTAATTCTCTTTAAAATTTTTAATTTAACATAAGTATTACACATATAAAAATAAATTTAGATCTAAAATATTTATTTTATTATTTTTATTTTAGATTTTATTATATGAGTTGAATTTAAATAATTTTATTTAAGATTTAATTATATGAGTTGAATTTAAATAATTTAATTTTAGATTATATAAGTTTTGTTGAATTTTAATATTTGTAATGAGATTAGTAACTATTAAAAATTATAGAATTAATTAAATAGTTGTATTATATTCATGAGTAAACAACATCCTGTCAAAAAAAAAAAAAAGTAAACAACATAATTTATATATTAATAAAAAATAATAAATGAAATATATATTTTAGTTACATATTTAAAATTTATAATATTCAATCTCGTGCATCGCACGAGAGAAATGACTAGTTAATAATTAAATAACAAATAAATATTTAATTTATAAATTATATTCAATTAAAAATATAAAAGGAGTCAAATGTATCATATTAATAATTAAACAATTAAAAAATATGTAATACTTATATTATCTTATTATATATATATATTTTTTTTTTTGAAAAATATTATCTTATTATATTAAGAGTTGATCTTATATAAAATAGTTTTAATGTACAATTGGTTCACAACTATTAATTACTTTAGGGACACTCTTGTGTAAGACCGTCTCATGCATGAGACGGACATGAGACGGAGTCACTTTTTAATAAATTATTATCACTTTTTCATAATTTGTTATCACTTTTTCATAAATTGTTATCACTTTTCATAAATTATTATCACTTTTTAATTTGTTATCACTTTTATATTAATTTGTATCACTTTTTAAAAAAGTGATAACAATTTATTAAAAAGTGATTGATCTCATGCATGAGACGGTCTCATACAAGTTTTTGTCATTACTTTATAGTAAAACAATTAATATTTTTGAAAATAACTAATACTACCAAACACATATATATTAATAAAATAATTAATATTATTTAAAAATAAACACAAAATATAATTAGTTGCACAATTGACACTTTACTACTATGTCTTAGATATATGAGTTCAGGTAATTAACAAGTACTCGGGATAATAGATTTGAATCTTACTAAAACTTTAATATGATTTTTTTTTAACTGTACCCTACAAAAATTCATTTTGAACTATATGTACCTATTTCATTAAGGTTCAGGGGTCAGGTACTCTCAGATTTACTCGTCTTGTTGTCATCCCTACACCCAAGGGAGGCAATTTTATACTCTCTCCGTCCCGAAACTATCTTCACATTGACTTTTTAACGGTTTTGTGTGAGAATTATTTCATAAAGAATATCCGATCCACCTATTTTTTAGGAGTCTGTTGGACCCAAGACGACCTGATCTCTTGCCTTCCAGCTGGCATGATCTTATTCGTTCGCTTATGTGTAACATCCAACAGTAATAATACCTCTTTTTGTTGCATCAGATATTAATGGTTGAAACTAAAATAGAGGGTAGGGATTTCATAAGGGCTTTTGTAGTGCAGAGTAATTAATTAGAGATTTTGTTGTTTAATTAGTTGCACTGACTTTAGTAGTATCTCTGTTATATTGAAGGAACCTTATGGTAGCGTGAGATGAATGTTTGGATGAATATTAGAAACGTGTACTTTGTTAATTTACTGTATATATTGAGTTTTGAAATGATGATGAATTAATAAAGACAAAAACTTGTATGAGACATGTCATGCACGTGAGATCGACTCACTTTTTAATAAATTATTATCACTTTTTAAAAAAGTGATAAAAATTTGTATAAAATTAATAACAAATTGAAAAGTGATAACAATTTATAAGAAAGTGATAATAATTTATTAAAAATTGATAACAATTAATTAAAAAGTAACTCCATCTCATTCATGTCCGTCATGCATGAGACAGTCTCACACAAGAGTGTCCCATTAATAAATTTGTTTATATTGAATAAATTTTGTTAGTTATTTTAGGAATTAAAAAAATATGGATAATAATATAAAAACAAAATGTATACAACAGAATAGATAACAAATATATTTATAAAGGATAACAAATGTGTTAAGTTATCTTTTCTAAAATAGATAACATATATAGTTATTAATAGATAACATATATATTCAGTAATCTTTTTAAGGAATAGATAGCGGTTATATATAATGTATATTATATCTTATCTATGAGCGCTCAACTTGACCTACAAAACGCTCATAATAACATATATTTATTGATTTTTTATCTCACATGCACAAAATCGATAACATAAGTTTACTTACATAGATAACGAATATTATCCATTATCTAAAGCTTGCCTAGCAAATATTATCTGTTATCTATAAAAGAAAATGCAGTAGTGAAATTCATTTTTGAATTTTCTTAATAATCAAATAGGAATGTCAAATCGAATAAAATTATTTGATTGTTTTACATTCTTATCGGCCAGAAAATATGTATATATATATTTTCCTAATTACAGCAGAACTTGCCAAGTTAATTGTATGGGTAGTAAACTGGTCTTCGTGCTCTGAAGTTTCTGTTTCAACGTCATCGATTACATACTATATGTGTAATAATTGGCCGATACGAAATTAAATATGTTTGCATAGAGGAATACACGATTGAACCACGTCTTTAACTTGCAATAGGATCTTAATTTTATTTGCCTTCATGTTTTTAATTTGTTTGTAATGGTAACGGGCAGGTCTGGGACGGGTTTGCCCCATCTCAGGACCCGCCCGCCTAAAAATTCAGGATTCGGGACCCGTCTTGCCCCGTTTAATTTTTTAATACTTCTAAATTAATTTTAATATTCTCAATATTTTTATTTTGACATTAAATAATTTAAATTAAAATTTATAATTACTTAAAATAACATTTAATATTCATCATATACTTAAAAATAATATATATATAATATATTTATACAAATATATATACAATAACATCAATATGAGTTACACAATTATACATATATAAATGAAAAAAATAATATATTTAGGTGTGGTGGGTCCTAATGCGGGTTGGCGGGGCGGGTTCTACAAAAACCGTGATTCTGCTCTCATACCCGCTTGACCGGGTCCAAACCCAACCCGAGCGGGGCGGGTTTAGTGCGGGTCCGAGTTTGAACCCGACCCATTGTCATCCCTAAACATATGAGTTTGCTTTAGCGCATAAGGCCTAACTCAACACTTAAAACCCAGGATTATAAGTGAGAGGATTGTCCATGCTTATAAGGTCACCCAAGACACTTACCTCAACCCAAGTATGAAAATATCGCTATCGCAATAGATATCGCAAGATTAATTTTACGGATATATCGCAGAATATATCGATATCGCATATCGCCAAAAATTGAAAAAAGTGATGGAAATTTTATTAAAATTTTAGAAATTTAACAAGATATTTCGTAAATTATTATAACATATTATTATGCAAATATTCTATTCAAAATTACAATAAAATTGTTTGTTTAAAGCAATCATATGATTAAAAGATTATATAAATATTGTCCGACGCAAACTAATTGACAACATGATACATAATGCAATACAAAATGATTAAAATATACATAATAAAATATAATTAATATAAAAATGAAGACCTATAAGGTTCAAATATAGTAGTAGAAATGTCATTTTTGTCCAAACAATATTGATGTCACCTCTTCAAAATATCATTTGAATAATTGATATACTTAGGAGCGTGTCTCATGTGAACCAAATTTCACGATGAAACTTGATCCACATTGAAAGAGCAGATCATTACGTTTCAGCTTAGCCCGACTAATACCCTTTAGTAATATAGGTAATATTCTTCAGTTATTATGACTGATATTCTTTAGTAATATAAGTAATACCCTCCATTTATCACTACTGATACTCTTTAGTATTATAGGACATACTCTTCATTATCATGATTAATACCCTTTAGTAATATAGATAATACTCTTGATTATTACAACCGACACTCTTTAAAATGGATCAAGTTTCACTATGAACCCTTGTTCATAGTAGACTTTGTCATATGATTAAAGATGTGAAGGTTAAGTCTCAATTTCATACCTTGAATATACATTTAGGCTCCATTTGGATGGAGTCATTTAAAATCAAGGGATTTGAGGAGAATACATCATACATTTACAAATTGAAATAGAGAAAAACTAAATGAATGGATTTGGTTCACACAAATTTTACTTATAAGTGGGAGGATTTCAAATAGCCAACAAAATGTAGTCATTTGAAATCATCTCACTTCTCCCACTTGTATGAATGCATGTACATTACCCCCTAACATTCATATTTCAAACTTATTTTTTATGATATATCTGCGATATTTGCATCCTTGCCTCAACCGATGTGGGATACTCAACAATATATTTCACAACACAATTTTCTTGGAAAGTGCATGAGATAAAATTGTAGTTTTAGTTCTAAAAAATAATGGTCGGAACTATTTTTGCAAAAAAAAAAAGACCAAAAAAGAACGTGGAACTAACATTGTCGTTGAAAATTCTCATGGGACCAAAACTACATTTTTTTCCCTAGTTTTATTGAATAATACTCTCTCCATTACTATCTAAATTGCTCAAACCAAATATCACGAAGTTTTAATAAAAATATAATTTACTAATATTAAAAGGTGTAAAGTGAAAGGGTAAATGTGTCTTTTTAACTTTATTGGAGTAGGTAATTGAGTAGGAAGATTTAATTATAGTGGAAAATTATGTGGCATGTGTGTGTAAATAGACATGTTTGTAAGAGTTTAGTTTGAGAGAGTGTATATAGTTGATTTTTACTATTTTGGGTATGAAAAATAAAATTGTAACGTTTATTTTTTGATTTCCAAAGAATCTAAATTATAACGGAGGGAATATTACTTGAAGACTAGTTACGTAATACACACCATTTAAATGATATTACTCGTTTCATTGAATGATGTTATTCAAAAATCTATTGTACCGTGTAACTTGTTAAAATAAAAAAATGCCTCTCTACATATTTTAGGTGTCCAATAATTAATAATGTTATAATGCATATTGCTTGTATCCTAAAATATGATATAATTAAAAACATTATTTTGCAATGAGAAGCGCCAACCTTGAGCTGGACCATATGATTAGGCATTTAGGCTTAGCCTAATTAAATTAATTATTAAACCAAATGCATGCACCAGATCTCTTACTACTACCCAGTAAGAGGGCATAACCTACAAAACTCTTTTTTTCTTTTTTTTTTCAAATAAATTTATTCTAAGCAATTAGTCTTTTTCATTAATAAAGAAAGCTGCAATGTGAATTACAAAAAGAGCGCTATCTTATGAATTTAATTAACATACATATATAATATATTCGAGCCCCAAAGTTTAAAATATATATATATATATATATAAAGATAAAAACTTGTATGAAACGGTCTTATACATGAAAGGAGTTTTCATCACACATATATATATATATGAAAAAAGAATTTGTATGAGACCTTCTCATCATGAGACCATTAAGAGATCACTATCACTTTTCAATAAAAATGTTATCACTTTTCAAATTTTTGTCTTAAAAATGATACATTTTACATATATTTTTCGAAAAGTTACAATTTATTTAATCCAAGGTGTATCACTTTTTCAAATATTTGTCTTATTATGATGCATTTTGCATATATTTTAAAAAAAAAAATGATACAATTTAACATATAGAAGTGATAACATTTATTTTGTAAAGTAATAATAATCGAATAATGCTCTAACAGTGAGACAATCTCATATATATATATGATCCTTGGGTATATATGCCCTACCTGAATCTTGTTTTAAAGCGAAACTTAGTGTAAATAGTAAAGTGGAGCTTTGTCTAATGCTCCGTAAAATTCAATGTGCATTAATTCTCTAGTCTAGAGAATAACAAATTTGTTTGAAGACGTTCAAATTTTGTCGAAATAGAGGGACAAAAACATCAATGCTTCCATGGCTTGTGAATGATGGGAGAAGAAATATCATCCCCTCAGTTGGAGAAAATGAGGGCATGAAAATATAGGGGCTTCCACTTCCAAAATCTAGGTCAAAAAAGGGAAACCTTAACCAACTATCCACTTCCAAATTTGGCCACAAAATTGACTCCTTTGTGTCCGCAATTGCATTTGGAATAAGCTCTTCCTCCTTTACTTTGTGATTTGCAAAATCGACAAACGATTTGAAGTAGTTGTCATTCACATTAATGATGGCCTCGTGTAAAACCCTAGTTGCATGAGAAAGAGGCTCGTGTAAAAGGTCATTTACTTTAGACCTAGCAAATGCCCATAAAACCAAATTGCCAAAATACTCGTTTGGCACTTTAGGGTTTAGTCGAGCACGCCCGTCGACCGAAATTTTTACTTGTGTGGTCTCGTTTTCGTTCAAGCCACGAGCTTTGGTTATGGCTCTCCAAAGATGAGCCACTAGGCTTTCGAAAGTGCTAAACGGCTTGTGGGAACCATTCCTCGACGACGCCTTTTCTTTGAGCTTCGAAAGAAACTCTGCGGTGAAGTGAACTTTGTGTGTCACGATATCCTCTGTGCTATTATCGATGAGAGGATACACTTTTTTGAAGTTCTTGGTGATGTATTCGACTCCTCTATGTTCATAAAAGTCAAGTTTAGGGGATTTCGAGGGTTGAATATTGTACGGTCATGAAAGGGTAGTGGGGTCATTTCAAGTCCTCGAGAAGCTTGGCCCCACGCAACTAGAAAGCTGCTTGTTGCGTGGCCATCTGCCACCAGGTGGTGGGCGGTGAACCCCACCACCATTGATCCACACGAGAATCTCGTGATTTGAACTTGAACGAGCTCTATCACGCCCTCCAAGGTAGGGTGAAGGCTCAACATAGACGCCGAGGGTGTGGAAGTAATTTTTCATCAAGAACTCGATCAACCGATGCTTCCACAAACCTAACACCGTCATCATTGAGAAGAATGACGGGTTCTCCATTTCCGTCTCTCCCGAGCCTCCCGGCCCACTCGCGGTACACGGCCAAAGCCTTCGTAGGCCTAGCTCGATCGTCGCATTCGATGGGGTCGGAGGGCGGTACGCGTAAATAACAGCCACATGTTGGTCGTAAGTGACCTTATCAAAGACGGATAGGGGAATGTAATTTGTTGTAGAAGGAGGATTGCCTTCATAGAAAGGCTTAACAAGCTTTGAGCTACCAATTTTCACCTTCATGGTTTCTTTAATTTGAGAATAAGGCGTAGAATCAATTGGTTTGAGCATCGTGGAGGCCATATTAGGGGTTTATATACTTGAACGAAATGACCAATTTGTACATTGTTTAATCATTAGTTTCAATTTCCAATTTAATTGTACCAACTTTGTGTGTGCATGGTTGTCTACCGTGATGTCTTTAGATATTAGGGGCCTTTCATTTATAAAAATTTCCTCATCCAAACAACCAAATAGTGTCCAAAAGTCATCCCAATTTTGGTAAAGATTTAATTTTGGTGTATTTCTAAATTGTATGACTAATGAACTAATAGTAGTAATGGACTTATTTAGTGTGGAAATAAAGCAAAAAGTCGGTCGGTGGGACGCGACAATTAGATTAGGTGAAGAATGGTGTTTAAACATGAAATTGATTTACAACTAAAAAAAAATAATACTCCCTCCGTGCCGGAGACATTTGCACATTGACTTTTTCAACAATTTTTGTGTGAGAATTATTTCATAGTAATATGTGAACGAAAGTTATTTTATATGAATGATATGCTAGTTAATCGTATATTTTATTAAAAACTTATATTATTCAACGCTAATGCTTTTAAAACAGTTTCACGATCATGAAACTTGCTCACACAAGACATTGAAGAATTAATACTCCCACGTTGTTTTTGTTTTTGTTTTTTTTTTTTTTTTTTTTGTGTGTGTGTGTTTGGACTTAAATTTTCTTTTTCTATATTTTTTTAATTTATTCTTGAGTATATTTTTTTATGTATATTTTCTCTTATTCACCCTTCTTTCTGATCTCTTTGCATTTTATTGAAGGATAGATTTGTGAAAATTGTATGTTAATTAGCTTAATTTTATACCATGAGAAAACACACAATACGGCTCAGGTTATTTGCACCATCATATTTGATAAATACACAATTTGAATGAAAACACCACCCTTTTAATGTTACTAGTTTTTCCGTGCATTGCACGGGTTTGTTGGAGTACATACATTCTCTTTAGTAAATTCACCATCAAATTAGTAAATACACCCCCAAATTTTGAAAAAAAAATGAAATTAAAAAAAAAAATTGGAAAAAATAATTTGAAACCATGTATATTTTTCAATATTTTTTTAATTTGGAGGGGTGTATTTACTAAAAATGAGTTTCGATTTTTTCGAAATACAAATATATTTTTGAAAAATCAATATTGAAAGCGTAGGATCGCGAAATCAAATAAAAGATACGCGAAACGATACTTATAAGCTATAAAAGTATCCTACTCATACCATTTTATTCACCCAAAATACAACAATATGCATAACAAACTCCATATAAACAACAAACGTCATCTGATTCAACATTTAATTAAATCTGGGATCACAATCTTTTCTTGGTTCGAAGGGAAGGAGATGTATTTACTAATACAATTAGCGCACGCCCGCATATCAACGCGGTTTTTTTAAATATTATATATATAAATATTTATTAAATTATACTCCCTCTATCCTATTTTTTATTTTTATTGTTTAAAATAAAAAAATTGACGTCTTATTTTTGTTTTTTCATACCCAAAATAGGAGAAAAACAATACTATCATCTCAAACTAAACCCTTTACATACATCTTTTATTTACACTTCATACCACTCAATTAACCATTTCAATAAAGTTGATAATACTCATTTACCTTCACTTTATACCTTTTAATACTAATTAACAATTCTTTTCTTAATACTTGTGTCATTTTTCTTTGAGCAATCAAAATTGAGACGGAGGTAATATTTATAATTTGTTATTAAAAATTATTTTAAAATTTAATATAACTGTTATGCAGGTGATTATCACACACACTATTCATGTATTATATAGTGATAACCATTATGGTTAAAACAATAGATTAGAAAGCAAAATTTAAAAAAATATATGAATTTAATTATTTAAAATACATCATCATCTAATAAATTCATGGGTATAATAATTCATGTATTGTTGTAATTCTTTATGAGAAGAAGAAAAAGAAATAGAGAATTAATATCATATTGTAAAGAGAGAAGAAACATATATAGAATAAAATCATGCTTTTACTGTAAAAAAAAAAACATTGTGTTTTTAAATGAAGAGAGGAAACATAAGATGATAAAATTACAATAAATGTCTAATTATGTCATTTTGTAGATTAAATTTAATCATTAATTATTAGATTTTAAAATCTGACAAGGGATAAAATTATTTTGATAAAAATTTATTGTGGTGTTAAATAAAAATAAAACAATCTCAATATATTTCTTTATATAATATTAAAGATATGGGATTGTTGAGGTGTCTTCTTATTTAATTAAATATGTATTAAATGCTAAAATACAAGTTGATATGACTTACTTATACCACGGTAATCCCATCTTGTTGTGTCACGATTATACCTTTGAGTCATGGTTGTCACGTGGCGGGTAGCAAGGAAGTCGCCACGCCGGCAAGAGGTGAGCTCATCAGCGGCCATGTGGCAGGCAACGAGGAAGTCATCGTGCTGACAAAAGGCGGGTTGCAAGCGTCCCAGATGAATCTGCCGCCAAGAGAAGGGCGAGCAGAGTGGAGACACGGAGGTGCTCGGCCCAGGAGTCCGTCGGAGTAGTTACTTCGAGGGACAGACCTTGGGCAGAGTGCTTACCTAGTCTTGTGGAATAAGTAACTCTCAAGTCAGAATGTTCTCGTACGACAGGACATGTGGCAATATCTCATAGGGCCCGACCCATCCGCCGTACCAATCACCGACTCATCCGAGAAAAGAGAGATCCATGCATTTAATGCGCATGTCTTGCTTAATGTAAACAATTTATTATTGCAACCCAAAACGTAGGTTTTTATGATTTTGGAATCTGTTTTCTCATGGTTTAGAATGATAAGAATGAGATTAGATAAAAAAATATATATAAATTCTTCGGTAAAATTCATTCACCGTATAAAATTAATATTATTATAATTATTTAATAATATTATATATATATATATATATATATTATTTATTTAGTAATATAATTGCACTTATAAATTAATATTATAATATAAAAATATTATGGTATTCCCTCCTCCGTTCCATTTATGATTGCTCAAAATAAAAAAAAATGATTTTTTTAAAAAAATTTCATACCCAAAAAAGCAAAAAGTCATTATTGAATTAATGTTATGATACCAATTTTATACAGTGAATAAATTACCGGAGTCTTCTAAAAACAAGATGTTTAAATGTTCAATAAATCATGGGTGTTCAAATTTGTAGTATGTTAGCACTTAGGCGTATCACTTGTGTAAACCGAGTGCATATCATGTATATGAACTGTTATGACGTGATAGTGCATGTGCATGGCAGTAATACTAAATGTGCATAGTGGTGATAATAAAATTTATTGTATGCACGCTTAACACAAGTTTTTGTCCGTACTCGGACATTGAATTTACATAAATATAAAAAATATGTCGATTATTAATTTATTTGGTAGATAAATAAGTGCGGCAAAAACTTGTGTGAGACCGTCTCACACATTTTATTTCGTGAGACGGTCATTTTTTAATAAATTGTTATCATTTTTTGTTCAATAAATCATGGGTACGTGTTCAAATTCATAAGTGATAAAAAAATTAAAAAATGGTATAATTCACATTATAAGCGATAATAATTTATTAAAAATTGAATCTATCTCATAAAATGAGATCCACAGTCTCACACAAGACTTACTCAACAAGTGTGCATATATATATATATATATATATATATATAAAAGCGTCGAACGTGGGGATGTTCAGATGAATATGCATGTTACATAATGCCTTGACCACGTACATATCGAAATCCGAATGTTGACGAAGAAAATTTTAATTTAATCAAATAATTAAAATAAAGTTTGAATTTGTATAAAGGAGAATATTGTTTATGGGATCCCATTAACAAAATTATTGGTCCACTTTGGATCAAATATTCTAATCTTAGAAACCAATCAATTTAACACCATCATTGTCCGTGATTCAAAATTAAATAAACTTATATATATATATATATATATATAAGTTTATTTAATTTTTATATTTTTCACATATATATATATATATATATATATATATATATATATGAAAAATATAAAAAGATATGAAAAGATATTTTCCTTCATACAACAAATCTCAAAAGATATATACATCATATTATCTCTTTGAGTTATATGCGTGCACCAATTTTGTATGGTATAATTAATGTAATTTTAATTGAATTTTTAATTTTATTCAGTTATGATATATTAAATTGAAATTGAATTAAAATAAATAAATAAAATTATTGGTGAAAATGAGAAAATAAACCATAGAAATTCACGGTGAGGTGTATAACACAACCCAATACAAAGAACTGGCGTTTGAAGGCGGCAACGACTGAACACATTTTCCGATATGGAAACGTGGAGGTGTGTGTATTTTTTCTGTGGGAGAAGAAATTGATATTTTGGTTTATATATTAGAATTTGGCGAGTGTTATTTATTAAACTCTTGCCATTTTTATAAAAGGGATATTCTTATGTGAGATCATGAGACGGACATGAGTAGGAATGTAAACGGGCGGGGCCAGGAGATCAATCCCCATCCCGTCCCATGAAATCGGGATTCCCATCCCGTTCCCGCAAAGTAAACAGGAAATTTTTTCGCCCCATCCCCGCGGGGATTCTGTGTCCGTAAATTTTTACTTTTTTATTTTTAATTATAATTTTTTTAATTAAATTGTGAAATTTTAAAATATACAATAAAAATTAAATTTTTAATAAAAATAATATTATGTAAGAATTATAATTATAATATTTATGCATATACATATTAAATTGAGTAATATAATATAATTAATATATAAAACCACTGCGGGAACGGGCGGGAATCACTGCGAGGCAGGTAGTATGATCCCCGTCCCCGCCAACAAGGGATAAATTTTCTCCATCCCCGTCCCCATGGGGGAAGAAATCGAAGATTCCCGTTTGGGACAGTCCCCGTGGGGAACAGGGATTCCCGCCCCACTCGCCAAGCCTAACTATGAGATGGAGTCACTTTTTAATAAATTATTATTATTTTTCATAAATTGTTATCATTTTTCAATTTGTTATCACTTTAATACTAATTTGTATCACTTTTTTAAAAGTGATAATAATTAATTAAAAAGTGACTTGGTCTCATGCATTAAACCTGTCTCAATACAAGTTTTTCCTTTTATAAATACTAGTTTTACGCCTGCAATGCACCGCCTATTGTGGGTATTCACTCGAATATTTTTTTTTAACTAATTGTGAATTACATGAAATATTAAACTAACCATTGATGTATGATACAATTAAAAATACAACTTAATATATTTAGGTATTGTAAATTCAATATATAGATTCAATCTTTTTCATTTTATAGAAATAACAATTTTTATATAACAATGATCCAAAAATATGTTCGCTACTCCACTCTTTTTAAAACCAGTTTGTTTCTCATAGGAATAAAAGTTATCAATTGATTCATCTTTGTTCTTGGGAGCTATCGCTCTTTGTAACAGCTTGTTTGTACGTATCTTCTTAGTTGTTCTTGCATTTTCTCGCAAGTCTCTACCATCCTCTCGAATCAATGCACATTGCCACCAACAATACCACTTAAATAAAATGTTTCTTTATCCAGATGGTTAAGAGTAGTTTAGATCAACAATGATAAAATTTTAAGTGAATAAAAAAAAACATTTGGAGCATTCATTTTATTTCTAAGTGAAAGAAATACATTCTCTAAATTATCAATATAATTTAGAACTAACAAAAGAATAGTAATTACTCAATTTAGCATTAAACCTTGGGTCGTCTTTCAAAGAGCGCTTGAAGTTCTTTTTTTTTTTTATCGGACAAAGGGTGACTCGAACCCATGACCTTTAGGTCATAGGTAGTGGAGCTCTAACCACTTGAGCTACACCACTTTGTCGCGCTTGAAGTTCTTTTTGGGATGTCTTCTAAGGCTTGACCTCACTCTTCTTTGTCTCCCCTTTTATTTTGCAGCACTCGATTTTTCATGTCAATTTCCTCATCTCGCTTCTCTATTTCCTATTACACAAAGTAACACCAATATAAATAATTTTCGCATTTTAAAAACGATCAACTAAACTGGAATGACCTTAATACTATTAACTCTTATTCCCAAACACATTAGATGTGCTCTAATCGTGCGAACAAAACAATAATTGAGCAACTTATCTCATAAATGATATGGTTAATTCATCTTAAAGTAAAAACATTTTGCGTTCAATTACCTCCTCCTCTTTCTCGGATGCTTCTATCCATTAATGATTTCGATTGAAGCCGTAAAATTACAATAATATTTGTTGCCATAATCATCCAAATAATCAATTGAAGCCTGCAAATCCAAATTAAAATTGGATAAATTGAACTTTCATCTACAACCCAGAAAAGTTGTTTGCAAGAGAATAAGGGAGTTTCACCTCCTTCTCAAAAGTGTTGGAAAATTTTAGTGAATGTAGACGAAGATTGCTATAGGACTGACACGGAATAAGTCGAGGCTAGAGTTTGACTCTATCTCCGTAAGACGATATTGCCCCGCACCTGTGTGCAATACGGTTTTATGGCAATCCGCCCCCAAGATACAACAACTTTTCAACTTCTCCGACCGCCGTACTACGAATCGGGAAGCTATCGGCGAACCAAACAATATTCGAACTCTCTTCGGAATATGAAACTAGGGAAAGGAATAGGAAAACTTTTAGTGACTTTCAAGTTTCACATCCAAGTGAAAAATCCATTACGAATTGTGGAATGAGAGGGTGTATTTATAGACTCTAGGCAACTCTTGTGAATAGGTGCACCTTTTGGATTAAATCATTCACTCGCATCACTTCACCAAATGACACAATCCAAAGGTTTTTACGAACATTCACAACTCTTATTTCACACCTTTTCACTCATACCTCTTCGTCTAATACACACCATTTTGAGATGACTTTTCCATTCACCTAAAATTCCAACAATCCCCACATGAATGGATAAAGTTGACTCAAAAAAAAAAGAGTACAAAAACGATACGAAGTTTGACACAGAGCGATGAAGAGAGCTCAAGCGGTTAGTTATTGCATCGGGATAGGTAGCTTCGGGCTTTGAACCTTCCGTAGTTGAATACTACTCGGATATACTCACGCTCGGTGAACGTGATGTCTTGAACTCGGTCAGTTTTTGTGTATACCAAGACAATAGCAAACAACATAATAACCTTCCTAAATATGTTTTAGGTTCTCACGTTGTTGTCCATTTTAGCCGTGGACCATATCTTGGATTCATAAGTGCGTCTCCGAATTCTTCTCTCGGTTGAAGCGGCTCCACTTCACACTTATATAGGTGATCTCCTATTAAGAGTACCACTGCAATACTCCACCCTTAGGATATAGGAACCATTAAAAGCTATTAAGCTTAACCTTACCACACGTCGCAGGTTTTTTTTTTTGTACCTTGATAGGTGCAGAGTTGCACTTGAAGGGATTCGAGAATGGGTTTTAATAATTTTTCAAGTGCACATATGAGTGCTTCATAACTTAGTTGTCTTGTTGAACCAAGTTCTTGGGATCCTCCAGTCATCATGGACGAAGTTTCCGCTATGAACACCCTTTCATGTGTGGGTTTTAACCTCATTCCCTTTCCCATTATCCTCTTAAACATCTCATCCTTTACCCGGCCGGGTTTTTGTAAAAATGCAATAATATTGCATTCTTGTTTAGAGGATTTTTAGCGACACTACTCCCCACATTTCCAATGATGGACTTTGAGTTTGTGTCAAAATATCCGTGTTAGGAAAAGAAATTTGTATTTAGTTTTGATGTGTTAAAAGTGTAAAAATAGGATGACCAAATGAGCATCTTGTATAGACAGTGAAGTATTTCTTTATAAATAAAACTAAGTATAGAAGATCGAGACAAGGACAAGATGTCGACGAGGAAGATTTCCGGATAATGAGAGAATATCGAGACAAGGTCAAGATATCGACAAGGACAAAGAGAAGATTGTTGAAGAACAAGACAAACATCTAGACGAGAAAAGAAGATGAGGACGAGGTGAAGTAAACATCGACGATGAGGTGTTAGAGAAATATCATACAAAGATTCAAGAAGCGGTTTTAACAACTCGGGAAGAAGTTCTGAGAATTCGGTTATATTGTTATAAGCCGATCAAAACCAAATTCAAGGAAGTTACAATCGCCAAGAGGAGATCTCTATAAATAGGAATAGAAATCAATTTAGAATTAACTTTTGACACTTTGCACTCATCATTATACTTTGTATACACAAGCAACAAGAATCATACACATTCAAAGAAGAGCGTTTTATACGTTTTCAGGTTCTTAGTGTTTATAGAACACTTTTTTCATTAGATCTTCAAGCCATAGATATTGAAGTTAGGAAGATTCATTGTAAGGTGAAGATTCATCATTGTAAGTAAGGTAGCAAGAAAGAAGGAAGTAAGTAAGTGAAGGCCCTTCTTCAAGTTTGAAGAAGGAGAGTGGACGTAGGATCGTTTGATCCGAACCACTATAAATCTGGTGTTATTTCTTCTTATTGCTTATTACTCGTTTTCATTAATTGTTTCTTATTTGCAAATTCGATATCTGACAAAGCTTTAGATTCTATTTGAATTGAGTATAAACAAAAGCTGTTTCATTGTAAAATTGATTTTGGAGTTGATAGATCATCTAAGCTTGCAAAAGTTTTTGATAATCTATTCATCCCCCTTCTAGATTATTACTAGAGGGTATCTTGTTTTTGCGTTTAAATCAGTTCTAAAGGGACCCAACAAGTGGTATCGGAGCGGTGTTAAGGCATTCGATAGAGATTTGTGGTCTTGAAATATCCGAGTTCTCATTGAAATCGATTTCTTATCATTGAGCCACTAACATTTACGATAAGTTGTGTTTTAGCATCTTGAATTACAATGTCTTCTCGTTAAAAGTAAGAAATCCAGGAGTTTACCGATTTTTCTATCGAAGAATATGATTATTGGAAGTTCGAATGGAGAATCATTTAAAGGCCATTCATGACCGTATGGAAGAGGTTCTTGAGGAAGGTCGAATAAAATTCTACCATGGAGTTGTTAATCTTGGAGTGAATCTTCTACTACAAGAAGTCAACAAGAAAAGAAAAGTCTCGATTTGACAAACTTGATGAAAGGAAGATTCACAATTTGGATTAGGTTGCAAGGACGAAATTATAGAGACATTGAGCAAAGACTGGATAGAAAAGGTAAAGAGATGTAAAGCGCCAAGGACATGTGGAAGACTCTTGCAAATGTTTGTGAAGGGTCGGAAGCAGTTAAAGAAAACAAGTTGCAATCAGTTTTACATGCATTTGATACATTCAAGATGAAAGATGGAGAAGCGTGGATCAATTGGATGTGAGATTGACCAATCTAGTGAACAAAGGCGGCTGATTTGGGTAAAACCTTTACCGAGAAAGAGATTAATAATAAGGTACTCAGATCATTAAGCAAAAGATGGAGGGAAAAAGCAAATATTCTCAAAGCAACACAGACTTGTCATCTATTTCACATCATACTCTATTTTCTCATCCGAAAGCTTTGAAATATGATATACAAATTGAAGATGAAGAAGATGAGGCAGTAGTCATCTACTTACGGAAAAAGCGTGGCATTTCTTCATCAAGAAGATTGACAAGATTTCTAAGGCATCGATTTGTCGGTAAAAGAGGAAATGGCTTTATTGATCGACGATATGAGAGACTCAAGATGAAGTATAAAAAGAATAAGAGAGATAGGTTTAATCGTCGAATTATAAATCGAGACAAGGAAGAGAAGTATTCGGACAATGACAAAAAGAAGGATCCGGTGAAAAGATTCAAATCACCAATCGTACGAGGTGAGAATAGTCCAAAGTCGAGAAAGAGGAGATATTTGTTATACCTGCAATAAACCGGTCATTTTAGCTATGATTGTCCTCATCTCACTCCCTAGAGAGAGAAGAAAAGAGGAAGAAACGGGATAGGAGGTATGCGAGATCAACGAGCTCTTTTGGCCGAAAAGGAGGAAACACATGAGACATCATCATCCTCATCTAGTTTCGGGTCGACAATGACATTTGCCTAATGGCTAAGGAGGTAAACTATTACTCATCCTCGAGACAATGATAATGATAACTTATGCAGAATCGATTCATGTCTTATTAACAAACTTCTAAAAGATACGAAGACGGCTTTATCTCGCTTATAAACAGATAGAGACTGAAAATTTAAGTTTAAAGGATCAAATTCTTAGTCTAACAAAGGAATATCAGACAGGGACAAGGAAGAATCTAGATTGTACATTCAAGGGGGAATGCCAATCAAAGACTTCTACTAGTTCCTCGTGCGAGAAAACCAATGAGTTGGAAAAGAATTGAGTACTTTAAAAATTAAATTTTCAAATATCAATATTCTAGAGAATGAGAATTTTAAAAGACTAATAGAGATTTAAATCTCAAGTTAGGACATCTTAATAATTCTCGGTCTACAATTGATAACATCTTCAAGACTTCTCGAAGCCTAGTGATAAGACTGGGTTGGGTTTTGATAGGAACACGAAAAATGATCCTATCAAACCTAGAGTCTTTGTCAAAGCCACTAAGACTATGGAAAAGACAGGACTTAGTCCAAAGAAATCAAAGGAGAAAATCACCCCATCCGATATATCAAAAGAAAAATACAGATGAGGAGAAATGTTTCCAAAAGAAATCTAAAGACTAAATCAAAGTCATTTCCAAAGTATAATGGTTTTGATGGAAGAAGCAAGTCGTATCCATTCTTTCCAAGATATAAGACAATCACTAGAGATCAATTAAATAAAATTGATCTAGATAGTCTAATATTAGTGGATAGATATGGTTGCAAAATTCGATCATTGGTTACGAAAAACCTGGATATTTTTATCTGGATACCTAAGTATCAACTGACGAAAAAGGACCCAATACACAAAGGGTACCTAAGAATTAATTTGTGATTGCGAGAAGAATAAAGGAGGAGATAGTTGAACAAGACGTTCTTGAAGTTATTTGGTATATAGACAAGTGGATGTTCTAAGCATATGACTTATGAGAAAAGACTTCTTTCTAACTATCGAGACAATAGATGGACCTCGAGTAATGTTCGGTGACAACAATTTTGGTCTAACCAAAGGAGTTGGAACTCTAATGATTGGAGATATTCGAGGTTAATGAAGTATATTTTGTGGAAGGTTTGAAACATAACTTACCTGCGTATCTCAATTTTGTGACAAAGGATATTGTGTAAAATTCACTCATGATGCATGTTTTATTTTGGATGGTTTAAACGAAAATATTTTACTTGCCGGAGTCGGACAAGGTAATATCTATATTGCAAATTTCAAGAGTTGCTCTAATGATACTTGTCTTATTGCTAAGAGTTCGAAGATTTAAGTTGGCTATGGCATAAACGTCTTAGTCATTTAAATTTCAAAACTCTTAACAAAATAGCAAGAAAATCTTTAGTCAAAGGACTTCGAGATAAAATATTTTCGAAAAATCATATTTGTGATGCTTGTCAAAAAGGAAAAGCAGACCAAAACTTCTTTCAAAACAATAAATGGTCCCTAAGCTTCTCGAAAGGATTACGGAACTTTTGCACATGGATCTTTTTGGTCCAGCTTACACCTCTAAGTTTTAGTGGAAGAAAGTATACTTTAGTGATTGTAGATGATTTTTCTAGATTCACTTGGGTTATTTTCTTGTACAAAAAGAATGAGACTGTAACAAAAATTCGAGAATTCCTCAAAAGAATTCAAAATGAAAAAGGACTAAATATTGTCAAGATTAGAAGTGATAAAGGTACTGAGTTTCGAACTCGTTTGTTAATAACTATTGACCGAGAATGGTATAGCACATGAAACATCATCTGCAAGAACACCCCAGCAAAATGGAGTGGTAGAAAGGAGAAACAGAACCACGAAAGAAGCAGAGGACTATGTTATCTCGAGTATGACACTCCACACGAGTTTTGGGCGAAGCCATTAATCTGCATGTTTTGTTCAAAATAGGTGTTTAATTG
Source organism: Paraleonurus japonicus (assembly GCA_030762865.1). Taxonomy (NCBI): domain Eukaryota; kingdom Viridiplantae; phylum Streptophyta; class Magnoliopsida; order Lamiales; family Lamiaceae; genus Paraleonurus; species Paraleonurus japonicus. The sequence goes on from CM061052.1 coordinate 33,856,619, forward strand.
TGAAAGATAAATGCAAAACTCCTTATGAAATATGGAAAGGCGAGAATACCAAAAATTGCATATTCCATATATTTGGTTGTAAGTGTTTCATTCATAATAATGGAAAATCAAAATTAAGAACTTTTGATGCTAAGATTGCGAAGGGATATTCTTAGGATACTCATCTGTATCTAAAGCATATAGAGTTTTTAATAAGATTACATTATGTGTGGAAGAAACACCACATGTTGTTTTGATGAAATTTCTAAGTGCGAAAGTACAGATGATGTCACCAAGATAGAGAAGATCTTAACAGTTAAACATCAAGAAATCAGTCAAGTTCTACTTACCGGAGTCGAGAATCGGATGTGGAAGACACACCAGACAAGAATAAAGATAAGGAAGGCGAGAGTTCTTCCATATCATCCGATCAGACGACTACAATACCGGATGGACTAGAAGATACTCTGAAGGTAATACAAAATCAATTGATGAAAATATCCCGAGATAAGACTTCATATCCAGTAAAAGATAAAGGTAAGCGAGTATTGACTTATCATCCAAATTCTGAAATGTATAATCGGAAGTTTAGATTAAGAGAGTCAGGACAAGGACACAGATAAACCAAGACTGTCTGTTTAGTTGCTATGTATCTTTACTTGAACCTAAAACTATTACTGAAGCTCTAACTGACTCCAATTGGATAAATGCAATGCAAGATGAATTAAATCAATTTCAAAGACAAGATGTATGGGAGCTTGTTGAAAGACCTCATCATCAAAAGTTATTGGAACAAAATGGGTTTTCAAAAATAAGAAAGATGAGAACAACATTGTGATAAGAAATAAGGCTAGATTGGTTGCACAAGGTTACTCACAATGCGAGGGAATTGATTATGATGAAACCTTTGCACCCGATTGCTCGTCTTGAAGCCATAAGATTGTTCTTAGCTTATGCCGCTTACAAAAGATTTCTTGTGTTCCAAATGGATGTGAAATCTGCATTTCTAAACGGAGTCATAGCCGAAGAAGTCTATGTAGAACAACCTCCAGGCTTTGTCAAAGGAGACAAGGTCTATAAGCTAAGGAAAGCTCTATATGGACTTAAACGAGGCTCCTAGAGCATGGTATGATACATTATCGAGTATTTAATTCAAAATGGTTTTGTAAAAGGTAAAATAGACATAACTTTATTTAGAAAAGATTACGATAAAGGTCTTTTTGTTAGTTCAAATATATGTTGATGATATCATTTTTGGATCAACTAATCTACTCTTGTGTGAAGAATTTAGTCATCTTATGAAGAACAGATTTGAAATGTCCATGATGGGAGAGATGACATATTTTCTTGGACTTCAAATTAAGCAGACAAAGAAAGGAATTTTCATAAATCAAGCAAAATATACCAAAGATCTTATTGAGAAATTTGGAATGGGTACAAGCCGAGAAGCCAAAATACCTATGATGACAAATTTTTCAATGGATCTAGATGAGAAAGGAGAAGACACCGATCGACGCGAGTATAGAGGTTTAATTGGATCTCTCTTATACTTAATCGCTAGTAGACACGACATTTCTTTTGCGGTGGGTGTATGTGCACGTTTTCAAGCTAAACCTAAAAAGAGTCATCTTGAAGCTGCAAAGAAGATTCTAAAATATTTGAAAGGTACAATCTATGTAGGACGTGGTATCCGGTGATGATAATTTTGAGTTGTCGGGATACTCAGTTGATTTTGGTGGGTGTAAGATAGATAGGAAATCTACATACGGAACTTGCCAATTTACGGGAAGTAAGTCTGATTTCATGGTTGTCTAAGAAACAAACCTCTGTAGCTACTTCTACTGCGAAAGGCGAGTACATGGCGGTGGAAGTTGTTGTTCACAACTTATCTGGATCGATCAACAGCTAAGGGACTATAACATTATCACCAAAGATGTACCAATTTTTTGTGATAGTAATAGTGCCATAGCTATTACGAAACCCAGTCTTACATACTGATGCAAACATGTTGACATTCGTCATCATTTTATTCGAGATCATGTGGAGAAAGGCAATATCGAGACTAGAAAAATTCTAATCGATTTTCAAAAGCGGAACATATTGACAAAGCCTCTTTGCAGAAACGAGGTTTAAAGAACTTTCATAGAATTAGGATTATTAGATGCTTCCTTAGTTGTCTTTTGATCAAAATTCTTGAATTTACCTTGTTTTTCTCATCTTAGTATATTATGTCTAGAAAGAATTATCGAGACAAGATTGAGTCAAAGGACAATCGTGTAGCTGATATCATTGATCTCCTTTCATTGGAATCAAGAATCAAGGATGTCATATTGACCATATCGACTTGATAATTACTTATCGACATAAGTAGATCGAGATAAGGATGGAATAGTCAACGCTCTTCTACAGAATCGAGATGACTATTGAACCTTATCCGACTTACTCTTGTTACTAACAATTTGTCTAAGTGTCCGTGATTTCAGCGAAAACAAAATTTACATAACTGTAAATGTAAGACAAGGTCAATTTGTCCAAGGGTTTCAAGTAGCAGTGCTGATGCTTTATCAAACCGACACGGAGAAATATCGGAAGTTTTCTTACATACTTTTAATTATGAATATTGGGTTCATATAATTAATATATGAATTTAATATCATATTTCACTCTTTCATTCATTAATTTATTGAAGTTACTCAGAAAATAAAATAGTTTGTTTTACAAAATTAAAGGATAAGGGTTCAAATTTTGTTTTCTAAAAACAATAATATTTTTATTTTATCTCTCCAATTAACTCAAAAGTAATTTCTCAAATAAGTAAGCGTGTCGGGGAGAAGTTACTATGGACCCGAAATTTTATCAAATCCAATTTTGAAACACACCGAGTATACTTCACGCGCGCGAAGTGGAGGCGGTTTACGAAATATGAACTGCCTCAACCTCACGCGCGACATATTAAATATTATTACGTGCACTTTTCAAAATAAATGCCATAATTGCATTAATGGCGATTCGAAAGGCTATATTTACACTTTTACAGGCAATTATTATTCTAATAATTGTTTATTATTATATTTTCCATATAAATAGACATTCGTGTGCATTATTCTCATTTACGCACACATAAATTCCTTCATCTCTTAAAATTTCTCTTTTCCCTCCTAAAAATCTTCAACATTCATCAATGGCGGAATCCAAAAAGAATATCAAGTTCGAATACGATTTGACTTCCATCGAGAGATAAAACAAAGTCCGAAATGTATGTTGATTGGGATACTACCAGCGATGTCGAAACCAGAGAGATTCTCAATCTACTAGAATCTAGGGGTTTAAAAAGATATCTTGCACGATGAAACCAACGAAGAACTTGACGGTGGATGATCTCTGTGCAGAGTTTTTGACTAGAGCAAAATCAACAAAACTCGGATTAGAATCTAGAGTCGAGAACTTTGGGGAAGAAACGAAGGATAGTTTTATCTATTTCGAGATTGGTGCAATTTTCAATTTAAGCACCACCGGCGACAATCCATTTACGTATAAATCATCGGAATATTTGGAAAGTTTCGGTTGATGGCAGGAGGACCTACCAAAATACAACGGCAAAATTGAAAAGACCAATCTTTGAAGAGGAAGTATCGACTTTTGATGCGATCTTGACCAAGTGCATCTTGGGGGAGCAACAAAGCCATGATGGGCTAACAAAACCAAGGATATGTTGTCTACGAGCTATCCTAGATGGGGCGAGAGATCAAGTCGGGCAGGCTACGGTGTATTCAAGAATAATGGAGGAGAAAAAGAAGTTTGCAAGACTCCGAGTCCACGGAGACGAGCTAATGAGATGGTCTCTAACCAAGATCGCAAGTATGATGGCAAGGATCACCATCATACTTGAACACAAAGTGGAGTACAGACAACCTTGGTAGAGTGTTGGAGTTAAAAAATACACCAGACGGAAGGGTTTGTTGATAAAAGATGAAAACTCTACGGGCCAACCGATTGAAGGAGATGGAGATGCTCCAGGCTTCACCCCCACTCTCCAAAGAAAAAGGCTTCAAAAGCGAGAGGAAGGAGATAAAGACAAAGCCTTGGTGGATGAGTCCTCGTCTGCTGAGACGGAGGAAGGCGAAGAGGAGAGGACAGACTTCCCAAGGGGAAGTGTCCCAGTGAGGAGGTTGGTATATCGAGGCGACGGAGACGGAGGCAGTAGAAGTCTCGTCTGGAGATGACTCGAAAAGGAAGAGGAAATTAAATCACCCTCATCATCTTCATCCTCATCCGAGGATGGAGTACCTAAATCCATCTCTTACCAACTTTGGCGATGAAGAAGCAAACAAGGCCGCCGCTTACGAGCCTCTAAAGCGGTCTACTCCCGTAAGTCCAAAACAAACACAATCCTCATACGACCCATTCTCATTCCTACCCTCAACCTCATCTCGAACCCAATCTATTCTTAAACGTACCAAATCCATCAGGGATATGGGACCTCACCGAGACCTCACTTCGAATCCTTGGGAAGAAGTTTCTTCTGCGACAAGAGTCCACCCTCAAGGACGAGCCCGAACTGTTGAAGGAGCTTATTGACGTCTATCTATTAAGAAGACTCGGGCTTGGATCTTTTGAGGAGACAAATTATTCGATAGCCGAGGCAGAGGTGCAACAATCTTGCCATCCGGGAGAAGGAGGTTCTCAAGAAGGCAAAAGCTGAAGTCGTTCCAAGATATACTCACTGAAAATACCTTTGTTGATTACATTCTACAACGAGTATATCTTGGAGATGAGACTCTGAGGAGGTGGCAGTGAGAAGGGGGAAGAGCGAGAGGAAAGATGAAGTTGTTATGGAGGAGGAAAGGGTGGAGGAAGTAAGTGGTGGAGGCTGCCGATGAGCCGAGTGGGATGGATACAGTGAGGAGGCACAAACGGAGCAGGTCACTTGTTGAGGTGCAAACTGAAGCTGAAGTTGAAGAAATAGATCTTTCTCGGTGAACGAGACCTTGCCCTCCACATACGTATACGTATCAGAAGTGGAAGCATTAAAAGCCGAAGTTCAAAATCTAAAGATCGCTTGTCTGAATGCTTTCAATGGTTCCTAATGTCATCTCATCATCAATCAAGGAGAATGTAGAAGGCTGCCCGATTCTAGAGAAAACCAAGATTGATCTATACTTCTCCGGATTAAGACATGAGAGCAGAGATGACCGAAGTCAAGAAGAAGGTTGCCTCGGAAATGAACTCTCAAGATGAGTGGGTAAAAGCAGTATGTTCACTCGGCTTATACCGAAATAAGAGACTCTGTTGAGGATCAAGTGAAAGAAGCACAGGAAAGCAAAAGAAGCCTCATTTTATCAAGTTGTAAAGATGCGGCTTGCTCGACAAAAGATAGGCTGAGACAACTATCTTGAAGAAATTCATAGATAACGAATTGAGACAAGTGAGGTCGGGCGAAAAGAAGAGATATGACCAGCTTGATCGGAAGACATGGCTTGTCCGAGAAGAACTCATGGGATACATAGATCAAGTAGCCACTATCTGCAATACCCGATTTCTTTGATGTCAAAAGGGGAAGATAGTGAGCTCAAGAAAAGAGTTGAGTTGCAAGATGATCGGCTTATGGCACTTAATGCGAGGATAGATGAGCTTTACGAAGAATTGTTGAAAGGCGAGGAGGAGAAGAAGAAAGCGGTGAGGAAAAATCTCGGAGGGCGTTAAGAAGGTTGAAAAGGAGAATCACTGCCGAATCCACTGAGTCGAGCACGAACCCGAACTTCCTTCCATGGCTGATCTGCTCCCGCCTCGACTATCAAATCTCCCTCATCTTCTTCAAAGGCTGCGGGGAAAGCTAAGGCTTCTAGCCAAGTTCAAAAGACCCGGCCTACGAGAGGAGAAGAAGAGAGCGAGGTGCTTAAAAGGAGAAGGGAGGAAAAAGAAAAATATAAGAGAAGAGAAGCCAAGAGGAGGAGGGAGCAAGAAAAGGCGGTGGGAAGATGTACGGCGGAAGACGAGGAAGTGGAGTACAGTCAAAGAACACGAAGGAGAGGAAGTCTTTCGCCCATTTCATAGAATGTAAGCCGTGCCCAAGGAAATCCTTCCCATGGATCAACAAGCTAAATGGAGAGCCTATGAAGGGAATGGATCTTCTGTTTCACGTCTGCAAGAAGATCTCTTGGGGCACTGACAAAAATATTGCTTTTCATGAATGGTCGGAGGCGAAAGACCCAAACTTCTATCAAGATCTCGATTGACCTTGGAGACACGAGAATTCAATGTAGACATAGTGGCACCACCTTATGCAACCATGTCTGCTCCACTAAAGCAAGGCAGCCCGGCTAGGCAGAGAAAAAGGTGGCGAGATGCTGATCAGCCGAGACCGTGGTGATCTAGCTGAAGGTGGGGAGACCATTTGAGCTTGAAAAATCGTGTCTTCGATCGGATGACTATTCCGGAAGAAGATAGGTGGTATGATTAAGTCTTTCTTTTATTCCTCCGATTATTTGCCGAGAAAGATGAAGATATATGTGGAAATTCGTGAATAAGTTGTGAATACATCTTTTTGAACTACTTTCATGAAAATTTGAAGTGTTTAACTAACTTGTTACTTATTAACTAACTCTTGATCTAAGAAACTTTTTATAAACATATAACACTAAATCATCTCGAAAATCTTGAATTACGTCTATAATGTTTTCAAAGAATTTGAACTTGACTTTGAGTGACTATATTGTTCGATCAGTTGTTTCATTGCTCTAATCGTTTGTTAATTAAACTATTGCTACGATTATACGTATATATGACTTATCTGTATATCTTGTTTCACTCTCAATTCTTACTAACAGTTTTTCTTTTCTTGAGTGAGTTTTAACATCATCAAAAAGGGGGAAATTGTTAGGAAAAGAAATTTGTATTTAGTTTTGATGTGTTAAAAGTGTAAAATAGGATGACCAATTTGAGCATCTTGTATAGGCAGTGAAGTATTTCTTTATAAATAAAACTAAGTATAGAAGATCGGATAAGGACAAGATGTCGAGGCGAGGAAGATTTCCGTGATAATGAGAGAATATCGACAAGGTCAAGATATCGAGACAAGGGCAGCCTGAGAGAAGATTGTTGAAGAACAAGACAAACATCTAGACAGTAAAAGAAGATGAGGACGAGGTAGAAGTAAACATCGACGATGAGGTGTTAGAGAAATATCATACAAAGATTCAAGAAGCGGTTTTAACAACTCGGGAAGAAGTTACGTAATTGATTATATTGTTATAACCTGATCAAAACCAAATTCAAGGAAGTTACAAGCGCCAAGAGGAGATCTCTATAAATAGGAATAGAAATCAATTTAGAATTAACTTTTGACACTTTGCACTCATCATTATACTTTGTATACACAAGCAACAAGAATCATACACATTCAAGAACGTTTTATACGTTTTCCGGTTCTTAGTGTTTATAGAACACTTTTTCATTAGATCTTCAAGCCATAGATATTCGAAGTTAGGAAGATTCATTGTAAGGCTGAAGATTCATCATTGTAAGTAAGGTAGCAAGAAAGAAGGAAGTAAGTAAGTGAAGGCCCTTCTTCAAGTTTGAAGAAGGAGAGTGGACGTAGGATCGCTTTGATCCAGAACCACTATAAATCCGGTGTTATTTCTTCTTATTGCTTATTACTCGTTTTCATTAATTGTTTCTTACCGCCAAATTCGATATCGACAAAGCTTTAGATTCTATTTGAATTGAGTATAAACAAAAATTGTTTCATTGTAAAATTGATTTTGGAGTTGATAGATCATCTAAGCTTGCAAAAGTTTTTGATAATCTATTCATCCCCCTTCTAGATTATTACTAGAGGGTATCTTGTTTTTCATGCGTTTAAATCAGGTTCTAAAGGGACCCAACATCCAGTTTGCTTTTACGTGTATCCTTCTAACACATTTGGATATTCAAAATTCCACATCAGGAACTTTGATTTGTTTGGTAAGAATTAATTAGCACACCACTAGTGCCTCAACCACATTGCAAATTATCCCCACACTTCGAGATAATTATAGGATCATTTTATCCTTTCTTCACATTTCACATAGTTTTATCTCATTGTGTGGTGACTTTACATGAACGAAATTGAACAAATACGTATAACGTGTGGACACCATTTCACTAGGCACCATTTGCCTTAGGTTTTCCATTTAGCTTTAAGGTCACGTCGTTGCTAATCACCTCACATTCACTACTCCCCATATTTGAATGTATTTGTGGCGAGACTCCATCCCCACATTCGAGGTGCTTGTCCATTTATTAATATTCACCAAATATTATGGACAAAATCTCAAACGCAATTAGAACACCAACCGTTTTGAATTCGTGCTCGAATGAATTCACACTCAATTTTATTGGACTTCTCTCATTAGTCCAATTTCAATTTAATCTTTGGTTAAACTACCAAAATTAAATTTATGGGGCCGTAATTGCCACCTTTGACTCTCAAATAATTCTCCGTTTAATTATTACAAGTCAAAAATCCTTTGGACTAAATCCAAGGAAAATTTGTGCTCTCAAAGCACAATTTCAAACGTGGCCTTAATTGCCCTCTCTTAACTCAAAAATAACTCTCAAACGAATTAAACGAGTTAAAATCTTTTGGATTAAATCCAAAACCCAATTTGTGCTCTCAAGCCCAATTTATTAGATCCCGAATCAAATTTCAATATTGATAATCAAGGAATCCCAAAATTATGGAATAATATTATAATACCTCATAGTATTATTAAATATAAATCCAATAACATTACTTGGCCTAATTTTATTTAGGCGGCCATCGATTCCCATATGACCCAATTCACACTAAATTGGCACGAGAAGGCAACCGATGGACTTTATCTCCTATGCCCACACTTTATTAAATTTAATACGGCCTTGGGCTTCGATTAGGCCCATATTAAGAAAATGATGAGGAATGGGCTTTGAAAGGTTACTTTCTAATTTTTCCTCACTTTGCTCAAAGAACCGTCTCTTTCTTGTCTATCGAAAGCGGCGTGACTATATGTTCTTTCCGTGAGAACCCATTTGAGAAGAGCAACGAAAAGGACATCACCCATGGTTGCACCCTTTCTCGTTAGGCGGCGATCGTGTGCTTCAACACCGCCCATCACCGCCACGACGCGGAGGAGCACCGTCCAATAATGGATTGCTACGGCGCCGGCGACACCTTGACGACGGCGGTTCTAATCAACCATTGTAGAGGCGCTGCATCGAGAAATTCGAGAAAATTTCCGGCCGCGACCCACTGATTCACGATGGGCGCTTAATTCGCAAATCGGTGCAACTTTTTGATAGCAAGATTTGTGGTGGTTCGGCAGCCGAAGACCAGCGTATCTGCGCTCGAAATCTCTCGACCGTTGCCCTTTCGAAGTTTCGGTCGCCGCGCTACCATCATCTCGCATATGGTAAAATATGGCTCCAGCGAGCGTTTAGAGACTCCACTTGTTAGACCGCCGTTGACGGCCTTAAATCAAAGAGGTTGCGCATCGCTCACGGGCATAGTTGGGGGTGTCTGGATTGATAAAGTGAAAACTCAGGCGACTTTCACTAATCTCGAAGATAGCATAAAGCCATGCCCCCAAAATTTCTCTTCACAATATTTTTGTTGAACCATTGTGTTCATTCGAGAGATGAGGAAGAAAGGCGCCACATCAATCGCATCTTTCTCATTCAACGTCACGTTCCTATTTTAATTGGTCCTTCATTCGGCGAAGGCGGGCGTAAAAGAAAATATTCTCATTTTCCAATTCCTTCAGACGCCAATCGCTTTGTATTTTCTCGCAGTAATCACAAAAGAATAAAAATTCCATTTCAAGTGATATCTTGCATAAGATTCATTTAAAAAAATTAATTAATTAAGCTTCCCGACAAGCCGAGTCAAATTGCGATGATCAACAAAGCAACATTTTGTTGCCATCCTTGAGAGCATCTTCGAAAACACACTTAAATATCGTCTTACGAATGTTGGAAAATTTTAGTGAATGTAGGCGAAGATTTTACTATAGGGACTGACACGGAATAAGTCGAGGCTAGAGTTTGACTCTATCTCCGTAAGACGATATTGCCCCGCACTCCAGTGCAATACGGTTTTATGGCAATCGCCCCCAAGATACAACGACTTTTCAACTTTCCGACCGCTGCACTACGAATCGGAAGCTATTGGCGAACCAAACAATATTACGAACTCTCTTCGGAATATGAAACTAGGGAAAGGAATAGGAAAACTTTTAGTGACTTTCGAAGTTTCACATCCAAGTGAAAAATCACATTGAATTGTGGAATAGGAGGGTGTATTTATAGACTCTAGGCAACTCTTGTGAATAGGTGCACCTTTTGGATTAAATCATTCACTCGCATCACTTCACCAAATGACACAATCCAAAGGTTTTTACGAACATTCACAACTCTTATTTCACACCTTTTCACTCATACCTCTTCGTCTAATACACACCATTTTGAGATGACTTTTCCATTCACCTCAAAAATTCCAACAAAAGCGATAGCAAACTTCTCCCTACGGTTGTAATATGAACTTGAGGGGAAAGAGAAAAGGTTTTCAAAATATGCATAAATAACATAAAATTGTTCCGAGTTTCGCCTTGTACTTAAAATAATTTTATGTTATTTATGGACGTACCATATATTGGAAATGGATGATTCTTTTCAGAAAATTTTTGATAACTTGAGTGACTGACGAAGAGTTATTTTCGGAGTTCTGATCAGTGAGTATGTGTCTATGATAGTTACAATCAAATTTGAGTATGTGTCTATGATGCTAACATGAAACTCGTAATCCATTTACAATGATTAGTTAGTCTCTCTAATTATATATTATAAATACTAAATTAGACATTAAATTCGTAATCAAATAAATTTGTATTGAGCTTAAATCCAGATTATAACAACACAAACAATAAATTATTTCCAAAATACCCTATCCAATTTTCGATTCATCTTTTTATTTTTAAGCTTAAATTTCAGTACCAACTACAAGATAAGCTTTAAGTCGCTCACTAAAGCTCTAATTCATCGAGGCAAAAGAGCAAATTCACTATTAATCGACACAATTCACGGCATAACTCAAATGATCATTAGTAACTCTAAAAAAATAAGCATATAAAAATAGAAACTACTCACATTGTATGCGACAACGAGGTTACTCAGGCTTTTAGCTTAATAGCTAAAAGCTAGAGCCGATAACACATTAGAATGGCGGTGAAGTGCAGCGGTGAGGGCTTGCCAGTTAGGGCTCAGAATGATCCGAATAGGGCTTAGGATCCGAATGTGGAAATCCGAACCGTAATCAACCTACTATGCGAGTTGTTGTTTTAAGCGTTGATCAAAAGTTAGATGGTTTAGTTCTCGCCTTATTATCTTCTCGCCAAACAATTGAACAATAACTAACATATCCATTACCATTCCTCACTACTTTCAAACTCATTATCATTCTAATTCCTTTCAACAAACCAAGCACCCCCTAAATATATATTTCTCGTCTTTCCCTCATCATTGATGAAGGCTTAAATTGGTTTCGTACGTGGCTAGTTTTTGTAGTACACATTGTTGTGGCGCGAATTACCCTAAGGCTCCATTTGGATGGAGTGGATTTAAAATTAAGGGATTTGAGGATAATATACATGCATTCACATAAACTAAAATTGAGAAAAATTAAATAAATGGATTTGATTCACTCAAATATTAAGCACAAGTGGGAGAAGTGAGAGGATTTCAAATGACTAGGTTTTGTTGGGTGTTTGAAATCCTCCCACTTATAAGTAATATTTGTGTGAACCAAATTCATTCATTTTTTATTTGTAAATTTATGATGTATTATCCTCAAATCCATTGATTTCACATGGATCCATCCAAATAGAGCCCAAGTGTCGAGCACTTTGCCAAATGTCCCAATTCGAGAGAAGGGTGACCCGCAGTCCACGCTGAGCAACAAGCCAACCGGCGAACAAGCCCTTACCGAGCTATGAAGACATCGGCGATCGGGACCTTGTCTAGCGGCGATGATGTCGGTGAGCATGCCCATGTCAAGAAGCGAGCAGAGTCACTAGCCTCGCCTAACAAGATCGTCCTAAGTTAGGAAAAAAATCCTTATAACAATACTAGTGAATAGTCAACCTACCTAGTATAAAAATAAACCTTGGTGTGTCAAAATATCCCCGCCAACGGACAACCGAAAGGATGTAAGTGGGCGAAAATATGTGCCGTACATATCTCGATACCTTCCCAAAAGGTGAAATTCATGCGTTTAATGCATGGATCTCCTCAAGATACTAGGACAATACTTTCATCCTATAAATATGACATTTAAGACATAATAAAGCGATTTTAAAATCTCACATTAAAGGTTGAGCTTAAAACCCTCAAAGAAATCCTCTCTCATTTATTGTTTTCTTGCATTAATTGTTCATCATTACATTGAATCGGTTAGAGCATTGATTGTTCCAATTATTCAATCATTTATTTCTTTTATTTAAAGTCATATAAATACATGAATCCTACGAATTCAAATTGGGTAACAACAATTGGCGCTAGAAGGAGAGGCTGAAATGCAAATATTTTTCAAAAGGCGGGGAGTCAAAGAGGAATTTTCCCAAAGTTCGCGACCCTCTAGGTCACCATGCGTCGATCGATCACGCGCGTGAGTAACGAAGTCATCATTGCGCCTACTTACGTGCAACGTTTGACGCAAAGGTTGCACCTTTTCGAGGCGAAATACCTCAAATTCCGCAAAAATCTGCCGGGTTATCGGCTAAAGAGACACCAACGATCATGAAGGACTCCATTTGACGAGAAGACCTCAACCTCGACCTCCTCGACACCAATGCTAAAGAAGCTGCTAAAATGCTAGCTCGACCTTGAAGTTCCTTGAATGCCAAATTGGGGGACAATTCTGTGGCACGAATTATCCTAAGTGTCGAGCCCACCAAGTGGCCAAATTCAGAGAAGGGCGACACTCTTCCTTACCGAGCAGCGAGTCAACCACCGAGCAAGTCCTTTACGAGCTGCGAAAACACGAGCGAGGACTTTGTCGGTTCGTCAATCCAATGACGAAATTACAATACCCATCATTTTAAAACAAAAACAATCGAATAAACATTAGATTAAACAACATACAATAATTAATATTTCAAACACTCAAACAACAAAACATTTAAAATCTTACCGAATATTTTTCGCATCCAAAAACAGTGTCTAACATTACCACCCTTCCAAGAGGTCGCAACGACAGCTCCCTTTCAACAATAGCATTGTATCCAGGGACGGATTTAGGGAGTGCGGCAGAGGTCGCCCCCTTGGCTTTAAATTTTTTTACTATATGTATGAAATTTTTTTATTTATACTTTAAATTCGTAATATTTTATTATTTCGCCCCCTTGAATTATTAAATTTTTCTCCCCTTTACTCTTTCGCACTCCTTGAGACGAAATCCTGGATCCGTCCCTGATTGTATCCCTTCAACTTGCAACATTTTTGTGATTTCAATACTTTGATTTGGCAAATGATAGCGGCTAAATAAATGGGGAAGAAACCTTTCTTTCTGCTTACTGCTTGGGAAGATTATTTAGTGCTTATTTTATGACTCCCTCCACCCCTGGCACCCCCTGGCTCCGTCCCTGATTATAGTAGTGTAAAATACTTTGCAAGATTTCAGGAATTTGCTTGATGGTCAGGATTTGATAATAAAGATTGACGGCCAAGATGAAATTCATAAGTGGAAATAAATATATTGCTCAAATATACCATAAACAAATCATTAGATAAATGAAGAATCATTAAAATCATCACAAAATGTAGTGTGAAATAGTTTTATAATATGAAATTAATATCATTGCACACTCATTTACTAATACCTTAACATTCATTTAGTGATACCATTACACTTATAAATAATATCACAGTATTAAAATTTATGGTATCGGTAAATGAATATAATGGTATCGATAAATAAATGTAATGCTATCATTTTCATATTATGGACAAGTTCCAAAGGAGACTAGTGACTCTAAAATCATAGTAAATTTAAAATTAAAATCATAAACGAAAATAAGACTGATAAATGGATTACAAACATAAGTAAGTTTTAATAAAAGTAAATAAAATTTGAAATAAAAGAAAATTAAATACATTATTTTGAAATAGAGGAAGGATGAATTGATACATCAACACTAATATAATTCCCAACTTTATCTTTAAATATTATTCCCTCCGTTCTGTTGAAAGTTTTTTATTGTTTTTTGACACAATATTTAAAGAATTATTGTATAATAATAATATATATAGTACAAATGATGTGATAAAGAGATATAAAAAGTATGATGAAAAAGTGTAAAAACCCCTTCCGTCCCAAGCAAAGCTATTCATTTGTTTTTTCCACAATTTTTAAGAAAAAAATAATATTTAAGTGTATTTGGTGTAATATGTGATGAGAAAGTAAAAAGCTAGAGAGAGAAAGCTAAAAAGTGGTATATATCAATATTAATTGAGTGGTAAAAGGTGTAATAAAATTGTAGATTGGAGATAGTTGTTAAAAAACTTTTTGTCATTTAAGAAAATTGGTATGTGGAGCAGCGAAAATAGCAAAATAAGTAGTTTTCGATGGGACGGAGGGAATATTAAATATATTATTGAAAATATCAAAAATAAAAATAAAAAAATTAATGAGACAGAATAAAAAGAAAAGTGAAACACTAGAAGAATGGAGCATTAATCTAAGATTAAGATAAGATAAAGAGAAGAGGAGTCGATAAATACAATCTAGAGAGAGACGTGTCAGAAAAAAATAGTAGACGCCAAAAGGATAAAGGAAGAAATGAGAGTGAAATAAAAAGGAAAAAAACAGAGTATAGTACACAAGTTGTTTTTTTCATCGCACGGACCTTTTTAAAGGCAAAATTACGAGAAAAATCCTAATTTAAAATGCTTCAAAATTGAATGCCTAATTAAATTTCAATTTAAAAAAATTGAACTCTCTTATATAAAATTCTTTCTTTTTAAGATATCAAAATACACCTAAGATAATGCAAGGGGTATAAAAATAGATACACAATTTATAATTAAGTCGATATATACTATCAAAATGGTAATTGATAAGTACCCACAAAAGGATGTGCACATCGATGCATAATATTATACTCCTCCGTCCCGAAAAAAAAATTTCATGTGTAGAAGGACACACACTTTTTTTTTTGAGAGAAAAACGAACTTTATTAATCGAAGAAGAACAAACCGATTCGAGTAAGGCCATCCACAAAAGTCGGAGGCTCAACCCAAATATGAGGGACTCTCAAAGAACCCAGGAGTTCCTAGCAAAAGCATGTGCCACACTATTGGCATTACGATTCACTACATTAATAGAAAATAAAGGACTATTTATTAGAAAGCACTTGATCAATTCTATGTAATTCCCAAAAGGAGTTTCCCATCTTCTTCACCTGTTACTGCATCCTTCACACGCTTGGCATCTACCTCTAATTCCACTCTGCTATAGCCCAAATCATGAACCCATAGAACAGCTTCCAACAAACCCCATGCCTCGCCTTCTTCTACCTTCATGATACCCGGCTTCCACATGGTCCTTCCGCAATCATATGACCCTTATCGTCTCTGAGGCACATTCCTACTCCCGTTCTCGCAGCCTCCTCATTGAAGCTTGCATCTACATTAATCTTGACCCATCCAACCTGCGGAGCATGCCAACGAGTACATGGCTTAACAGTCTCATTGTTACAAACTGGACCCTCAATGTTACGAACTGCTCTCCAATCTTCCAGAAAAGTTATTGCTCTATTAACGCAACCGCCGGCAAAGTTGCCTCTCCCCTCCAAACTACTCCATTTCTATTGTTCCAGATTTGCCAAGCTATCATTATGATACGCTCCTTCTCAAAGCACATTAGTCTGCCTTAAGTAACTTAGGAAAAGCTCGTTGCTCCCCTCCACATCATCAAGGGAATTCTCAATCCTATCCTTTAAGTTTGCAATGGACCAACAATCTCTTGCGAATTTACATCTAATCATCATATGCCATATAGTTTCAGGTTCTTGCTCACAAGTCGGACACAATGCCGAATCTCCTACCCTCGCCGGAACAATTTTGATTTAACCGCTAACCATCCCTTGCACAACCTCCAATAAAAATTCTTGACTTTTGGAGGAATGGATAGATTCCATAATTGTTTCCAGGCTGAATCCTCTGATATCCTCTCGTCGGCGACTAGCGAGGCGGCAAGGTGATATGCACTCTTAACCGAGAAGCGGCCATTTGAAGAATAATGCCAAATCCTTTTATCTGGAAAACCCATAGGCGATGGTGTAGTGCTAAGAATAGCTCGTTTATCTTCCTCGTTAAAAACCTCTGTAAGTAACTGCACATTCCACTCATTTGTATCAGGTACAAATAATTCATTCACTTTCAAATCCTCAAAACCCTCTATCGGTGGTGTGGAGATTTTGAAATTTCTCTCTCGATTTAGCCAGTTATCGCTACATATTCTAATCATGCTACCATCGCCAATCTTCCACCTCGTGCCTTTCCAAACTAGATCACGTGCTTCATAAATGCCTCGCCAAACTTGGCTTGGATTCGACCCCAATGCAGCACTGAAGAAATCCACATGCGGGAAATACTTTGCTTTTAGAATCCTATTCACGAGTGTTTCCGGCTTAGTAATAAGACTCCAGCCTAACTTTCCCAACATGGCAATGTTAAATAAATGCAGATTTTGAAACCCATGCCACCATTAAACTTATGTTTGCAAAGCGATTCCCACGACTCCCATCGTATGCCTTTTTGACGGATTCATTCCATGACCCCACCAATAGGAATTCATCATACGTTGCAGTTCATCCACCAACGTAGAGGGCAACATGAATGTGCTCATGCTATAAGTCGGCACTGCTTGTGCCGCGGCTTTGAGTAATATTTTTCCAGCTTTTGAAATTTTCTTACTTCGCCACCCTTGGATTTTATTCCATAAACAATCTTTTATACCCTGGAACACCTGTTTTCTGCCTCTTCCAATTAAAGAGGAAGGCCCAGATATCTGCTTGTATCAATTATTCCATGCACTCCAAAAATGTCACTAAATCGTTGCCTCATCAGCTTCATTCACATTGGCGCTGAAAAAAACTCCCGATTTAGAATAATTGATAGCTTGACCTGACGCTTCTTTCATATAGATTCAGAGCATTCTTGAGGTTGTACATTCTTCTTCCTTTGCTCAGCAAAAGAGAAGACTATCATCAGCGAATAATAAATGTGAAATAGAAGATGCATAATATTATACTCCCCTCCGTCTCCAAAAATTTCATGTGTAGAAGGACACACACTTAAAAAAAAAAATTGAAGTTTTGAGGGATAATTTTGTAAACTTTATGTATAAAATAAAAAAAAATTTATTGGGTTATGTGTATGTGAGAGTAAAAAGTAATGACATTTATGTAAATTAGTGAAAATCGTGAGGGTGAAATTTATAAAGGGTTTTCCATTTTAAGGGTATAAAACTTATAATGAAACGAACGAAAAAAAAAAGTGTAAAAACTTTTATTAGACGGAGGGAATATTCATTATAATTTCATTGTATATACTTGTGTAGGTTACATGTTTATTATGTAATTTTATATGCACAAAATTTTGTAAAAAATGATCTCACATATAAAACGTTATATTTTTACAAATTTCTGTAATATTTTTAAAATTTCAAACACTTGCAAACGTATTACACCTCATGTATAAAACAGTCTCGTACAATATTTTTATATGACATGACTGCAATGTCATAGAAGGAAAATCAACATAAAAAATAAAGCTAAGTTGAAATCAAATTACATTGTCATAAATACTTGTGAAGGTTAAAAATGTTACAATATAACAATAACATGTTTATTTATAACCTGTATAAACGAGATGTATATAATATTCTTGTATGTACAACAAGGTGAAAGTATTTAAGCATGTCCTAAAACCAAAAACAAATGCAACCACTAAAAAGAAGAGATGAAAGGTATAACCTATATATCAGTGCCTATAATGTTATCATCAGATCGTACATAAAAAAGAAAAAATATAAAAAAATATTAATTCTTCATTCATCAATAGTTATCACAAAAAGGGTAAAACGCCAAAGAATGATATATGCAAAAGGAGAGCAATAACCAGGCTTGGTATCAACTTGAATGACTCGTAATGTGCTGCATTTCTGTGGTCGAATTGTCCTGCATTCACATATTCCGTCGTGCCAGTGTTACTTGTAGAGACATTCACCGGTGATGAACCTATAAAACACGATATGTCATTCAAATGAAAGTCGATTTAACGACACATGTGCGTATAATTAATGATGACGCGCAAATTCTTGAATATACATTATTTGCCCCGTGCATTCTGCTGGAATGATATTACTCGTTTCACCTAATGGTACTACTCGAAACCAGTAGCACCATGTATATACCAGTCGAATGCTATTACTTTTAATGAAGATTAGATACAATTGGAGCAATTTTGACTGAAGTTTTCAACCAATTTGTTCTTTTTACATGGAAAAAAAAACGGGTCAAACAGTATTAGTTCATGTGATAAAAAAATCAGCTCACATGAAGAAAAGTATTAGTGTATTGAAATTTGAAAGTACCAACACCGTTCAAGCTACAAACTAATATTATTCTTTTTATAAGCTATTCTCTCTGTCTCATAGTTGTTGCATCATTTCCTTAAATGATAATAAAGTAACTTTTTCACTTTTATCTATCCCCTCAAATACTACAATATTACACCATATGCCACTACTTTTCTCACACTAACCAAATTTAATACTATTAAACAGCTCTCTTATTAAAGTTGAAAAGACTACCCAACCCCCATAAAAAAACAACTTATATTATATTATTAAACAATTCTTACATTAAAACTTGTGTCAAACAAGAATTGTCACAACGCGTATGGGGCGGAGGGAGTATTATTTTTCTTCACGTGAACTGTTACTCCTAATTATATGTTTCCATTTTTTTGAGCGAGTCAAAATTAAATCAAAATTAGACAAATTGCACAGTGCAACTGATGCATAGAAGCCAAATTCATGTGCAGTATTAGTGGTATATGAGGGTGGTATTGGTAATGAAACTTACAATCATAGTTCGCCCATCCAATCCTTTGACCAGCCAGATCGTATACAACCACCTTATCTTTCAAAACAAGGTCTGCAAAGAAGACGGAAATAAATTTTGAGATTTACAAAGGACTATTTTGATAGTTGTACTGAGCATTCCCTTGGAATGGTATTACTCATTTCACCGAATGATATTACTTGGAAACCAATTGCACCATGCACATCAGTTGAATGATTTGTACAGCGCACGTAAAGTGTTTATTTTCAGACAGGTATTTTCTATGCTTCTTACCTCCTAAAATTGTAATTCCTTGGCCCTGAAGTTTCTGAAAGCCAATGCACCACACTGCAGCACCTCCCTACACAATAGAACACGGCACATTACCAACCATCACGAAAAACACGAGCGTGTTTGGAAATACACTTTAGCCTAGAAAACATTCGCAAGGATTTCATCTCATTTAGGAATATGTGTTATTTTTTAAAATTAAAAAACTTCAAAGGCTTTACTGAAATGTATTTGCATTGTACCCCATACTAAGACAGGTTAAATAGTGTGAATTCTGAGAAAAGAGTTAAAAAATTCAAGATATGAAATGTTGACTTACAACAGAGTTCTGCTGCAAAAGGTAATCCTCAGGCCTCAGTACCATCGAAGCACCACCAGCAAAGTTCAAACTAACTGTAGGGAAAATTTCCGACACACTGTAGAGACAAATGATTTTACGAAGAGAAAATTGAATCAAAAGGCATGTGAATAAGAATGCTGCAGCTGAGAATACAAACCTGGCCATAGCTATATAGCACTGGTTTCCCTTGGATACAAGAGGGCGAACGGATTGCGAAACAGTTTGCATAATCTGCAAACAGAAATGTATCAGAAAAATTGAAAATTTTGAACGAGCATTAATCAAGCACCCAAATAAGTTACTATACCGCATTAACGAAAGGATCATAAGCCTCATCAGCAAGGTATGCCAATGTCGTCCCTGAATCAATTATTGTTCCTCTGTTGCTGCTTGTTGCAAAAACCGATGAATCAATGGCTAGTGTCTGTCCATTTACAGAAATGCTTTGTAAATTTACGTTGTAATGTGGCCTGAAAATTTTGAAGCAGAAAAATATAATCAAATCATTGGTTTATAATTTTTCAATGAGAATGATAATGGAATGAATATAGGGTGGTAAATGAAAAAATTCAGTATTTTGTACAGGGTAATGAGACTCAAAATAAATTTATCATTACCCCATTTTGATTAACTACCTCCTCAATTGTAATCGTTTTTCCTCAATCATTCCACAAATTCTCAACCAATAATCATTTTCTGCATTTACTTATTTCTAGATTTGAGCAATACACTAACCATATATCATCGTTCTCATTCTAATTTGCTATTCGATGATGTCATTTACCATTCTCATTGAAGAATTTGAACTGGACGCCCCTAAATTCTAGAAAATTCTTAAGTTAAGCCACATTAAGGAAGACTTTTCACTCAAATCGGATCAACTAGACAAGCTAAACAAGCTAACGAACACATCAGCGAGTAACCTCTTAATCTTATTTATGATATTAAATGAACACAAATCAAATCACATTCCATCTTCTTGCCTAATATCTAAGATTATCATGAAACCCGAAGAACTAATATCAACATATCATCTTTCAAATTTTATATTATGATTGAAAGTATGAATACATACTGTGATGGAACAAGCGGTGTGTAAACCATGTTAGGCTCGACAATCTGACCAAGAACCAATATACCACCACCCCCATTTTTCCCATTCAAGCAGTGAGAAAACGCGTTGGGGGTAATTCTCTGTGAAGAAAGCTGTGAAATGACAGACAGGCCCTGCTGACCGAAACCAAATATACCATCAACTGCCCTATCTGGCTTCGTAAGATCTCCAGTTTGTGATGTACTACAGCTGTGCCAAAAGGGCATAGAAGAAGGTTAATCAAAAACAGTCATTCCAACAACTTAGTTTATGATGAATGAGAACTCACCCAAAAACAACAGGTGCTGAAGAGTTTGTAGTGAATGAGTTCCCAACAACTGAGTCGAAATACATTGAATCTAATACGTAATATCCCGAGGTCCCACTACCATCACCATATTGGAAAGTATAACCACACTGATTCCGATTTGTACATTGAGAGTCCGAAAACTCTT
Source organism: Paraleonurus japonicus (assembly GCA_030762865.1). Classification (NCBI taxonomy): domain Eukaryota; kingdom Viridiplantae; phylum Streptophyta; class Magnoliopsida; order Lamiales; family Lamiaceae; genus Paraleonurus; species Paraleonurus japonicus. Next base: position 33,877,916 of record CM061052.1, read on the forward strand.
CTCCCGTCACACATCTTTGGTCTGAACATGAAATTGATTTTACAGTTGCTGAGCTGGAAGGATCGAAAAACTCGAGCTTAATCTGTTAGAAAGTCAAGAAAGTCGAATACAATTACATAATCCAACATTCCAAAACAGGGTTCAAAACAGAATCTGAAACAGTAAAAGATCATAAGAGAGAGAGAGAGAGAGAGAGAGAGAGATTTTACCTGGAGACCACTGGAAGTTGGGCAACCGGAGCAGGAAGAGCAACTAACCCACAACACATCACTTCCAGTATCTATCTGTACATAAAATTCCTTTGGTGGAGTTCCCAATTTAACTCTTGTAAAGTATAGCCTATATATAACACAAGGTTATTTCAACATCTCAATGAGTAATTATTCAATTAAGATAATTCCCTAGTTGCAAGTCATCAAGAATTTGACTGCAATCCAAGAAAACAAGTCTTGTATCTATCAATTTCAATCCATAAATTAAAATCAGTTCAATCGGAAGGACTCTTAGAAATCTCTCAAGAACCTAATCAATCTAAATTCAATACAACTGCTAAAGGAATCAGTGATTTCCAACACGCATACATACAGCTACACGTAAATACGTATAAATTTCAAAACACACCAAAATTGAAATGAAGAGTATAGACAGATATATACCCAACCAGATAGGGATCATAGGTGCCTTCAACGGGGAAATCAACGACGCCGGACGGGCGTTGCTGCAAAATCCTGCCGTGTCTAATTCTGTCACGGTCTCTGAGTTGACTCAGCTCGAGTCCCGCGTGATTCGCCCTTTCTAGAGTCAACGTCAGGCTCTGCGCGTCGCCGCCAACCGCCGCCACCGACACAACTAGAAACACCGCCACAACAACCGCAACCGTCACCGGCGGCATTTCCCAAAAGCAAAACCTCTCTCTCTCAACTTTTTCCTGATATTTGTGTCGTCTTTGCTGCCTTCCCTTATTACTCTAAGCAACGGTATGGGATGGCTATATTTTACCAGAATATTTCATGCCATTATCCGCGTGTACGTATCATGTATGTATCATATGTTAGTATGAGAGAGAGAGAGAGAGAGACAACAGCCGATAACCGAAGTTTGATATGAAGAAAAAAGTTAAAATAGAGTTGGACTATGTTGATTTGATTTATGTACACGTTGAATATGAGAGAGATAGAGAGACTTTAATTTAGTCAAATGCTTTAAAGGCAAATATTGTGTGAATATTAGAAAAGATCCGGACTGTTATCAATAACCATTTATTTTGCTTTTACCATTTAACCATCACTTAATTTTTTTCATATGTTATCGATTTTATACTCATAAACAATCACTTAACTTATAAATGAATCACGCAATGCCCTCAAAATATTCTTATTTTATCTATTTTATCTATGTTTTCTTAAACTCACAAAACCAAACGAAGATACTTTTAGTGACAGAGGAGTATAAAAAATTAAAAAAAAATTTACACCAAAAAAAAATTGACTTTTAATTATAATGTAATAGGATATCAAATTTTAATAAATCTTGTGAGTTGAGAAAAGAATATTAATTGCAAAAAAAAAAAAAAAAGAAATTCACAATTTTAGGATTTTTTTTTTTTTACAATTTTAGGAAATTAGTATCATTGCATTAAATTCAAAATTTTCATTTATATTATGAATTTAATTTGAACTTGACATATAGACAAACACATAAGTAAAATCACTAGAAAACGACACGTAAACGAAATTAACCAAAAGACGACATGTAGGCGAAAACCAGAAGACGACATCTTATCAAGTTTAAACTCCCTATTAGTATAATAAGGGATTTTCCCTTTAAAAAATTGGGTGAATATTTGTCTTGTAAATAGCAATTATTTCATTAAAAGGTATCATTTGTTTTGCTTAAAGTTAAAGTGTTAAATTTGAATGATATTAATTATTTCATTATATGTATTAATAAAAAAATTCATTAACCTCGTCCAATAAAAAAATCATTAAAATATATTTCTTTTGTTCCATAAAAGCTTTCAAATAAGAGAGTGCACCACACAGTTTAAGAAAAAGAGTAATGATTTGGGTTTTGAGAGATAATTTTGTAAATTTTTAAGTATAAAGTAAAAAAATTAATTGGATTGTGTGTATGTGTGAGTCAAAACATAATTATATTTTGTGTAAATTAGTGAAAATTGTAAATGTGATGTTTATAAAAATTTTCATTTTAAGGGTGTAAAATTTATAAAAATAAAGACGAAAAAAAGTGTAAAAAATTTTATGGAATAAATAGAGTAGCATTAATTACTTCATTAAAGGATAATAATTGTATAAGGCATTAATTTTATAATAAAACTTGTTCATACACCGACACTCAACTATAAATTAGTGAAATGCTTTATGCGTTTACTTTCTTTGATTTCTCATTATTTACTTGAATACTACAAAATTTCTTTTTGTCTGTTCAAATTAGCAAAAGATTGATGTAGTTTTGAATATTTAATGTAAGCTTTTAAAATGATATAAAAAGAATCGTAAATTTTTCCTATTTTTGTCATTCTATGAAATATATGATCAGGTCGAATTTAAAATTTTATTTCAAGTGAGTCGAAAATCTTTATATCAGAATATCAGAACTCATATAAAACAAAATAAAGGTCTAAATAAAATAAATTTACATGTATAGTAAAAAAGTTAAAATTTAAAGGAGACATTTTTTTTTTTTTCAAATCCTGTGATTCGTTTTGGTAATTTGGACAAACCTCGACTAGAGTTTCGGAAATTTAACCTACATAATTTTATATTTTGCAAGAAAATCTAGTCCTAAATAATTTAATAATGTATGGATAAATGCATAAAATAAATTAAATATTGAATAATAAAATTAATTTGTGCTATCCCAAAAACAAAAGCATTCAAATAATTTGTGCTATATGATTCCCACCTTTTTGTTGTGAAACCATTTGAGATACTAAAGCAAACCAAGAACTTCTTTTGGTACCACATCTTTATAGATATATTGAATCCCACTACCATCATTTGCTTTACTTCTTGCAATCTGACTCTGCACTTTTGCTGTATATGGAAAAATCGGGTAAATTGCGTTTTTGTCCCAACAGAGTTGGTGGTCTGCAAAATGGTTCTTTTTTAATACTTTTGGTTTCGTAATTTTTGATATTTTAAGTCTCAAGAAAATCACGCTTTTGATCCCAAAAGAATGATGAATAGTAGTTTTGGACCCACGAGAATGAAATAAAATTGTTGTTAGGTCCTAAGAAATAATGGTCGGCACTATTTTTGCAAAAAAAAAAAAAAGAACAAAAAATGAACTTGAGATTAACATTATTGTTGAAAAAATCTCATGAGACCAAAACTACAATTTTTCCTGAAAAAATCTCGTGGAGACGGACTTATGTATATTAAACGATCATTCAATTATAATATGTTGTTTCGAAATCTCGTGCGAGACGGATTTATGTATATTGAACAAACATTCAATTATATTATACTGTTTCAATAGGTTTCAATTTGTATATATTTTGATGGAATAATTTTTCTTGGAATTTTTGTCTCATGAAATGCAATTTTTTCAGATGGTCTCATGTGAAATTCTATCATATTATATATATTATGAGTTACATAAATTAAAATTGGATCAAAAAAATCAATTACACTGTTTGCACTAATTGCTCACAAAAATTTATCTTATATTATCAGTTTTTCACTTAGCTCCCACTTTTTGTGTGCCTTTTGTTTTTCTCCCTTTAAGCGTTCAAATGGCCTCAAAAGTCGATATATTCGAATTTCTATTATGAAATATTTTCTCTGTCTCAATATATGTTTTTTTGGGTGTCCCAATACAAGTTTTTCAAACAATTTTTAGAAACCTATTGCATCAAATAATTATTTTTCTATTTCATTTTATTTACATTAATTACTCTTCATTATCCTCACACTTCATTTTATTTCTTCTCTTCAATTACATCAATTGTACGAGTATATCTTATATCAATGGTACTATATTACATTTTATATTAATACTCTTTAAACTACATGAAATCTTAACTTGAGAAACTTGTGTTGGGTTAAGACAGAGTAATAATTTATCCTAATCCACATTAATATTTATATAAAACTTATTCAGTCTCGAATAAAAAAAAAAAAAAATTATGCTAAAAAGGGTCATTTGTCATCATTGTATGTAGAGTTACTCTTCAATGAAACTTGTTCATAGTACGAAATCTGATACCATTAGAATCATCTTTTGATATCATTAAATTCATTCACCGATATCATAAACATTTTATACTATGATGTCAATTTATAAATGTAATGATATCATTAAATAAATATTGTGGTATTAATAGATAAATATAATGATATTAATTTTATAATATGAAATTGTTTTAAACTAAATTTTGTGTTGCTTGTATAGGACTTACTTTATGTCTTAAATACTAGATGAATATATTGTCTTATGTTATAGCAGTAGTAGTATTATTAATGCCTTTTATTATGATTATCAAAAGTCGTAGTATTATTAATGCCTTTTTGCAATAGTCTTCTAGATAGATAATTTTGAGCCAAAAGTAGGTAGCCAATGCTCATCTACATCTCACCAAATATGTAAATCTATACTCTTTTAGAGTCAAATTTGCATTTATTTGATAAAATTATATTTTTCTATTTCAAAATATCTCTATTTTTATTCATTTTAATTTGAGTATTGATCTCAATTGTTTTTTTGAGTAACACTTGTGTGAGCGGATGGATACGATGAACTATATTTTTACTATGATCATCGTCATGCGCGCATGTACTATCACCGTCATAATTTACTTATTATAGTGCATATTTATAAAAGTGATAGTGCATGTGCATGACGGTGATAGTGAATATGCATGACGGTGATAGTGATAATAGAGTTCATCGTATACACTCGATTCACACAAGTTTTTAGCTTTTTCTTTTTGATCTCAACTATAAAATTCATTCTATTTTAATTTTCCAAATTTTTTTATCTCTCTATTCATTTCATTTTCATTCAAACTCTAATCTTCTTCTAACCAGCTTATTTTCTAATTCAACTTCTGATTTATTCAAACTCTAATCTTCTTCTAACCAGCTTATTTTCTAATTCAACTTCTGATTTTATTTTCTTTAATATCTGTAGATTGTTCAAAAATTAATATTTTTTCATATATAATTTTTTATTATAAATTTATTTCATCCATAAGATTAATAATGACTAATATATAAACAAACTACAATATACATACATACGTGCATAAGTGATTAAAGCAAAAATAATGAAACATGTCCAAGTCAAAGGTAGTTTCAGTCCACGAATTAATTAATTAATAATTTGTATCTTGAGATAATAAATGTTGTTATTTTCCGGTTCTGTCGACAATGTTAAATTCATTGCGTAACAAAGTCGATATGGGTGTTTTTGTAAATATAGTGAGGGGATATAATTTTTATTGAAAAAAGCCCCCTCATATGTTTAAAATTTAATTAAGAAAGTGATTATAAGTTGTAAGTGTAATTTCAAACACATTTTAAAATATTGGAGAGAGTCCATACGAATAAGTAATTAAATAATTTGTACAATATTTTTAGTTAATAGGCTAAATGAGCTAGTAATATAAAAAGAAAATAAAAAAACTTAAAATTATAAGACCACATATATGTATAGAGGTTAGAAACTCTTTAGTGACAACACCCTCGATTAAGGAAAAAATAACTCCTCTAAAAGATCAAAACAAGACAATTAAGGACAAATCACTAGACAATTGAGACTGAATATTTACCACTTATCTTTTGGTGGCAGAATTACTCTTTCAAAGGCAATCTTAACGGCAATGGCTATTTACCGATTATCCTTTTATTGCTTACCAAAAAAAAATTGAGACTAAATAAAATCCAGACAACCTCCTAACCAAGTCTCACTAACGTGCCGCTTAGTAACAAAGTCTTCTGAATGGCTTAGTGTTGGTAGTGGGGCGGGAAATCTCCATTCCTCGTGGGGATCCGTCCGTGAGGATGGAGGTTCCCTAATGGGACGGAAATTCCTACATGAATGGGGAATCTGTTTACTTCGCCGTAACGGGAATCCTTGATTTATGGGGATGGAAGATTGGTCCAACACACTATCAATTATTAAGATATTTTACAACTATTTTGTTATAATACAGCTTTTACTAGCCTAAACCCAACACACATGAATTTTAGGGCGCTTGGTTGCAAATTCTTTAATAAGAATGATGATGTGAGTTGTCCTTTCGCAAGCAAGCCCTGAATCAAGTATGCATATCTGCTCGAGTGCTCTTCTTCACCGCATTGTGGTCCGAGATTTTATCCTGGATGGAAGTAGCAGGAGCATTTCACAATCATCCATACATTAATTTCTTGCATTTTGGTGAACTGGGGGAAGGAGAAGAAGAACATTAAAATGATAGCAACGATTTGGGTGGGAATAGTATGCAGTAATCCGGCAGCTAGGAACGATCTCGATTTTTAATAATTTGGAACCCGACTTCCGTAAAGTTGTGGAACTAAAATTGAATATTAAATCATGGTGTGCTATCCATCTTCCTAAAGTGAAGGAATGTAATGTTGTTGAATGGTTAGGAGATATAAGGAAATCATTTGTAGCGGATTGAAAAATTGAGTGAGCGAGCGTATCTCTCACAATTTGTACGGGTTGAGTACCCCTTGTACTCGCCAGTATAAAATATTTTTTTACCTTTCAAAAAAAAAAAAAAAAAAAAGAATGAGAAAGAGTATAATGCAATTATGGTGGTTAATGAGAACAAAAATTATCATGACACTATTTTCTCCTCTTAAATAAATCTACTCATTTTGATTAACCTATTTCTCTCCTACAATCATTTCTCCTCAATCATTCCCTCCACCACTACCAACAACCTTATTTTGTCTCATTTTTTCAAAATTGGAGTACAACACTAATGATGTAACCAACATGGAGACATTCATTCCTCCAATATATCCAAGGGCATTGATAAAAATACAATTTCATTCTCATTCTCATTCTCATTGAAAAGTTTGAAACAAGCGTCTCCTCAATATTTTATTTTATTGTAGAATAAGAACGACGGTACTGAAACATATAATGAAGGTTATATTTTATTGATTTCAATTATATAGAAAATATAATCTCAATAAATCAAATCCAAATAAATTTTATTATAGAGGAAGGAGAATTAATTATGTTTTTGACAGGGAAGGAGAATTAATTATGAGTTCAAGAAATTAGTAGCATTTTGAATTAATTCATTTTAAATAATATTGTCTGGTCATTATATTGTCTTATTACACATCATATTTCATTAAAGAATGAATTAAATCAAATATTGACATGTGTAAATACATCTTTTTTTTTTTTAAATAATGTATATACTAAGTATATTGTAAAATCGACACATGCACAAGACTAAGGATGTGTTTTTTTTTTTTATCCTAAGACTAAGGATGTAATTTGAAATACTATTCACTTTAAAACGTGATACTGTATTAAATAATTTTTATAGTAAAATTAAAAGTGAAGAGTGGTTAAAAAAATAATTTTAAATCAAATTGAAAAAGTGAGTGGTTGCAAAAAAATCACTTTTACTAATAGTGAAAATAATTATATGTCAAGTAATTATTATTTTTCTTTTCTCCTAATGAGAATTGCATTTAGAGAATTCAAAAATATGTAATACTTGTTTTGCCAAAGTTGAATAGAAATACTTAAAAACGTGGGTGCAAACACTATAAATTTTTTGGGTCAAAATAAAAGGAATTTTCTCATGGAGTTGGGTATGCGAACACCACAAAATCCCTGGGGATAATTTTAGTTATTAGTTAATTAATTAACCTATGTAAACAGTTAATTAAAAGATGAAATAGAAGTACATAGCTAATTAACCTAATGCAATTTTGATTAATCTTTATGATTAGACACAAAAAATGAAATGAATATTGTATAATTTATGTAAAGTTAGGTCACATAAATAAAAGTATAAGTTTATATGCTGAATTGTATAGAAATTGCTTTTACAGAAGAAAGAATTGATTGTTTAAAAATTAGTTAGTCAAAATTAGAGTTTAAATCATATTTGCTCCCATAACTTTCTCGATAAAATAGATTTAGTTTTAAAATTAACTTTTTAATCGATATAGTCTCAATTTCTGTGATATGACACCCAAATTACGTTCCACTTTTTTCAGAAAATACAAAAAATAACATTGTTTCATGTCACGTGCTCCACACGTGTAGGCGGTTTTCAACGACTACGCATATGTGACGTCCACCTTGGTATCTATTTTTTTATTAAATGATTTGCCACATCATATTAAACAAAAAAATATTCTTTGTTAAATACCGTGTGGACGCCACATGTACGTAGTCGTCGGAAACCGCCTAAAGGAGAACCATTCCTATTTAATCAATTTATAGATAAGAATAGTTACCGCGCCTTGGGTCTACTACTAAGAATGGATCCTTCTGAAGCCATGCCCCGCTGTCTCCGACATGGACCCGGTGAAATTGAATTCTCCGTGAAGATGCGGAGTACCAACGGCTAGACGGTAAGACCCGTGCACCTCAACTATAGCTTCGTAGTGACAACCTTGATCGAATGTGTAGGATAGGTGGGAGGTGGTGACACACAACATGTCAAGCTGTGAAACTGAAATCATCAATATTTTGCTATTCCGTGTAGCGGATACTTTAGAGTCGAAATACCAAGCCGTGAGACTTCGCTCGGTGAGAATCCAAGTTTGAAAGACTAGGCAAGATTGGCTTCGTAGTGGTACCACAAATGCCTTGGATGAACAAGTCGAAACTTCTCTTTCTTTTTGCTATACCTCGTAAATCAAAACACGAGTTTAGGTGTCGGACACGTGACTGAACTTGACGTTGTTTTGTATATTCAACGAAAATGCTATTTAATTTTGGATCATATCGAGAAATTAGGACTAAATCAACTAAAAAATTAATTTTAGGACTAAATCTATTTTGTCGAAAAGTTATAGAACCAAATATAATTTAAACTCGTCAAAATTACACAAATTGTGTGATACAAGTTATGCGTAGAAATATTACTATATAAGTAATGCTATTTCAGCGTACGTAAACCAAAAATCATGTAGCTCTGGTATAAAAAGTTACAATTTCCTAGTTAGTTTGTGATAGGTATTTCAACAAATTAAACTTAATTATACGTATTATTTTTTTAATTAGATGCCCCTTTTCGTTATCCACAAATTATTTTGTGAAGTATGTTTATTGTATGAATTTAATATCATTATTTTTATAAACTAATACCGTAATATTTTTACAAATGCAATAATATTAATAAATGAATGATATAGTATTACTAAATGAATTTAATGATATAGTTGATTCTTTATTGTCTCCTTTTTTTTTTTTTTTTGCTCATGTGCGGCTTCAAATTAATTTGTGTACACTCATTTACTCCCTCCATCCCGCTTTTAAGTTATTCATTTTTTTACACAAAGATTAGGTAAAGTAATATAATATAAATATGGTACAAATGATGTGATGGAGAGAGAAGAAAAAGTTAGAGATTTAGATAAAAAAATAAGGGTAAATGGGTGGTTTATGTGTAAAGGATAGAAAAGTGTAGGGATATAAATTTAGTGTGTAATTGCCAAAAATAAAATGAATAACTTACAGTGAGAAATATCGAAATGGAAAAATGGATAATTTATATCGGCGATGGTATTTTTTTTTAGATTTGTGAATCCAATTCGATCGGGAAGTAAAGCCTGTGAGAATATGTAATATGAACCTTGTTCTACCAAGAAGATGAAATGGAGAGATGGAAAAGGGCACATCAATTTCTTGTCACTTTAAATCTTTTTTACCTTTTGTCTCATCTCAAAAGGTTATGCCCTTCTTTTAAAAATTATATATCACTATACTTTCTTACTTCCTCCATTTTAATTTAAATTGCTCAAAATTAAATGACATATAGTATTAAAAAGTATAAAGTGAAAGATAAATGAGTCCTTTCAACTTTATTGGGGTGAGTAATTGAGTGGAGAGATTTAATTATAGTGGATAATTGAGTAATATAAGGTGTAAATACAAGATGTTTGTAAGGGTTTAGTTTAACAGGGTAGAGTTGTTTTTTTTTTTTTTTGCTATTTTGGGTATAGAAAAACAAAATTGTAACGTCTATTTTTTAATTTTGAACAATCTAAGACTCCGTTTGCATGGGGGATTTGAAATGAATGAATTTGAAAATCTATGGATTTCAAAACCATGGATTTTAAATCCCTTGTTTGGATCTAGAGTGGATTTATGTAGGAATTTTTCAAATCCATAGATTTGAAATCCATTGTTTGGCAAAAATTTTTTTTTAACATGTAATAAATAATAATAAAATAATATTTTTCTTCTCCTACCTCTCTTTCTATTTCCTCTCTCAAACAACACATATCTTTAATATATCAATAAATAGTAGTAAAATTTATTTTAAAAACTATAATTCAATAAAAAAACTATATATTTAATATACTAATTTACTGAAAAAAAAACATAATCCAACACTAACAACTTGTTCAACATCATATAATATTTAAAACCAACATAAACCAACCAACAAACTAAGTCAAAGTCAAACAATATCAACATTCACTAATTCATCAAGAATAATTACATACTAAGAAGATAATAAATCCACTCTTTCTTCTCATCTTCTAGGAGTGATTTCAGCAACTTGAACTCCTCTACATCTCCATGCATAAATTTATGAGTAGCTTTAAAAATTTCATCTTTTTTAGGACCACTAATCGCAGACACAATCTCATGTATTTCGATGCCACCGGGCCTTTGTTCAATCGCCTTTTACTAGCAAAATATTCTTGGAATGAAGTAGCAATTTTACCGACAACTTCAACCATTGATTCATGCTTAGCCTTTTTTTTTTCTTCTCATTTGTTGAGCTCGACGGTCGTGATTTAGGCTTCGATGTTTCTGTAGGAGGTGAATTCACTTCATCATTACCCATTGCTTTACTTCCTTCATCATAGGTTTCAGCACCTTACCCTAATGCTCGATCTCTTCCACACAAGAGAACAATTTCATCCCAATTATATATCACTTATTATGCATGCCTTTTGCATCAGGATGTGACTGCATAGAGAAATTTAAAGTTAGCATTATACACTCCTAAAATATTAGTACTTAAAAAAATTCTTACTATTTCTATCTATACTACAATATTTTTCCGTAATTGTGAAAAGACTCAATTGTACCATTTAAATAGAGTGTATGCACTATATTAATCCATATCATGTTTAATCATAAGAATCTAATTTGCAAGCGAACAATAGACCACTTTATGAAGATAAAAAATAATGTCTAACCTCAACATATGCGGTCTAAGCATTCCACATATCTCGAAGTAACAAGAATCATCTTTCTCTCTTCATCCCAAACCACTTTGAGTCTAAATATCAGAGATGACATTATAATACTTCTTCCAATTTTGCAACCTGTTTTTAATGTTATCCTTTGTCAAGTGTAATTGCAACGTTGAGTTTAGATACGTCACACTGCTTGCAGAGCTTGGGGCTTCCAAGCATCACCATCACACTTGTATCCTCGAGCCGTTTGTTCTAACAAGATAGTTGCTAAATGATTGTCCATCTCTTTATTTCAAACTACATAAGGTTGCTTGTGTTTGGTCGATGCAAGTAAACATATATAAATATAACCGATAAAAAAACATATATAAATATAAATTTTTTAAAAGAATCTATTCAATCAATATAAATATGAACATCGCTTTTAAGAATGATTACCTTCACCAAGTCTACTAGAAGTATCCTATGAGAAAGACTACCTTTATAAGTTGCTCCTTTCTTCATGTTGCTAGCAAACACATTTTGACATAATAACAGTTTATAAATCATACAAGCAAATACATATTTTGAATTAAGGATAAAGAATACAACCATTTACACGTAATTAAAAAAGAAAATTGCTAACAAAATATTAAACAAACTATGCTTGTCGAACTTGATACTCTTCAAATATTTGTTTAACATGATTATCCCGAAAATTTGTCCATGTTTTTGTAGTTTTAACAACTCTTATTTGCTCGTCAACATCATCATCCTCGATTGTAGGTTGGTCTATTAATTCTCTGTCAACCTCGACCAATAAAGGATCAATGAGCATCTCAACGCGCAAAAAGTTATGCAAAATAACACATGCATTGATGATCCTAATTTAAGTCTTCATATCATAGAAGTTTGCAGTCCTTAAAATAGCCCATCTTTTCTTTAGCAAACCAAAAGCTCTTTCGATTGCATTTCTTGCAGAAGAGTATCGAAGATTGAAAAGTTCTTTGTAGTTTTTCGGAGTATTTCCTTTCCACTCATTCAGATGGTATCGAGTCCCTCTATATGGGGCAAGAAATCCCGGACCATTTGTGTAACCCGCATAAACAAGATAATGTCGGTCTAGCAAAATTAACAAGTCCAAAAATCAAATATGTAACTTAAGTATTAAGAAAAGTGTATTGATAAAATGAATTAACCTACCCATATATACTTTTAAGCAATTAGGTCTTTGTAATGCATCACGCAATACTCGTGCGTCGAAACGAGATCCCTCCCATCCGTAGTGCATAGAGAAATTTCAAGTTAGCATCACACACTCCTAAAACATTAGTACTTAGTAAACCCTTCCTATTTCTATATACGCTACGATCTTTTGCCAAGCGTGAGGTGAATAAATGTCCCATCTAAGGCCCCCACCGTATTCTACACAATTTTATTGTAAGTCTAAAACATATATTCAAATGATATTAATTAAAGATATATTATATCCCGGGACCATCTCCACCTCTCGGTATCTCTTTGATTATGTATTTGTTCACTTTCTTGCTTAAAGTAAAACTTTCCAATTTTTAAAATCGCACGTAGCACAATATGAAATTGTTTTGTCACGCCCGACTTTTTATAAATATAGATTTTTAAAAATAATTAATAATTTTAAAATAAAAGGCGTGAACAAAAAGTTTATCTTCAATAAGGGTTATATACTTATTTGACAATAAAATTATTTTAACAGACAACGGAAGACTTAAAAAAAAATAACCAATCAAAAATAATTTAATCTAAAATATTAATCAAACAAAAATAGATTCACCCCATTAGACATCAATATGTAAAATTTGGTAACGAAATAAACTAGTTTGAAAAAAATTTAAATATTATGCAAAATTAAAATAATGACATCCACCGCCTCTCCTCGTCATCGGATCCTCAATCGAAAATATTAAAATTGTATGGTATGAGCAAACCACTAGCTCAGTGTGATTCTCTTGTCAAGACTAAATATAACATACAAATAAAATGCATAACCACAAACAGCTTATGAAATTCACATATTGACACATATAAGATTCTTATCACGTAAATTTATAAATTATGTTTCACGATTTTCCCAAGGATCTCTTTTAAATCCCACTTTGGGTCCCCACGAAGACCTCTTTTCAGTCTCGTGTTCTTTTCTTCTCACGGTTTTTCAAGGATCTCTTTTAAATCCCATTGGGTCCCCCACGAAGATCTCTTTTCAGTCTCGTATTCTTATCTTATGCATGTAATATCCCAAAATCACTACGTGAATTATTTATATTTGTATATAATTATTTTTAATAAATTGAGTATTAATATTAATAATTAGCCTTTAATTAAATTATATAAATTTTATTTAAAATAGAAAATATAATATCATATATATATAAATATATATATATATATAGAAGTGTGGGTGCGTGTGTTTTCTATGTATATAATATATTATATAATATAATAATATAATAATAATATTAAAAAGCAAACTTACCTGTTAAGTTAATTAGGCGGTGGAGCATATCTAGTAGAGATATTATTTGGATGAACTATCATTTGAAATATTAACTTCGTTCGTCTTGACATTCATACATTTTCACTTGGGTAATTAGAGAAAGAAGAAAAAAAGGAAGAGAAAGGGAGAAAGAAAGAAAATAGCGAGAGAGAGAGAGGGGGAGAAAAGAGAGGGAAGAGAGAGAGATCTCAAAGCATTTTGGTAAGTATTCGATCTTCATTAATTGTGGTATTATATATCAAAATATTTGTATTCACTCATAGATTCTAGAATTATAATTAGTTTATTGATCTGACGCTCGTAGCGTCTGGAATTGGAGATTATTAAGAGTATATGTTATTTGTAAGATATGAGGAGAAACTTGAGACCTTTAGGATTATGCATTATCAAGGAGTTGAGGATCATTAATAGGGTATTGCATTGTATCATTTGTTGCAGATCTGTTTTTAAGGTGAGGGCAATCTCCACTCTTAATCGAGTTTAACATTCAATGTTATGATTGCTATGTTAAATTGCATTATTAATCAAGACGGGTAGTAACCCGCACTATGTTCAAGCCGGGTAATGGCCCGCATAATGTTCAAGCCGGGTAATGGCCCGTACTATGTGCAAGCCGGGTAATGGCCCGTATATGTTCAAGATGGGTAATGACCCATATTATGTTCAAGCCGGTAATGGCCCGTACTATGTGATAAAGCATTAAATGTTCTCATGAGCTTTATATATGAAAATATCATATGCGCTTACGAATGTTGTTTAACCGTGCAATCATTGATGTTTCCCTCACCGGGTGTATTTTCAAACACTCATCCCCCACAGCTTATGATTTTCTACAGTCAAAGGAGCTCGAGCAGGCACGAGGCGATGGTTGCATGTAATTTATTTTACATTGTTTTCCTGTAAATCTCAAATGATTATTTTGTAATAAATCCCGCTTTATTCAATTACAATTTTCTCTTTAATTAAGTTAACGGGCCAATTTGGTAGCGCCTCAACTATTATATGTTATTATTAAATTCGGGCGTTACACATGCCTTTAATAAATTTATTTTTAATAATATCATTCACTTTCATAGCATATATGCTGTAGATAAATAATTTATTCACACGAAATATTTAATAAAGACAAGTAAACCACACCTTAAATCTTGATCAAATAAGTTGTTCCATCGATCGAGTAACTTAATTATTACGTTGAAGACTACGAGTCTACGATGAAAGAAATATTTTGTTGGCGTCGTATTCATTGTTTTAAGGTTCACGAATTGGTATTGTATTTATAGAAAAAAAAATAATAGATTTCTTGTAGGGAAAGATTGAGATTTATATCTCCAATAAATATATCGTATATAAAATAAATCTAATAATAAATCTTTGAGATTTAAAAATTAAAAAAAAAAAAAAAAGAGATCTAAAAGGAAATTTAAAATTAATAGTTATCCCTATAATTTTGGACTAGAATATTTTAGTATATCTATATAATTATTAATTTTATTTATTATTATATATAAATAATAATTTATTTTAAATTTTCGGGGTATTACATGTCTACTTATGGTTTTCCCAGACAGTGACATACGTAGTTGAGACAAGATCGTTAGGATGAAAAAGATGTACTTAGTTTTGATGATTTAAAAATATAAGACTAGGATGACCAAATTTGAAAAATAATGTATAGTCAACTCGATGTAATGTAAACTCTGTAAATAGACTAAGTATAGGATAGTAAGATAAGGTTGTTCAAAGGAAGTCGATGGAGACAAGAACAAAAAATCGCATTTACGTCAAAGACAGATTTAGAAGGAAGATCAAGACACTCACCAAGATAAAGTAATGCATAAGGTGAAGAATCGATAGGGTGAAGAATTAGACAGGGTAAGAAGTCAAATGAGCTAAAGAGTTAGTTAAAATCAAGAGTCGATACAACCGAACAAGAAGTAGTTTCAAGAATTGGTTAATCGATTACAACCAACCTCAACGAAACAAGGAAGTTATAACCATCATCAACAAGATCTATAAATAGGTTCATAGGTTCAGAATTTTATAACTAAGAAACTTAGCAACCTAGCAATTACACACTTTAGCAATCTAAGAATTAGAAGCTTTCTCCACGATCACTTGTATACACATCATTCACGAACACACTTAGTGTTCATTCATTTTTTTGTGTTTAGAGAACACCATTTCATTTGAATCTTCAAAAGCCAGATAGAGATAGTATTATACTTGTAAGGCCGAAGATACACGTTGTAAACGAAGAAAGGAAGAAAGAAGTAAGACAAGAAGTAGAGTCCCTTCTTCAAGTTGAAGGAGGAGAGTGGACGTAGGATCATTTGATCCGAACCACTATAAATCCGGTGTTGGTTCTTCTTATTGATTTTTTTTTACTTGTTTTCATAGATTATTTCTTGATCACAAATTCAATATCCGATAAAGCTTTATATCCTAATTGAATTGAGTTTAATCGAGAAGCTGTTTCCCATTGTAAAACTAATTTTTGGAATTGATAGATCATCTAAGCTTGAAAAAGTTTTTGATAATCTATTCATCCCCCTTCTAGATTATCACTAGAAGGCATCCTGCTTACGTGATTAACTCATTCTAAAGGGACCCAACAAGTGGTATCGAGCGGTTGTTAAGTCGTTACGATAAAAGATTTGTGGTCTTGAAATTCTTGAGTTCTTGTTTAATTCTGATTTCTTATTGTTGATTCACTAACACTTCGATAAGTTATCTTTTAGTCTCTTGAATTACTATGTCAATCGTTAAAAGTAAGAAAACTAGGAGTTTGCCGGAGTTCTCAATTGAAGAATATGATTATTGGAAGTTTAGAATGGAGAATCATTTAAAGGCCATTCACGATTGAATGAAAGAGGTTCTTGAGGAAGGTCCAATAAAATTTTATCATGGAGTTGTAAGCACTGAGCTGAATCTTCTCGTTACAAGAAGTCAACAAGAAAAGAAGAGTGCGGAATTAACAAATGATGAAAGAAAGATTCACAATTTGGATCAAGTTGCAAGAACTGAAATCATTGAAACTTTAAGCAAGGATTGGATAGAAAAGGTTAAGAGATGCAAGATCGCTAAGAATATGTGGGAGACTCTTGCAAGTGTTTGTGAAGGGTCGATCGATCAAAGAAAATAAGTCGCGATCCGCTTTTACATGCATTTGACACGTTCAAAATGAAGGATGGAGAAGCGTGGATCAATTGGACGTAAGATCGACTAATCTTGTGAACAAAGCGGCCGATTTGGGTAAGACTTACACCGAGAAAGAAATCAACAACAAGGTACTCGATCATTGAGCAAAAGATGGAGGGAGAAATCTAATATTCTTAAAGCGACACAAAATCTGTCATCAATATCACATCACACTCTATTCTCTCATCTTAAAGCACCGGAATATGACATACACATTGAAGATGAAGAAGATGAGGCAGAGTCATCTACATCCGAAAAAGCTGTGGCATTTCTTCATCAAGAAGAATCAAAAGATTTCCAAGGCATCGATTTGTCAATCAAGGAGGAAATGACACTTTTGATCGACGATATGGGAGACTTAAGATGAAGTATAAAAGGAACAAGAGAGACAAATTTAATCGCCAAAATTATAAATCAGATAAGGAAGAGAAGTATTCGAGATAACGACAAAAAGAAGGAATCAGAAAAAGGTACAAGTCACCAATCGACGAGGAGACAATAGTCCAAAATCGGATAGAGGAGATATATGTTATACATGCAATAAACCCGGTCACTTTAGCTATGATTGTCCTCAACTTACTCCTAGAGAGAGAGAAGAAAAGAGGAAGAAAAGGGATATGAGGTATGCAAATCAACGAGCTCTTTTAGCGTAAAAGAAGGAAACACATGAGACATCATCATCCTCCTCCTCATCTAGTTTCGGGTCGACAATGACATATGCCTAATGGCTAAAGAGGTAAACTATTACTCATCCTCAGATAATGATTGTGATAACCTATCTAAATCTGATCCATGTATTATTAACAAGCTTCTAAAAGATCTAAAGACGGCTTTATCTCGCTTATAAACAAATAGAGACTGAAAATTTGAGTTTAGAGAATCAAGTTCTTAATCTAACTAAGGAATATCGATCGAACTAGTAAAAACTTGGACTGTATATTCAAGGGGAATGTCAATCTAAGACTACCACGAGTTCCTCACCCGAGAAAACCAAGAAGTTGGAGAAAGAATTGAGTGCTTTAAAAATTAAATTTTCAAATGTCAATTCGGAAAATGAGAATTTTAAGAAGACTAACCAAGAGTTAAATCTCAAGTTAGGACGACTTAATAACTCTCAATCTACGATTGATAACCTCTTTAGTATCTCTCGGATGCCCGTTGATAAAACCGGATTGGGTTTTGATAGAAACAAGAAGAATGATCTTATAAAACCAAGGGTGTTTGTCAAAGCTATCAAACTATGGAAAAGACAAAACTTAGTCCGAAGAAATCTAAGGAGCAAATCACCTCGTCTGATATTTCTAAGGAGAAAACACAGATAAAGAGAAATGTTCCCAAAAGAAATCTAAAGACTAAGTCAAAACCTTTTCCAAAGTATAATGGTTTTGATGGTAGAAGCAAGTCATATCCATTCTTTCCAAAATATAAGACAATCACTAGAGATCAACTCAATAAAATTGATCTAGATAGTATAATATTAGTGGATAGATATGGTTGCAAGATTCAATCATTGGTTTTGAAAAACTTGGATGTTTTTATCTGGATACCTAAGTATCAACTTAACGAGAAAGGACCCAATACACAAAGGGTACCTAAAAATTAAAATTTGTGATTGCAGGGAGATGAGGAGATAGTTGAAAGAGGAGATGTTCTTGAAGTCATCCGGTATATAGACAATGGATGTTCTAAGCATATGACTTATGAAAAACTTCTTTCAAACTATCGAGACAATAGATGGACCTCGAGTAATGTTTGGTGACAACAACTTTGGTCTAACTAAAGGAGTTGGAACCCTAATGATCGGAGATATCCGTGTTAATGAGGTTTACTTTGTGGAAGGATTGAAACATAATCTATTATCCTGTCTCGCAGTTTTGTGACAAAGGATATTGTGTAAAATTCACTCATGATGCATGTTATATCTTGGACGGTTTGAATGAAAATATTTTACTTGGAGTTAGACAAGGCAATATCTATGTTGCAAATTTCAAGAGTTGCCCTAGGGATACTTGTCTTATTGCGAAGAGTTCGAGAAGATTTAAGTTGGGCTGTGGCATCAACGTCTTAGTCACTTAAATTTCAAAACTCTTAACAAATTAGCAAGGAAATCCTTAGTCAAAGGACTCCCAGATAAAATATTTTCAAAAGACCATATTTGTGATGCATGTCGAAGGGAAAACAGACTAAAACTTCTTTCAAGACAATAAATGGTCACCTTTCGAAAGGATTTTGGAACTTTTGCACATGGATCTTTTTGGTCTGTTACACCTCCGAGTTTTAGTGGAAGAAAGTATACTTTAGTGATTGTAGATGATTTTTCTAGATTCACTTGGGTTATTTTCTTGTACAAAAAGAATGAGATCAGTAATAAAATTCCGTAATTCCTTAAAAGAATTCAAAATGAAAAAGGACTAAATATTGTCAAGATTAGAAGTGATAAAGGTATCGAGTTTCTAAATTCGTTTGTCACTAACTATTGTATCGAGAATGGTATAGCACATGAAACATCTTCTGCAAGAACACCCCAAAGAAACGGAGTAGTTGAAAGGAGAAACAGAACCTTGAAGGAAGGCTGCAAGGACGATGTTATCTCGAGTATGATACTCCACACGAGTTTTGGGCGAAGCCATTAATACCGCTTGTTTTGTTCAAAATAGGTGTTTAATTGTGAAAGATAAATGCAAAACTCCTTATGAAATATGGAAGGGTAGAATACCCAAAATTTCATATTTCCATATATTTGGTTGTAAGTGTTTCATCCATAATAATGAAAAATCAAAATTAAGAACTTTTGATGCTAAGTTTGCGAGATGGGATATTCTTAGGATACTCATCCGTATCCAAAGCATATAGAGTTTTTAATAAGATTACATTATGTGTGGAAGAGATACCTCATGTTGTTTTTGACGAAACTTCTTTCAAGTCTAAGAGCACAGATGACGTCACCAAGATAGTCAAGACCTCAACGTAATGAATATCAAGAAATCAATCAAGTTCTACTTACTGTAAATGTAATCAGGATGAGGAGGACATATCGACTCAAATAAAGATAAGGAGCCTCGAGAGTTCTTCCATGTCATCCGATCGGCAACTACACTACCAGATGGACTAGAAGATATTCCCGAAGGTAATACAGAACCAATTGATGAAAATATCTCAGATAAGACTTCATACTCAAGAAAAAGATAAAGATAAACGAGTATTGACTTATCATCCAAATTGAAACAGATAATCGGAAGTTTAGAGTCCGGAGTCAGACAAGGACACGATAAACCAAGACTGTCTGCATTTAGTTGTTATGTATCATTACTCGAACCTAAATCTATTATTGAAGCTTTAATCGACTCCAATTGGATAAATGCAATGCAAGAAGAATTAAATCAATTTCAAAGACAAGATGTGTGGGAACTTGTTGAAAGACCCCATCATCAAAAAGTTATTGGAACAAAATGGGTTTTTAAGAACAAAAGAGATGAGAACAACATTGTGGTAAGAAATAAGGCTAGATTGGTCGCACAAGGTTATTCACAATCGAAGGAATTGATTATGATGAAACCTTTGCACCGGTTGCTCGTCTTGAAGCCATAAGATTGTTCTTAGCTTATGCTGCATATAAAAGATTTATTGTGTTCCAAATGGATGTGAAATCTGCTTTTCTAAATGGAGTCATAGAAGAGGTCTATGTAGAGCAACCTCAGGTTTTGTCAAAGGAGACAAGGTTTATAAGCCGAGGAAAGCTCTATAATGGACTTAAACAGCCCCCTAGAGCTTGGTATGATACTTTATCCGAATATTTGATTCAAAATGGTTTTGTAAAAGGTAAGATAGACGTAACATTATTTAGAAAAGAATCGATAAAGGTCTCTTGTTAGTTCAAATCTATGTTGATGATATTATTTTGGATCAACTAATCAAATCTTGTGTGAAGAATTTAGTCATCTTATGAAGAACAGATTTGAGATGTCTATGATGGGAGAGATGACATACTTTCTTGGACTTCAAGTTAAGCAGACAAAGAAAGGAATTTTCATAAGTCAAGCAAAATACACCAAGGATCTTATTGAAAAATTTGGAATAGGTACTAGCCGAGGAGCCAAGATACCTATGATGACAAACTTTTCAATGGATCCAGATGAAAAAGGGAAGACATCGATCGGACGCAGATAGAGATTTAATTGGCTCTCTTTTATACTTAATCGCTAGTAGACTCGACATTTCTTTTGCGGTGGGTGTATGTGCACGCTTTCAAGCTAAACCTAAAAAGAGTCATTTTGAAGCCGCAAAGAAGATACTAAAGTATTTGAAAGGTACAATCTATGTAGATGTGGTATCCAAATGACGATAACTTCGAGTTGTCGGGATACTCGATTGATTTTGGTGGGTGTAAGATAGATAGGAAATCTACATCAGGAACTTGCCAATTTCTCGGGAAGTAAGTGATTTCATGGTTGTCTAAGAAACAAACCTGCTGTAGCTACTTCTACCACCGAAGCCGAGTACATGGCACCGGGAGTTGTTGCTCTCCACAAACTTATCTGGATCGATCCAACAGCTAAGGGACTATAATATTATCACCAAAGATGTACCAATCTTTTGTGATAGTAATAGTGCCATAACTATTACCCGAACCCGCCTTACATACCACAGTGCAAACATGTTGATATTCATCATCACTTCATCCGAGATCATGTGGAAAAAGGTAATATCGCACTAGAGAAGATCGACTAATTATCAAAGGGCGACATCTTAACAAAACCACTAGCGGAGACAAGGTTCAAAGATCTTTCATTAGAATTAGGATTATTAGATGCTACCTCGGTGATCTATAATCTTTTCTTTATTGATTGTTTTTTTATGATATTATGTTTAGAAAGTAATTTCAAACTTGTTAAAAATCACATGGATAATCACAGAGCTGATATCATTGATCTCCTATAAGGAATCAAGAATCAAGGATTTATCTATTAATTTTAAACTAACTTGATATTTACTTGTCTAAACCTGAAGTAATCAGAACAAATACATCATAATCATGATCGATCAAAAGACAGATGAGTATATGTACCTTATCCGAATTACTCACAAAAGATATTAATAAGATTGTTCGAGTGTCTTGATTTCAGGAAATTCTAAAGTCAGATGATAAAATCTTTAGTTAAGTGAATAAAGCATATCTCATCCGATCGGATACACGTAAAAGGGCATAATGTTCAATCCAGACACGGTTAAAATCACGGGAGTTTTTCTAACCTTTTGTGTTTAAAAATTATGTTTATTAGATCACATAATTAATATGTGAATTTAATATCATAATTTGTTATTTATTCAAAAATTGAATTCACTCAAGAGTCTTTTTAAAATTTTTTTAAAAAATAATAAAATAAAGGGTTCTTTTTAAAAGATGCGATTCGGAAATAAAAGATAATATATCGCTTTATCTCTCCAATTAATCGAAAAGATTTTACAAATCAAGTTACTTCTTGTCGAGAAGTTACTATCGGACCTGAAATTTTATCAAATAAAGCTTTGAAATACTGAGTGACATTCACGCTGCAGAATTGGAGGCGGTTTACAAATATGAACCGTCAATCAGTTCACGCACGACATATTTAATATTATTCGTGGCATTTTTCAAAACAATTCAGCATAATTGCATTTAATGTTGGCACGAAAGCCAAAATTTACACTTTTGCAGTCAATTATGAATTTTGATTAGTTTATTATTAAATCTTTCCATATAAATAGGAGAATCGTGTGCATAATAACTTACACACATAATTACCTATTCATATTCACTCAAACCCTTTTCCTCTCAAAATCTTAAACCCTGTTTTCAATGGCGGATTCTTCAAAACCAGAATCAAGTATGAGTACGATCTTGCCTCTATCGGGGACCGTACAAAGTCGAAATGTATGTGGAGTGGGTATCGCCATGGACACCGAAACAAGAGAAATCCTGGAGTTGCTGGAATCAAGAGGTTTAAGGCAATATTGTTCTCTGAAACCTTCAAAGCCCAAAACTCTTGATGATCTTGTTTGGAATTCATGACCGAGCCAAAGCCACGCATTAATCGGTTTAGAAACAAGTATTCGGACCTTGGGAAAAAGCAAAAGATTCATGTGTCCATTGC
The DNA here is from genome assembly GCA_030762865.1 of Paraleonurus japonicus. NCBI lineage: Eukaryota > Viridiplantae > Streptophyta > Magnoliopsida > Lamiales > Lamiaceae > Paraleonurus > Paraleonurus japonicus. The sequence continues at coordinate 33,901,144 of CM061052.1, forward strand.
GATATTGGAGAAATTTTTGGCCTAAGTACCACCGGCGGAAATCCATTTGTATATAAGGCGGAGGAGTATTTGGAGAGTTATAAGATGATGGCGAGGATATCCCAAGAATAATTCCGCAACTTTGAAAAAGGGGATATTGAGGAGAAAATATCGACTTCGATGCTCATCCCGACGAAGTGCATCTGGGGAGCAACAGAGTCACGACGGAGTTGACTAAGCCGAGGATATGCTTGTCTGAGGGCCATTATAGACGGAGCTAATATTAATCGGGCTCAGATGGTGTATTCTCAATCGATGGAGGAAAAGAAGTTTGTAAAGAAGGAACTGTCGAAGGATCCGGTGAGGTGGTCTCTTATAAAACTCACAAGTATGATGGCCAGGATCACCATCATACTTGAACACAAAGCTGGAGCAGACAAGCTCGATCGGGAGACGGGGGTGAAAAAATTCACAAAGCAGAATGGTCTCGCTCATCAAGGATGAGAAACCTTTCGGGCTATCGACTCGAAGGAGACGATGACTCTCCACCTCCATCTCGATCAAGAAGAAGGCTTCTAAAGCCAAGGGTAAGAAGAAGGTGGAGACGGTGTTAGCTGATGAATCATCATCTCGAAGAGACGGAGACTCGAAGGCGAGGAAGAGGAGGAAGAGGAAGAGGAGAGGATAGCTTCCCAAGGGGGAAGTGTCGCGGTGAGGAGGCTGGTGTGTCCGGGCAGAGAGAAACCAGTGGACATCTCATCCGGAGATGATCCCGAACAATCGAAGAAACCCAACCTTCCACATCATCTACTTCCTCATCCGAGGCTACAGACACCCAACCATCATCATCCCACCATGGCGATGAAGAGGCGGCAAGACCGCCGCCTCCGAGCCTCTAAAACGGTCTACTCCCAAAAGTCCAACACAAACCCAACCCTCATCCGACCCATTTTTTTCCTATCCACATCTCAAACAGAACCCCATCTATACTCTCTTCTTCCAAACCCTACCGGAGTTATGGGACCAACAGAGGAATCCCTTCGAATTATTGGGAAGAAATTCTTGCCGCATAAAGAGCACAATCTAAAGAACGAACTCGAGCATTGGAGGAGGAGTTAGTAGATGTGTGGTACATTATGGAGGATAAGGACAGGAGGCTTTGAGGAGACGGCTATCCTCATAGTCAAGTAGGAGGGAACAACCCGTCCTTGTGGGAGAAAGAGGTTACGAAAAAGGCCAAGCTAAAATCCTTCTTGGATATTCTCGGAGAGTATGTTCTTCGATTATATCCTACATAGGGTATATTTCGTAGACATGCAGCCAACGGAGGAAACTCGAGAGGAAGTCCGAAGAAGAAAGAGTGGTAGAGGCCGAGAGGTCCGAGGAAAGGAGGGTAGAGCCGGAGTTGGCCACTGGAGGAAGCTGGAGAGGAGCCAATTGGCAATAGGTGGAGTCGCCGATGAGCCACCGAGATGGATACTGAGCTTGGGAGGCACAAATAGAACAGAGATGACGGAGTCAATGCCGGTGGAGGAGCCGCCATAACCGCACATTGGGATTCTCCTCCAGCGGAGGTTGAAGCGAAGTTCCTATGGAGACGATAGACTTAACTCTATCTTCTCCATCCGAAGATGTCGCAGACCCTCCGCGTCTGTGTCTTTATCCGAATTTAACATGCTGAAGGAGGAGATGTTAAATCTAAAGAGAGCTAGTCTGAATGCTCTGACTTGTTCCAGGATCGATAACTTCTTCGATCAAGGAAAATATAGAGGCTTCTTGCTCAAGAGAAGACCAAAATCAACCTCTATTTTTCCAAGATCGGGACATGAGAGAACAGATGGCTGAAATGAAGCGCATAATTGCAAAGGAGATGAACTCACGGGATGAGTGGGTTAAACAATACGTTAAATCGCCTATACCGAGATTAAGGATACGATTGAGGACCAAGTGAAAGAGTCTTGGACAGCTAAGGAGGCCTCATTTCATCAAGTGCTGAAAATGCACTGGCCATGGAGAAGGATAGGCGGGGCAGCGATCTTAAAGCAATTTATGGACAGAGAGTTCCGAGGACCGAGGCGGCTCGAGAAGAAAAGATATGAACAAATGGAGCGGAAGACGGGCATGTTCTACATGAACTGATGGGACAAATTGAACAAGTAGCCACTATCTCGCAATACTCGCTTTGCTTTGATGCTAAAAAGGGGGAAGATAGTGTGCTCAAGAAAAGAATAGACGAGCAAGATGATAAGATCATGGCCCCGAACATGAAGATAGATGAGTCAGTTCGAGGAGGCTGCTGAAAGTTGAGGAGGAGAGGAGGAAAGATAAGAAGGATAAGTCGAGAAGGTCCTAAAGAAGATAAGACAAGAAGCTGAACCTAGTACTGAAGAAGCTAGGGATCTTCCCGTGCAAGATCTGCTCCAATCACATCTCCTTCCGGATCATCTAGGACAGCTCAAACATCTAAGAAAACCCAAGTGATATAGATGAGGAGGAGAAAATCAGAAGAGAAAAAAAGAGGAGAAGGAGAGATACAAACGACGGGATGCCAAGAAGAGAAGGGAGCAGGAGAAGGCGGTGGGAAGTTCTATGATCGATCCTTAAGAAAGTGGGTTCGAGAGAGAAGAATGAGCGGGGGGGAAGATGTATTTCGGCCATATCACGAGAAGTGAAGTAGTTCCCAAGGAAGTGAATGGCGATCAGGGCGAGATGGAGGCCTTTTGAAGTGGACTGGGTCTTCCGGTTTCCACGTCTGCAAAGTCATTAAATGGGGACTAGAGGAAAATGAAGCTTTCCACCGGCTGGAAGAGAAGGACCCCAGATGTATCGTATCTCATCAATATTGCTCATGAGGAGTTTCATGCGAGATGTAGTCGCACCACCCTATTCCCGAGATGGAGCCCTCTCGACAAGCGATGGTTATGCGGACTGGAGAAGATCAAGCGGCTGATTATCAAAGCCGAATCCATAGCCGATCTTGCAGAGGGTGGTGAAACAATCTCATTAAAAAGCGGGTCTTCGACCGGCTTAAAATTCCAGAGCAGGATAGGTGGTATGACTAGATCTCTATTTCTCTCATCTTATCTCGATCATTATCCGACTTACATGAAAGTGAAGATGTGAACTTTTTGTGAATAGAACTTTTGACCTACTTTCGAATCATTGAGTAACTTTAAACTTCCTTAAACTAATCTGCTTTAACTATTCAGCCTCTGTAACATAACTTGATTAAAACTCACTAAGACATCTATGACCAAATTAAATAAAATAAACCGTCTTATGCTAAGTATCTAACTCTTGATCATCCGACTATATGAACGAAATTGCTCGATTATCCGATTCATGATGGTCTAAACATCCGTTGATAAACCGATTGTTACGATTATCCGACTATGTGACTTAATTGATTATCCTTACTTTCTAAGGTTACTAACATATTTCTTTTCTTGAGCGATATACTTAGTTTTGATGATTTAAAAATGTAAGACTAGGATGACCAATGAAAAATAATGTATAGTCACCGATGTAATGTAAACTCAGTAAATAGACTAAGTATAGGATAGTAAGATAAGGTTGTTCAAAGGAAGTCGGATGGAGACAGAATGAAAATCGCATTTACGTCAAAGACAGACGAGAAGGAAGATCAAGACACTCACCAAGATAAAGTAATGAGACAAGGTGAAGAATCGATAGGGTGAAGAATTAGATAGGGTAAGAAGTTAGACGAGCTAAAGAGTTAGTTAAAATCAAGAGTCGATATACAACCGAACAAGAAGTAGTTTCAAGAATTGGTTAATCGATTACAACCAACCTCAACGAAACAAGGAAGTTATAACCGTCATCAACGGAAGATCTATAAATAGGTTCATAGGTTCAGAATTTTATAACTAAGAAACTTAGCAACCTAGCAATTACACACTTTAGCAATCTAAGAATTAGAAGCTCTCTCCACGATCACTTGTATACACATCATTCACGAACACACTTAGTGTTCATTCATTTTTTGTGTTTAGAGAACACCATTTCATTTGAATCTTCAAAAGCCAGATAGAGATAGTATTATACTTGTAAGGTCAAGATACACGTTGTAAACGAAGAAAGGAAGAAAGAAGTAAGACAAGAAGTAGAGTCCCTTCTTCAAGTTGAAGGAGGAGAGTGGACGTAGGATCATTTGATCCGAACCCCTATAAATCCGGTGTTGGTTCTTCTTATTGATTTTTTTTTACTTGTTTTCATAGATTATTTCTTGATCACAAATTCAATATGTGATAAAGCTTTAGATCATAATTGAATTGAGTTTAATCGAGAACTCAAGCTGTTTCATTGTAAAACCGATTTTGGAATTGATAGATCATCTAAGCTTGAAAAAGTTTTTGATAATCTATTCATCCCCCTTCTAGATTATCACTAGAAGGCATCGCTTTACGTGATTAACTCATTCTAAAGGGACCCAAAGAAGTATTGTTTTTGATCATGCCCAAGAATATGCAAGAAAAGTGACGCAATTTCTTGTATTGTCACATTTCTTGAAGCTACTAATCCCCCCTCTTTGCATAGCACATCACACAATCTATTGAGCGTTCCAATATTCAACCGCAATCGCATAAAATATGTGGACTTACGATTTAAATATTTCATCCAAAGCTCCCTTTGGTGAACTCTTTCTTCACAACTTAATGAGATCTCCTTGGTGAAATACCTATCATGGTACCAAACTCCAATAATGACCATAAAAAGTCCAAAGAAAAATAAAATAATTTCTATTCGACGCTTTTCTATTGCCAAAGATTCATCAAACTACATCCATATGTTTATTATTTAATTCAATTAAAAATATAAACAATATTCATATATTTTAGACAAGAAAACACGAAAATTGAAGCTATAACACATGAAAATACATACATATCTCTAATAATTGTTAGTTCTAATCATAAATAGAAATAATTTTTATCTTTTTTAATCTTTAATTAATTTATATATTCATGCATGAAAAATGGAATGGGTAGACAATAGTGCTAAGCTTACCACTACTGCCACTAAAGCACAGAACCCAATTATCAATCCAATATTCCAAATTAATTAATTTGCTTTCTTCACTAAAACTGCACAAAACTCAGGATTTCAACATACCCAACTACAATTATATTATCAACCATTAATTGATTTAATTAAGGAGAATGGGCTGAGTGGTAATGAGACCCAAAAAGATCAAGAAGGAATAAATAGTCAAGCTACAGAGATGGGTATCCAAATTGAGCTGAATTTTAAAAAGGTAGTACAATTAATTTGGCCCAGTCATGCGAGAATGGAATGCAAGTATCAAAATTACAAAAACTAATGAATTATAGAATTAGGGCATTCCTTTTTATCACAAAGAGATCAAAGTAGTATGGAAGTAGAGTAAATTAATGAATTCTCAGCACAAGGAAATGCGGAAATCAAAGGAAAAGTAATAAGGGTCGTTTACAATAAGGTAGAAAGAGGTAAATCTTATTACAACTAGGTGTAAAAATTTGCACGAAGCACAAATTTTTTTGCACGTAAGCACAAAAATTTGCACTTTTACACTGTTTGTAATTTTGCTAATTTTTACACCTATTTGTAATTTTTCCAAGTAATAAATGTGAATTTGGAAGGAATAAATTAATCAAGCAGACTCTATAAAAATCATGAAGAATTCGAAGAAAGCAAGAAAAAGGTGGAGCTTATCCAATTGGGCACTTTCTTGACCGATATCGCATCCTCAAAAGAAAGGCAAAACAATGAAAAGGAAAAGGGAGTCTCAAAATGCCTTGAACAAATTATGTTCAGATTTAGTACTCCTCAAAATGCCTTGAACAATTATAAATCCACAATTTTCTCACATAGCATACCAAACAAGTAGAGCCGTCGAAACGGGCCGGGCCTAAACCCGCAAAAGCCCGTCTTTTGGCGGGCGAGCCAAAAATATGGCGGGCTGCAAAACCCCCAACCCAACCCACTTATTGGCGGCCACCCCACATTAATTTTTTTATATTTTTTATATTTTTTAAAGTTTTAAAAATAATAATTTTAAAACATTAATACATTAAATTTATCACAATCAAATATAATCAAATAATTTATGTTGGTGATTATCACTTTAAATAAATAAAAACAATATTTATCTCACAAATAAAGTTCATCGTTCATTTATTACAAAATAACTTCTTACAAATTAAAGTTTATAATTCATTAACTATAATAACTAAAAATATAGTCTCCTACAAATTAAATTTATCATCTATACATAAAAAAATTTATAAAATTTCCTTAAAAATGATATTATAATTGTTAATATTGTATATAAAAATAAATAAAAATTAAAAAAATTAGGCGGGCCGGCCCGCCAAAAGCCCGCGCCCAAACGGGCCAGCCCATATAGGCCCGCTTCCAAACGGGCTAAAAAAATTTAACCCAACCCTCATTCCGAGCATGGCGGGCGGTGGCCCTGACGGGCCTAACCCATTTTGACACTCTACAAACAAGTACAACTATAATTTTTTTGAAATAATCAAAAGATGGAAAAATCAAACTCACCATCAAGAGTTGAATCAATAAGACGGAATGACTATGCGAGGAAGATGATTGTATATTTCTGGTTTTTACGATCTATTTCTCCTTCTCTCCCGATCTACTGCTATGATTTCTTTGAATTTTTACTAAGGCGTAAATCAAGCAAACGAAAATAAAGCAAAGCAGGCGGAACGACAGTGAGGCGACGGTGCGAGATCGCCACCGGCAAATGAGGCGGCTGCAGAGTGGAGATTTGGGGAACGAGAATGAGATGGTAGCAGAGCGTGATTTGGGGGATTTGATAAATGACGTCAATTTTGCGCGGATTTGGTAAATGACCCGATTAAATGTAATTTTCAAAATTTTAAAATCGGTGGATTTATAAATCTAAAATTTAATTTTTTATCCAAACAAGAGGATGGATTTGAGGAAGGATTTATAAATCTACTCCTCCAAATTCCTCCATCCAAATAGGCTCTAAATTGTAACAGAGAGAATACTTATTTTCTCGGACGGGGATTACTTGCACACTTTTTTCGCTCATTTTAATATTATTCACATATCTTTAAAATAGAAATACCATATAATATTAACATTCTCACAACACCATTTAAATTTAAACAATGTCATTTTTGTTTTAATACTTTGTTCATTCTCCTATATTTTTCTCATTAAATCACCCAAAATATCACTCCTTTATTTGATAGGGTTGTATACGAATCAAATACTTTTGGTTCGATTTGATATTCGTGCTTTCGAAATTCGATATTCGTATTCGAAATTTTTTATTCGATTTCGATTACAAATATTCAATTTGATTTGATTATTAATCAAATACAAATACAAAATTATGATATTCGATTTGATATTCGTAAATATTCGATTTGATATTTAAATATATATATATATATATATATATATATATATATTATTTTATAGCATAATACATAAAATCTATATATTAGTATTATGCCCTAGCAAGCACCTACTTCTATAAATAAATATTAAAAAGTAAATATATTAAGGCTCGAAATTTGCACCACATATTTTGATAAATACACAATTCAATTGAAAAAAATCACCATTTTAAATAAATACACCAGTAACAATAAATTTCGTGTAATTAGTTTATAAAAACACGAAAATATTTACAATATAATTTTAATCGGATTAAACCGATAAAATTTTAGCGGACCCTAGCTCTAGATTTGATCCTCCGATTCTTCTCTTCAAAGTTGGAGTTGACTTGGATGATTTGTCGGATTTGGTGGCAAAATCTTCGGGTTGATCTCGTCCCGAGGTTGAATTTGCGAATTTATAACGTTAATCCAAGGGCATAAGAGTCTTATCTTTGATTAAACGCTATTCACGGAGACTTTTCGGATGAACATTCTTGAAGACCGGATGAACGCCTTTGAATCTTCAAGGAGAAACGTCTGATCGGATGGGTTGAACACCTTGATTTCGGATTGACGCCGTTCGGTTGACTTGCTTGAAGAACGCCTTTGATGCCGCGAAGAAAGTTTTTGAATCTTCGAGAATGTCTCAAGTCTTTCGGAGCTCTGGAATTGAGTCTAGAATTGTGTCTCAAATGAATGAATGAAGCCTCTATTTATAGTTGTAGTGAGATTGATTTAATGGGCTAGGCTTGGAAGCCCATCGGACTTGACTGAATTGATTTGATTTGATTTGACTTGATTTGATTTGTTTCCATGTGGGACAATTTAATTTAACTTTTCATTTAACGAAATTTTATACATTATATGGTAAGTTAATTATTTTGCCACCAAATTACGAATATTTTAATATTCGTAGGTTTTGATTTCGGCTTTTACGTGTATATTTAATATCAATAAATTATTTAATTTAAGAATTAATTTAATTAAATTCTCATAATAAAAATAATCAAATTTATTTGATATTAATACTTTATTTCCACGTGTCGCCATTTAATTGAGCACAAAATTAATGTGCTTACAACACCATTTAAAAATATCATTTTAGTCCCTCATCTATGATACCCTAATTTTCTCTCTTCTTATCCCCGTTTTCTTCCTCTCTTCACGTTAATATGCGAAACTCGAGTATTCGATCCTTATCGTTTAAGGTTTATTTCGACATGGTAGAAGTTTTGATTTGTGAAGCAGATTGAGTTCGTCGACTTCATGGGATCAAGAAACCCATTATGACATATGTAAGTTCTTTTACTTTTTTTAATTCATTTGAAATATATTTTTCGTGAATAAACTGATTTTAATTATTTTATTTTTATTTAGGAGCAAGAAGAGCTTATTCATGTCATGTTGCAAACAATTTGAATTTGGTTTGCAAAATTGATGGAAGATTGAATTCTCGTTATGTAATTTGATATTTTTTTTTCGATTTATATTTGATTATGCAACTTTTAAATTTGTGACTTATATTGTAAAATAAAACAACGGAATCAATTTTGAATTGAATACTCAAAGAATATTGTTTAGAACATATTTGAAAAAAATCGATTCGAGTATTTGAATAGTTCGAAAAATTCGATATAAATTTCAAATCGAATATAAATCACATTTACTATTCAAAAATATTTGAATTTGAATTCGATATTCGAAAATTTTAATGAATACAAATTCAAAATTGTGGTATTTCATTCGATTCGTATACAACTCATTTGACCCCCACACCCTTCAAAATCCATTTTTCTTAATATGTGTGCTAATTTTGGTGTGCAAGTAAAGAATGGAAGGATTTTTTTCTTATATTACCCTTATTTTAATATTATTTTTAGTATGATAAGAGCTATAAATTGAAATTTATGGTATTTTTTTCATTCATACTGAAAAAATTTATCCTATCTAAAAGTCCGAACTTGTAGAGAGATGAGAAATTAATTCATTTATATTAATTCTCTAACATTCTCCCTAATTCGTGAACTGAATTCTCAACCTGTCCCATGGGGAGGAGACCCAACGAATGGACAATTTCATATGGACAATTTAACGTGAACCAAAAACTTTGATACAATAAAATAATTTTATTTCATCTAAAAGTTCAAACTTATAAAAAATATTCACCTAATTCATTAATATTAATTAATTCTCTACGTGCAACCCGAATTGTGAAATCTAATCACTAATTAAATAACTTGAGTAGAGTCATCACTAATTATTTTAAGCTAAGATTGATGCCCAAAATATATATATATATATATATATATATTTTAAGCTAAGATTTTTATTTTTTAAAAAAGAGAGGCCAAAAAAATTATAATAATAATTCTAACTTCAATTTGCTATGTCAATAAAACTAATACTAATTAATAGGTTTTACTTTAAAAATAAAGGGATAAAATTATTAAAAAACTGAAATATTATGATATATCTAATAATTTTCCACAAGTTGACACCTAAATAAAAATAAATTCTCTATTAGTAATATAGGAAATATGGACATTACTTGTAAGAAAATATATATACCGTCAAGATGTCTAATGAGCTTTTAGGTTACATCTCAATTTCTCTTTTATATATACATCATTCACTAATATATCGTTACACACACAAGAAATATAGTGAAAAGGACTTAGTTCACGCTAGACATAGTCATTCTTCACGAACCTGGATAAACAAATTCGTGTTCTTCTCGTTCTTTATTGTTACAACAGTGAAAATCATCTTAAATTGTTGTTGGTCTTCCTGATGTAGCACCTTGCTTCTAGTACTATCTTTGTTGAGTAGATACCATTAGGAGAGAAATTCCATCACCATCCATCTTTTTCTTGTTATCAGAATTTAATCCGGTCAATAATATCAACAAGATAGGTAAGAGCTGAAAATTATTCAAAAAAAAAAAAATTTCTTCTCCATTTCCATTCCCACTCCAACAATTTTCGTACTTGAACCCCTCATTCCTCCACTTCTTTTCTTCCAATAACCTTAATTCTTGCTCATTCCAAAAAAAAAAAAAAAAACCTTAATTCTTGCAGTGGATTGCTTGTATTTTTTTCACTCATTTTTTTCAAGATTAATTTTATGATAAAATATAAATTTTCATCTTTTTTAGGATTTTTGTTTAATTTCAAAAAAATTCCAAAAATTTGTTTGAATTTTTGACGAATTGTATTTTTAATTTTTATTAATATTTTTCCGAAAAGTTTTTTTGAAAAAGTTGTTTTTTGAGAACTGATTTTCTCAAAAAATTGTTCATTATTTTCTTCTTAAAAATTGTACGAATTTAATCCCTTTTTTAACAAACGAGTTTTTTGCAAGAAGGGGCTCTTTTTTTCCTGTTAAAATGAGAGTTTTGTTTAGGTTATTGGAAGCAAAAGAGAGGTGCACGCCGAAAGTTTTTCTGAAAATCCATGGGTGGGTGTGTGTGTTTTAAGAGGGAAAGTGATGAGGACATTGTGTTTAAAAATTATTATTCCCCATGTCTCCTATATATGTGCTTAGAGGGTTGGACATAGGTTTTAAGAAAATAATATATAAAATACATAAAGTATATGGTACTGTGGGGTTTATTTATAAATAAAATAATTGTTTGTAAGTAAAATATAATGACAATTTGAATAATTAAGTGATGATTGGAGGGTGAAGATAAAGTGGTTGTGTTCATAAAGGGAATTAACATATTTTTGGAAACGGACAACAAATGAAAACATTTTTTAGGGATCGCAGGGAGTATATAATTTCCAGGCTATATTGCACGGGATGCGGGTGCGAGTGCGGAAGCGATACGATACGGTACCGGGATACGATTTTTTTAAAAATTAGGGTGCGATTCGTGAAGGATACGTCTATTTATTTATATTTTATTATATATATAAAAATATATTTTAAAAATTCGTAAGTCAAATGTATGTAATTCAAATTTTTTTCTCATTCAAAACTTAAACGTATAATTAAATAATTTAATTTAATTAAGTAATAAAACAACAATTCAATTTTGTCCATCCAATATGTAAATCATAATAGTGAATTCAATCTAAAATGAGTGTTACAATGTCAATTTAAGTTATAAAGTTACATTACATAATAAAATTCAATTAAAATAATATATTTAATGTTTAATTGAATGTCTCCATCTAATCATCAAGTTGGATTCGTTTTTACACGGATTCGCGGAAAGTGCGTTAGTTTATTTATTAACGATTCGCCACATGACAATCAGATTCGTGATGGATTCGCCACGTGGTAATTGGATACGCGGCGGACTCGCGGATTCGAGAATCTCACCCCTTTTAAGGGGCGGGGTGCGAATCCGATCTTGCATTGTAGTATTTTTAGAAGAATCCGTGCATTATAGTTTTCGGTGAGTGTATCACCTATAAAAAAGAGGTGAGCACAACATTAATAATGTATTTCAGCCACCCTCACGTAATAAATGATGGACCATATAAGGTGTTTAGAGATGACAAAGAGACGGGTACGAGATGAGTTTGACCTGTCCCAAGATCCGCCCGTAAAAATTTTAGAATTGGGGCATGTCCCATGTGTCGACTGCCGGGTCTATCCCTCCCGCCCCATTTAATTTTCTAATTCTTTTAAATTAATTTTAATATACTTAATATTTTCATTTTGTCAATAAATAATTTAAATTAAAATTTATAATTTCTTAAAATAACATTTAATATTTATCTTATACATAAAAATAACATACATAATATATTTGCACAAACATATATACATGAAAATACTAATATATTTATATATGTCGAGTTGGTGGGGAGGGTTCTACAAAAACATGACCCGTCCTATATCCACTTGATCGGGTCCAAAACCCCCACCCTCCTACCATCTCTAAAGGTGTTTCAATATTTTATTTTTTATTTTAAAATTATGGTAGCCACTTATATTGTGCGAATTCTTCTAAAAATATCATGTTGCGGTATCGAATTTGCACACGCGCCCGCTTTCAGGATGTCATTTCCTTCCGATTCTCGTATCCGAATACCACCTTGTGAATTCGTAAAAAATAAAAGTAGTTCACGGACACACGAATTCGGTGTGCGAATTCGATTAGATCATTAACATATTGAAATTTAGTTTTCCTAGGTTGTTTTGTATATGTGCTAAGCGGGAGGATTTTGTGAGGGATAAAGGAGTTTGGAGTAATGGGAAGTGGAAGTGGAGTTGGAGTGGAGAAGGGATCTTCGTGAGAGGGATCTTAACTCTTTTGATGCATTAAATTCTTTGATTAACGAGGTAACACTCACACAAGGAGTATAAGACGCTTGGTTTTGGACGGGATCCAAGGATGGCGGTATAATACAAAGGATGCATATCATCTTCTTCGTGGGCGACTTGCTTTGTGAATGTGAGTCATGAGGAGCAGGTTGTTTAGAAAATTGTGGAAGAGCATTGCCCCTCATAAAGCAAAAGTTACTGACATGGCGCGCGGCGCGAATAGGCTCCCGACAAAGGACAATTTACGCAAAAGAAGGATACTTGGAGAGAATGATGACATTAAGTGTGTTTTTGCAAGAATGCAACAGAATCAACAGATCACATATTTTGCATTGTGGAGGAATTTCTCAAATCTTGTACAGCTTGTTTTAATTGGTTGCACTTTAGTTCTTCAATTATGAATAATGTGCGTAATCAATTTCATTCCTTGTTGGGTTCTTTTTAGAGATTAGAATATGCAAAAATTGGCTAATGGCTTATGGATATGTTTGATTTGGATCATATGGAGAGAAAGAAACAAAGTGCTCTTTGATGAAAAAGAATTCGGATGGGAGAATACTTTGGAAGAAATCAAGTGTAGGCTTTGGAGTTATGTCTATTTCTTGTCCAAATATTTGTAATGGTAATTTTTAAAGTTGGTTGATAGATCCTAGAACAGTCATTGACTAATTTATTGAGATGTAGCTTTGTATTCTTTGGGTATTTCTTATACCCGGCTGTTTATATATACAAGCCTTTTCTACGATATAAAAAAAGATCATTAACATATTAAGTAGTAAATCTGGTTATTTTAATTGCACTTTATATATAATCTTGGGAATATAACACTTGTTTTTAAATTGAATTTTCTATATGGCTCATATATTGAGCTCATTATATTTGAATTAGTGTTTTGTTGTTTAATTACATTAAATTATTGAAAATACTTATTTTTGAGGGAGAGAAAAATATGAAATATATATATATATATATATATATATATTTGAATTAGTAAATTATAAATAAACAACCGTTTCCTTAACTTGAATCCTAAAATTTTAAAAATTTCATATCCATATACCTATAGGGAAAATTGTAGTTTTAGTCCCATAAAAATTTTTCAATGGTAATGTTAGTCTCACGTTCTTTTTTGTCCTTTTTTTGCAAAAATAGTCTCAACCATTATTTTTAGGACTAAAACTGCAGTTTTATTTCATTCTTTCGGGACCAAAACTGCAATTTATTATTCTCTTGGGGATCAAAACCGCACTTTTCTTGGGACTAAAAATGTCGAAAAAATTACGGGACTAAAAGTGTAAAAAAAAGACCATTTTGCAAATCACTCATTCCCTTGGGACCAAAAATGCAATTTACCCCATACCTATATCGTAATAGCACCCACACCCATGCCTTGGCGTCCAAGCAACATAGGCCACCACCTACCATCTTATGTTGTGTTATCCAATCCGATTTGCAAAATTGATTTTTACAATTCAAATAATCCTTCAAAGAATCTGGTTTTAAAAGAAGTACTTTTAACCCCACTGCCACCGGGTCCTCACTTTAGTGGAAGACACAGCCACCGGGTCCTCACTTTAGTGGAAGACAGAGTTCGATTCTCTTTGGAAACGAATTTTTACCAATAAAAAAATAAAAATCCTTTAAAAATCTCAATTATAATATATATGTAATCGAATTAATTAATTAAGTATAAGACAATCAATATACCTTTAATGTGTGCACTAACAAATGATCATTGTATTCTTTTTGATGGAAAAAGTAAATATATTAATTAGATACGAAATGTCGGATCAAGAGCAGTTTTAATCTCATCGGAATCACCGAAGAAAAATACAAAGCATTGCAATCAAAAGCAAAATGGGCTAAACCATGAGCAACCATATTGCCACTGTCTACGTACTCCAACTAAAATCAACATAAACAAAAAGCTTGCAATAGTCTAGTACCTCGGCAATCACACCACCAAAATAAGAAAATCGAAATTGGATTCTGAGTGCGGAACAAACCAGCTGGGAATCCACCTCAATAATAATAGAAGAAACACTCCTTGCGACTTCTAACTTCACTCCTTCCCGAATCGCAATGACCTCGGCCGCCTCGATGCTAAGATCACCCATTTGATACAAAGCGAAGCCCATGCAACATTCCCAAAGCATCACATAAAATGCCACCTAGGCCCACACCATCCCGACTCGACAAGACGCATCGGTATTCAACTTGAAACAGCCCACCGGCGGTGCCTTCCATTTCGTCGATCTGGACAACAACGCATCGTAGAGGGATGCACTACAACATCATGATCGGCAACGGTTCGAGCAAAGCAATCTCCATGATTTTATCTGCGACATCACCTTGTTATTAAACACAAAATCATTTCGTGCCCACCAAATTGTCCACATAAGTGTGAGCAAGAGCTCCTGCTCTTTCTTTGGTCGACCATAGATGACGGTAAGCAACCATTCGTCCAGCTCCGTGCTCGAATTCAAGCAGTTTACCGAAAAGGACAGATTAGTCCGGCATGAAGACAGTCGGGCGGTCTCTCAAAGCGTGCTCTGTCGATTCCACAACATCACCGCACCTTTTGTATTACGGAGGGACGTTTACGTACCTTGTGATTCTAAACTCCAAACATTTTCTCTTGTTCTCTTCTCATAATCTCTTAAATTGATTTTATTGTCACAAATAAATAAAAAATCAATACATAAAATTATCAATTCTATAACAAGTTCATGATAGAGCCATTAGAGAGAGGCCTTATCGGACCCAATTAGATCAATATCCAATAAGCTAATCTTTGATTAATATATTAAACAACTATTAATATATCAATTATATTCTATTTCTCTAAAATAACAAGATTGCACTTTTAATCCAACTGAAATTATTAAAGCTATTAATTAATAATTTCATTTTTAAACTGATCGATCCAACCGTTGCAGTGGCAAGTGGTACATTGAAATGTGCATCTTTTAAATATTATTCCTACATATGAATCATGAGTGTGTTTCCTATGAACCAAGTTTTACGGTGAAACTTGATCCATATTAAAAGAACAAATTAATTTACCTTTCAGTTATTTCGAGCTAATACTCTTTAGTAAGATAGGTAATACCCTTGATTATCATGGTGATACTCTTTAGTAATATATGTAACATACCCTTTATTTATCGTGGTGATACTCTTCAAAGACAATATAAGACATACTTTCTTGATTATCACGATGATACTCTTTAGTTAATATAGGTAATATTCTTCCGTTATTACAATTGATATTCTTTGAAATGGATCAAGTTTCACCGTGAACTCTTGTTCATAGTAGACTTTGCCATGAATCATATATACGATCGTACAATATCGTACAATTGGAATGCAACAATTCATCTGCCTAATAAAGTTGGATAATTATAATTAACACAATAGGGATCGATATGAAATTAGTTTTATTTCTTATAATATTAATTTATATAAAATTTAATTGGAAATTCAAGTATACATTTCTTAATTTCAAAATGGATGGTTGTGTTATTTCTTCAAGTCAATAAGATCAGCATAATATTTGATAAGCCATCCTTTAATAATTTTAACCTCCATTTTTCTCTGCGTAACCAGCCACGCTGGATCAGTTTTGGTTGCTTGAAGAATGTCTAGACAATGTGAACCTGCACAATTTTAACTTAACTTATAAAATATCGAGTCACACTTGTGTACACCAATGGCATATGATGCAGTTTTAATTAAATTTTAATTTATTTTTTATTAATTTCTAAACAAATCATAACATTTTTAAAATTTAAAATATAATTACACTAGAAAATTTGTCGACGAACTATACTCTGTAAATATAATAATATTTGAAATAAAATTAGAAGTAAGAAGGGTATTTACAATTTACAAGCTCCACGAGTAATTTAATAATTATATCATTTTTACTTGCTTTTTACATGTGTAGTCTTTGATATTTTTTTAAGAAGTAATTAATAATTGATAAATCATTTTATGCATGCATGCAAGTAATTACCATGACGTAATTATATGAATATAATGCATGGAAGTAAGAAAAAAATTGTGTCTATAGTTCACTTAAATTCTTTTTCTTCAACTCTGTCCAAAAAAATTCTTTTTCTTCAACTATTATTATTGTGCATATATAAAATTATTATTATTCATATACACTATTAACGTTACGATTATTATTTAAAAAACTATTATTTTTTAAAATAATAATATTTCATATGCATATATAACATAATAATATTAAAAAAATCAGGATTTGTGTCATACCATTGAGCGTAGTTAATGCAACGATACTTTTGGATATGTCTTTGAGCACCCTGGTTGGATAGAAATAAAAAAAAATTAAAAATAGAATCATAATACTGTCCAAATTAATGAAATAAAATGACAAGTATACTTGTATGGAAACCAAATATACTTAAATACATTACTCAAATAAGCATACGCACATATTAATTACAAATCCTGTAAATGCAACATTATTAATTGAAATTGGTATTATATGAGTAAATTTCAACTAATATTATTTTAGTGAATAAGTAATATGTGAAACAACTAATATCCTTTAATAAAATAACTAATTTTATTTAAAACTAGTACCTGATACTAGAACCACAATATTTTTATTAAAACAACTAATATTCTCAAAGCATGTTTTATGGTGAACCTTATTCACATATATAATACTATGACTATTATTAATTGTGTATGTACGTCCTAATTTAACTAGTATTAATCTCGTACTAATTAACAAATATATTAGTCATATAATTTAACAATACACAATATATATGAGATACAATGCAACAAATTTAATGCAACAAATGAAACAACAATGATCTACCCTAGAGTTATATAATTAACATGAACTTCATGTAAAAAATTTTAATATCTCATATTAAGTCAATTTTTTTCTTAAAAAAACAGTATTAATGATCGATTTAAAATGTGTTAAATAATTGTCATTTACCCTCCACTGCTGTATGGATCTTTGAGGCCATTGGAAAAAAATTATGTTGCTCCCAAATCGCTTAAGCACCAATTTTATATCCTGTATTTAAGGAGCAAAGATTAGCATGTTAATAATATTTGGAGTTAGATAAAAATTCGTGTGAAACCGTTTCATGCAAGAGACCAACTTTTTAATAAATGGTTATCACTTTTTAAAAAAGTGATATAAATTAGTATAAAAGTGATAACAAATTGATATTAATTTGATATTAACAAACTAAGCATGTCATAAATTACCAGATGAATTTTGATATTAATTTGTAGTATTTAAATTAAAATTAACAAAATAAGTATCATAAATTCCTATATTTTAATTGAATTGGTCTTGTGATTTGGATCCAACCTATTATTTTATTATTGTGTCTATCTCTCTCAAAATTTACAGAAATTTACAATAAAGAAATGGAGAGGATCCGGTCTTGTGTGGGTGAAACTGGTTCACAATTAATACCTTATATTAAAACAACTAATAATCTTTAATGAAAGGACCATATCATTCAAAAAAAAAAACACCTTATAGTATAAACAACTAATATAATTCAAATCGGTTTCATGGTGAATTTTTTTGAAAAATTTGTTAAAACCAAACTTTGCCATTTTAATTTGCACTAAAATCATTAAATAACAAAAACAAAAAGGTATATATAATCCTACCATAAAAAAATTAAGGTAAACATGATTTAAATATTAATATCTACAAATAAAAGTACAATACCTAATGATATAAAATAAAATAAGTAAAAGTTAATATGTAGACTTACATGGCCACCATAATAAGTGGTAACCCAATGACGGCGAGGTGGGACCCCATACAAGTCCTTACACTGTTTGGCATGTTGTTTAAAATTAAAAGGCGATACTGGAAACATAGTGTCGTTCTTCCCTATCCCAATTGGTATCACCATTTCACTACAAGTCTAAATTATTTAAAAAAAAAAATTAGTAATATTTGTGTGAATGGAATGTATACGATTAATTCTAATTTTTTTATTACTGTACATATATTATTTGATAGTAATATGTGTATGTCAATAATTAGTATAAATAGAGTTAATCGTATACACCAATTTACACCAATTTTTGCAAAAAAAAAAAAAAATTTATAATGATATGATTCATAAATTAATAAAATAATACAAATTCCTTTCGAAATATTAAAACCTTACTTCTAAATTATGTTCCATTTTATTATCAGAACTGCTAATACATTATATTGCTCCATTGTATATATGTTAATGACTTTTGGACGATTTATTGCGTGGCTTTGAGACCGTTCCATTATATAACTTTCTTAATTGTGTTGTCTTTCACATAACTTGCATTAAAAATAATAAAATAAAAAATTGGAAAAGATAAGGATTTTAATCCTTTTATATGTATGTTATATGAAAATGGGAAATAAAGAAATACTTTTTTGAATAAGTTAAAATTCAATTTCGTCTCATAATTTAGAATTTTGTACTAGTATTTTTTTCGTTTGATTGACAGTTTGAATATTAATAAATGTAATGTGAGATTAATTATTTTATTCATTATTAATATTTTTATTAATAATTTTTACTAATATAAATTTTATGAGAGAAAATATATGAATATCTCACAATTATTAAATTAATTATATATATTTTTAATCATACACTAAATTCATTACAAATATTATTTTTTGAAGATAATATTAAATATTTAATAAAATTATAATATAAAAAATTTGATTACTTTGAAATTTTTGAATAATATGATTTTATTGGATATTTAATTACTTTTTAGATGATTTGCTAATGAAATATTTACTTCTATTTATACAAATTCAAATCATGAATGAATGGTGGAGACTATTTTAATTTAATAGATGAAAATAATTTCTAATATTTCACAATTCTCTACACAAATAAAATATTTAATAATCATTCCAAAATATTGCAATACATTATATAATATTTCATATTTATGTGTATTCAATATTTTAGTTAAAATAAATTTTAATTAAGAAAATTGACAAAATTTTAATTTACAATGTCGTGGGAAAATTGAACTAAAAATTCTCTAAAAAACTGTCGATAGTCATTCTTTTTAACTATTAATTCTTCCAGAAATTATCAAATAAGAGATTATATATAGAGTTTATACATCATGAATAAGAATATGAATTGAAAATAGATTGGTTGTCAACCCTTTAAAAATGCGGGAATTGTAAGACAATTTGAAAATTGACAAAGGCGAATTTCAAAAGTAAGATTGGATGATTATAAAATTTCTTATCAAATTTCATATTATTTTGAAAACAAAAATTTAAAAGATATTAAAAATTAAGAATTAACAGAGATAATATGGTAATAAAAAATAAAGTAAAAATAAATTTGGGTTGTAATATATAAGAGAAATCACTCAATTTAAAAACTCAAAAAAGTTTTTACGAACATGAAATGTGTATTTACAAAAGACATAAATTTTTACTCAAATTTTATTTTTAAAATAACACCATTCTATATGTATTCGACTCAATTAATCATATTCAACTAAAAACAAACAAATTATAATATAATTTTTTTATTAAAAAAATAAAATATATTTGAACTATATCTATTCACCAATTAAATGATTTTTTTCAAAAATTTATTTTTAATACACATATTTCAACATTATGCTAAATATTTAAAAAAACAAAATTCACCTATCAAAATATTTAATTTAATTTTTTTAATTTTCACGATTGTATTTTAAATACATATATTTGAATTTTATTAATTAATGTGCAATTTATTATTAATACATATATTAAATATTATTAATTATTATAGTATTAGTTAATGTAGTAACTTTTAGAAATTCTTTACATATTTAGTAATAAACTTTTTGGTTCAATTTTTTTACTTTTATATTTAGTAGAAGATTTTGTTATTATATATGTATAGAAGTCCAAAAATATATATATATATATATATATATATATATATATATTTTATTTTTTAATTAAGTACTTACCAATTGATCTGATTTTGATTCTATCTATGTCGAAAAATTAGTTACAACATCGTTTGATGTCACTTTTTACCCAACACGATGTCATTTTTTGATTTTCTAGCAAAAATAGGACCAAAATCGAACCAATAGATAAGTTACGAGGACATTGAAAATTTCAAATGTTTGGGACTTTTTGTGAAAAAGCCCAAAATTTTGAGACAAAATTAAATATTAAATCATAATATAATTTAATTAAGTACTTACATTGGTCTGATCCTGATTCTATCTATGTCAGAAAATTAGTAACAACATCGTATGGTCACTTTTTGCATAACAAGATGTAATTTTCTGATTTTCCAGCAAAAATAGGACTAAAATTGATCCAATTGATAAGTTACAAGGACTAAATTGAAAATTCCAACATTTTTGGGATCTTTTGTGAAAAACAAACCCAAAATTATGAGACTGAAATTAAATTTTAAATCATAATATTTTTAATTAAGTACTTACTTACCAATTGGTCTGATTTGATTCTATCTATGTTGTAAAATTAGTAACAACATCGTATAGTGTCACTTTTTTTGCACGATGTCATTTTCTAATTTTCGGCAAAAAATAGAACCAAAATCGAACCAATTAATAAGTTACGAGGACTAAATTGAAAATTCCAATTTTTTTTTAACCTAAAGCCCAAAATTATATGATGAAATTAAATTTTAAATCATAATATACAAGGTTAATTACAATTTGCAACTTGTACTATAATGCATTTTACAATTTACAACATATACTAAATTTTGTAACAAATTGCAACTCGTACTACATAAAATTGATGATTAGTACCTCAAATACAAGTTTTGTTCTTTATTCCGGTCAAATTAGGGATAGATTATTTGTTAGAAATTAAACATTTAGTAAAAATATAATTAATAAACCTAAAAGGACAAATATAACCTTGTTCAAATATAATTTGGCGGGATAAAGAATAAAATTTGAATTGAGGTACCAATTTTATCAATTTTACATTGTACAAGTTGCAATTTGTTACAAAATATAGTATAAGTTACAAATTATAAAATATGATATAGCAGAGGTTGCAAATTGTAATTAATCCAATATATATAATGATGTGGAACTCACCTGCCATTGCCAACCCATAGAAGTTTGTGAGGGAGAAGAATTTGTATGATAACAAGTAGCATTCCCTCTATAAGAAACAATGCCTGCAAATATACTCCCAATAATATCACTCATTTTCTTAACTTCATCAATCCCTTTACACACCATTTTCACTGGATAATTTGGTGGACTATTGTACTGAGCTGCTGATGTCAATATTGACTCCAAATAACTCTTCAACTCCAAAGAATTATTCAAATGCCTGAAATATTATTTAAGTTAATAAATATTTTTTTATGAATAGTTTAGTGATAATTCATGCTTGTATATAATAATTTAGGAAATTTATATTTTAAGAACAATAATTTTACGTGTTTGTGCAATGTAGACATATGTTTTAAGATTTGTGATTGTAGAACAATAGAAATTGAATTAGCACTACAAGAAAATAAAGAGCGCCTACAAATTTTTGGGCAAAATTCATGCTTAATTATTGCCTACAAAATATTTTCTAGCCAATTTTTATTGTGGCTATTTGCCTACAAAATATTCCTAGCTAATTATTTATTAGTGATTATTGCCTACAAAATATTTCTGGCCAATTTTTTATTTGTGATTATTGTATACAAAATATGTCAATATTTTCTTATGTGTAAATTCCTACGGACATTTATATTTGCTCTTTGGAAATTTTTGTAGGATTTGTCTACGAAAATTTTGGTAATATTTATAATAAAGAATTGACTAGAAATATATTGTAGGCAATGTCAAAACAAAAGATTTGCTAAAAATATTTTGTAGGCAATAACTAAGTATGAAATTGTCTAAAACTCTGTAGGCAATTCCTTTTTTCTTGTAATGTAGCCCAAATCAGGCACAATCGTGCGTGAGATACACAATTGACGTACATTTATAGTGTAGGACACTATATTTTTAAACTTATAAATGTAGGATAATGCATTGCAATTCACGTGTGATTTCAGTCCGATATAAGTTTATTCGAAGCCGATTATCCTAAATTTACATATTTTAAAACATCGTGTCTTACCTTCTAGCACGTAAAATTATTGTCTTTAAAATAAAACATCTCCTAAGTTACAGGTCTAAGAAAAATAGAGTAACACTTATGTGAACTGGTGTATTTTTATTTTTATTATCACCGTCATGCGCATCACTATCTGTCATACATGCCTGCATGCACTATCAATGTAAATGCACATGCATTGTTATAAATAAATGTGACAGTAATAGTGCACGTCAATGATAGTAAAAAAATTTCGTATGCACCGGTTCAAACAAATTTTTGAAAAAAAAAAATTATTTCCTTTTATATATATATATATATATATATATATATATATATATATGTGTGTGTGTGTGTGTGTGTGTGTAAAATGTTGATTACGAGCAAGTTCTGAATGTTTTGCTAAGAATGGAGAGGCCTCCAGGCTGTGATGCTATTCGGTCGATTTCACCCCATGATTTTCGAATTTTTTTCGAAGCAATTTTAGCTAACCTCCTGCATAAAAAAATTAAATAAGTAAAATTTATTTAGATATTAAATTAAATTACACATGTTTAATGGGTTTTAATAATAATTTAATAACAAAAATACAAATACCTTGAAGTCTTTGGTTACAATGGAGTAATATCCATTTTGTGGAGTAATATTATCAAAATAGAGAATAGGTGATGATGAAGCCAGAGCACCTAGAGCGATGTGTGGATACTTGAGTCGAAACCACAGAAGCAAGCACTGAAATTGAATTAATTAAGAATGAGTCGGACCAGATGCATTGTGCAATTTAAGTGTATTTTTAAAAGTCATCATTTATTTTTATTGAAAAATTACAGGTTTTAGTGTACAGTTACAGTTAGTTATGAAAATAATTGTAATGGCTGTTCAATGAAAACAATCGTGATTGTTCGGTAAAAATAAGGGTTTTTATCAGTCAAGTCTGAAAGATATATTAATTATTAATTCGGGACACGAAAGATAAAATTTATCAATTCGGGACACGAAAGATGTTTATATTAAGAGATTTTATCAATCCAGGACATGGAATTAAGGCCCCGAATTGATAATTGTCTTATCATTCGGTCCCGAATTGATAAAATCCCTTAATATAAACATCTTTTAGGTCGGATTGATAAATTTTATCTTTGAGGTCCCGAATTGATAATTAACATATATTTCACGACTTGTACCGATAAAAATCCTAAAAATAATGGCGATTGTTTAAAATATACATTTGAGTTGCACGCGCGCACTGGTGCATACAAAACTAAGACATTAATTAAATGTTATGAACTGATCTATATACATACAAATTGTTATAATTTAGTTTAATTACGAGATAAAATCACAATTATTTTTCAAGAAATTGTATTCTATTTTAAACTTTTGAATCTTGGTAAAAGAAACTTCAATTTTTTTTTTTGATTCGAACCAACGAGACAAATTTGCTCCTACCGGAAAATAATGTGTCACCTACTCCGACAACATAATTAATCATATTAATATGTTAAAAATGGTTTGAATGACAGTGAATAATTCAATGTCATTTCCGGATAGGAGCGAATCTATTTGTTTGGTCAAACAGTTTTAAACTGAAGTTTTATTTATCAAATTTAAAAATTTAAATTAGATTGTAATTTGAAGAAAATGTTAAGTTGAAGCCTTATTTTTTTATATATTTTTAATAAAATATAAAAATAAATTACTCACTTCCTCCATATGAGCCTCCAATGACAATAATGGGAGATTTATGTGCTGAAAATTTATGCTTTACGTGCAATAAAATTTCTGCATAATCAGCTATTGCTTGAGCTGAGTTGAAATATCCACGAGTTGTCCCATTTTCCAAGGCTTTCTCCAATGTACTTCCAAATGGGATTGATTTTCCATAGAACCGATGCTAATTATAATCAAAACACATAAAATAAGAATATTAATTTCAATTTTTTATTTTAATAATTTGTACTATAGTAATTCTCTTGTAAATCACCACCATTGTGCAATTTAAAACAACATTAGTTATTTATAGGGATGGCAAAGCGACCCGCCCCGAGGTCGCCTTGCCTGCCCTGCCCCGCCCCATTCGGAAAATGGGTCAGGCCCGCCCGCCTCGCCCCGACCCGCATATATATATATAGTACGGGTTGCAAATTGTAATTAACCCTATATATATATATATATATATATATATATATATATATATATATATATATATATATATATATAGGAGTTAATTACAATTTACCTTTTATTATATCACATTTTACAATTTGCAACCTTTGTACTAAATTTTGTAACAAATTGCAACCCGTACTATGTAAAATTGACAGACTAGTACCTCAAATACAAATTTTATTCTTTTTCGGGCCAAACTAGGGGTCGATTCTTTGTTAAAAATAAACATTTGGTAAATAAATTATTAATAAACCTAAAAGGACAAATATAACCTTATTCTAACATAATTTGGTCGGAAAAAAAGATTAAAATTTGAGTTGAGGTACCACTTTGTCAATTTTACATAGTACAAGTTGCAATTTGTTACAAAATATAGTATAGGTTGCAAATTGTAAAATGTGATATAGTAGAGGTTGCAAATTGTAATTAACCCATATATATATTATATGTATTTAATATTATAATATTTATAATATTATGTATATTTTATGTTATAAAATATATATTATTGTATCATATAATAGTACATATATTATATGTATTCACTATATATAATATTATTTGATATTTTTCCATAATTTAATTAGAGATTAAAAAATAAAAAAATTAAAGCGGGCGGGAGGCGGTCTTGGGGCTAAAGTTCTAAAGCTGCGTGGGGCGGGCACAGGTATTTAGATACCCACCTGTCCCGCCCCATTGTCATTCCTAGTTATTTTCATTATTCGATATTATTATTATTATCAAATTAATATATTTTTAAAAAAGCTGTTAAAAATACACATAAAATGAAAAAAATCATAATAAACCTAATTCATATTATACCGTGTGTTTATACTAAGATTCTAATGAATTCATGAAAAAAGACAATCGAGACATTATTTTTACTTAGAAATTAAATTGCAATAATAAGGAAAAAAATAGAGCAAATCAAATAATAAATTAAGCAGCAAACATATTGTGCATGTTCCAAAGACTTTGATCTTTACGAGTATATAAAAAAATTGACAAAAAAATAAAAAAAAATTGGCTTTCTTTACAATGTATTTCATTTCATCAGTTCAGATCATATAGAGTTAAAAAGATTATTTATCCAATAATCTGTCTACGACTATCCTTTTTTTTTTTTTCCAGAAAGGTAATTTTTTGATCTAGTCCCAATATTAAAAAAATTATCTAATTTTAGTTTCAAAATTTTCAGAAATATTTGAAAATATTATTATTTTATGTCACCACGATTGTCACATGAGAATATAATTTGAGGTTAAAATTGGACAATAGAGAAGTTGCAGGGTCAAAATTTAACATTAATTTGCATAACATAAAACTTCATTGTTTTAAATTTTGCAGCAATTTTGAAACCAAAACTAGACAAATTTTTAGTATTAAGATTAAATCGAAAATGTTAATTTTTATAATTATAATCGGACAATTGGCAAATTATTAAAATAAATTATCAAACTCGTGAATATACCATATTGTGCACGTTCGTGACCAAACCCTAAAATTGTGTTAATTTTTTCTCATCATTGACTCGTTAAGTGATCCTAGAATTGTGTTAAATGTTGAACTTGTACTTGCCTAAATTGTTGGATATGCCTTATACCCACATTACTATTCGGGATAAAATTTTCTTTTCCTAATAAAAACAAAATAAACACACGAATTTGCTAGATACATAGCCAAAATCGAACTAATAATTACGTCCTTAATCTTATTATGCACCATGTGCACATACAGTGCAACTCATAGTCATTTTTATATTCGATTAATAATTACGGTTGTTTTCACTAAATAGTTATGATTGTTCAGAAAACAAGAATGATTGTCTAAAAACACACTAAAATCGTATGATACATACACATGGTACATAAGAGACTTACTAGTCTTTGTATATAAATGGGAATTTAAAAAATTACCTCAATGAAAATGGTGAGAGACTTGAAATAAGGAGCATTATCAATGGGAAAACCAATAATATCCAAGTCTATATCGATTGCTTCCTCTGCACCAAGATATGCAAAAATGGGAGAGTTGGATTTTGGACCACCCCAATGTTTAAAGCTAACCATATATCTCTGTCTGAAAGTGGCAAAACTCTGTGGTGCATAGTTGAAATGATCAAGTGTTTGTTCATAGAAATATGTCTTCAAATCTCTTGAATTTTGGCCTGATTTTCTTAATATAAATGCTTCTTTGTTATATGGGGAGAGCCTTGGGATTTTGTGTGGGAATATTGTTGAAACACTTTGCACAAATAACAATGGAAGGAGGAGAAGGAGAGGGTAGAATTGGAATAGAAATACTTTGGATGGAATCATGGCTATGGAGATAATGAGTGGAAACTAGTTAGTGTGGGATATATTTCTTTGAGTTATGATCCATGGATGCATATGGGTATTTATAGAAAAGTTTGGTCTGAGCACTCATTTTATGTAAGTACTCGGATCTGTCATAAAAAATAATAGGTGTTATAAGCTGAAAAGTGAGACTTACTATATATAAAAAATGTTAATTATAATAACGAGAAAAGTGATAATTAGTCTTAGCATCATTGATTACAACAAAACCCGAGTACATGAATGCACTCACCTTACAAGAGACCCACTCTTATTGAGAACTTGTGAAAAATTTCACATTAAATTATATTCCCTCCGAGTCTATTACATTTATTATTACTCAAAATTTTAAAATGATGTTACATTTTGATTTTTTCATATCCAAAATAGCAAAAAAATAATCATACCCCCACCAACTAAATTCTTACAAATATCTCATATTTACACTTCATATCACTTTATTCACCACTAGAATTAAATCTCTCACTCCAATAGAGATGAAAAGATTCATATTTACCTGGCCTTCTCTCTGCACATACTAATACTAATAAACAACATTTTTATTAAAATTTGTATCATTTGTTAAAATCCACGAATTTTCTATCGGGCTATAATTTCATGGATCTTTAATCCGTGAAAACTTTCATATAAGTGTTTGTCTAATTAAAACTCGATATATAATTTATCCGAAAATGATCATATGTCTTTCGGTGGAACTTATATGCACATCATTTATGATGTGATGCTACATAATCGGAAGAGTCCATTATTATTTATTTATTGCTAATGTGACATCAATACATAAGTAATGAAGGTGTCCAGTGTCCACCAATAAATATACGATCATTTTCAATAAATTATCTATAATTTAATTGGTCGTTAGTGAAATTAAAGTTAATTCACACGAGATGATAACGTTTGCAACACGTATCAACCTTAATCCACAACCTTTTTGGTTATCTTCCTCTTCTTTAGTAAGAGTATTTGACACTTTCAATTAGCAAGGAAAAATGGGTCTAGTATATTGGTTTTATTAGTAAGTGCATGTTTTCATTACCTAAGAAGGGTTAAATATTACATTTTTATTTTTCAAAATCAAAATAGAAGCAACATGATGAAATAAATAATACTCCTACTTTCGACAAAATAAAATATCCCAAAATAATTCTCAATTTGACTGCCAAGTTGAATTAAATGAGCATATCCAAATTCATTTTTGTATTTTATTTTTGTGATAGTTAATATTACTATGAATAGATAACAAAAGGAAAATAATTATAATATATATATATATATATAAATGAAGTCAGAATTTGAGATGGGGACAACAGTCGAAAATAACATTTAATGACGAAAACACTAATATACATTCAGGGTTGGATTTGGGGACAAGTATGAATATCAGTTAATATTCGATTCAACTATATTGTTTGAACTATATTAATTTTCAATTTCATTTAGTTTTCATTAGATGTCCGCTTGTGATATAATTTCATTAAATTTATTAATTAGTCAATTTTTTAAGTAGAGTATAATGTACATGATTCCAATTCGTCTTCTTGTGTTGTTATAGACACCATACATTCAGACAAAGAATTCGTCTTCTAATATGTATTCATAAACTGGTGCTCGGGCAATAAATAGACTGGTGCTCGGGCCTCCGTAGACGGCTATCATCCTGCTGGCCTTGAGACTGTATCACCTTCAATAAGACATCATCTAGCTCCGTCTCGAAAACATGAACTGTGTCGGAAGGGGCGTGTAGAAATTTATCTTGCAGAAACATGGTGTTGGTTTCGTACATCAGTGCTCTTCTCTCATAACCTTTTGTTGTACTCTCGAATATGGGCAACGAGTAAAGTGCAGGTAGCTAGGTAGCGATATCCGCCAATTGGGATCCGTAAGACACCACCCTCATTAATCATTATCGCCTCTACCAACGGTAAATATCTCTATATTGTGTAATTATAAAATTATTTGCCTAAGAGCTAAGATGATAGTGTTTTTTACGTCTCATAACTTATTACGTTCGAAAAAGCGTCACAATAAAGATAACTTAGCCAATTCGTCTCTAATTTTTGCTAAGTTCATAAATTACGTTCCAAATCTCATTGGAGTTCGCTAGAGACTACCAAATGACGTTGTTTTCACCCCATGTGCGCCGTGACTACAAAATGATGTCGTTTGGTAATTTCGGCGTACTCCGATGAGATTTGGAACGTAATTTACGGACTTAGCAAAATTTAGGGACGTAATTGGCTAAATTATCTTTATTGAGACGTTCGTCGAACACAATAAGTTATGGAATGTAAAACTTTATCCCTGAGATAATGCCCTACGCCCCTCCTCAATCGACTTGTTAACTTCAACTATTTAATCAAACAATTCGCGACTTCGTCACATTATTCTATCATGAGTAACATTGATATATATATCGAGTGCAATACGATGAACTATATTTTTATTATTAATGTTATGCACATGCATTATGGATATATGTGATAGAGATAGTGATAGTGATAGTGATAGTGATAGTGATAGTGTATCTGCATGTTTGTGATAGTAAAAATAGAGTTCACTTTGTATGCACCGGTTCACACAAGTTTTTATTTTCTACCCCTCAAATAGGTAATGTGTTTTCTCAACAATTTTCGTCAAAAACCTTATTTTGAGAATTTAGTTATTTTATTTAAGAATATTAGTTGTTTTATAAGGTATTAGTTTCACTAAAAGATGCTATTAGTTATAAGGTATTAGTTATTTTACTAAAAATATTAGTTCTAAACCAGTTTCACTGAAATTTATTCACACAATATCAACTCCATAAAATATTATCTTAAAAACTCAGTGTTCAAAATTGTATAAAATTATAAATTCCAAATTTTAGAGGTCTTTTTCGTGAGGTTACATATATTGTTGTGAACCAATTTAACCGTAAAATTTAATTATATTTTATGTGTATATTTAAATAGCATTAGTTTTTTTTTTTAATCGGGTAGTGAAGCTCAAATCACTTGAACTATATCACTTCGTCAAATAGCATTAGTTGTTTTATTAGAATGTATTATTTTGATAATAAAAATCACTAATACCTTTTTAAATTGCATGATTAAACTCGGTTTACAACATAGTTATTCTTTATTAAAGAAGACTTATCGGTTCATATTAAGTTCAACGGGTCATATTATTTGTTTTATTAATCGAAATCAAGTTTTGTGCAACATTACAATTTAAATGAAACCTCGGGTTTGACCTAGTAGTGAGGGCTTGAGCATTAGAGGTGTGATGTTATATAGGTCTCGATTTGAAACTCATTATGTGCAAATAATTTACGAGATGAGTCGGTCCATACAGCTTTGCTCTAATTTTAAGTGGAGCTCCCGCTAGTGGGCGGTGAGGCTGGTCCCCAAATTAGTCGGTCCTTGGAGTAGGATACCGAGTTATAAAAAAATTAAATGAAATATCATGTTCATGCGGTGTATTAATTCACATATGTTTTATATATCATGCATGTTGCTAGCTATTTTGTATTGACAAATGAGACCGATGCACTAAATTAATAATTTATCGACGTTAAATATTTTTTTATAGTATAAAATATTATAGTATAATTTTTAAAATTAATAATATTACTAAAGAAATACAATAATATTAATTTTATACCATGAATATCCAAGAGTGGCGTACTGTTAACACAATTGTCAATTTGTGTAATAGAATTAGATTCCTGTTATGCTTCTTCTTGTATCCTTTTTTTTTTTTTTTAATTTCATTGTTTTCAAAGAAAAATAAAATTAACTTCTTTTTTTTTTCGGAAAAAATATTTTATTTTCACTATTCGATATTACTAAGCATTACCCGATTCCAGCTCCTAGCTTCATTCTCTTTAAAACCTAGTATCTTCGAAAATAAAAACTAAAAGGAATATTGTTGTTTGCTTGTTTTTACTCCATCCGTCTCAAGATAACTTTCATACTTTTCTTTTGATACGTCTCAACTTAACTTTCATATCCTTAAAATGGAAACTATTTTATAAACTTCACCCTCACAATTTTCACTAATTTATACAAATGTCATTACTTTTACTCTCACATACACACATCCCAATAAAATTTTTACTTTATATATAAAAGTTTACAAATTTATCCCTTAAAACTTCAATCATTACTCTTTTTCCTTAAAGTGTGTGCCACACTACATATGAAAGTTATCTTGGGACAGATGGAGTACTTTTTTAAGAAGTCTTAGTTTTGTATGTACAAGTTGTACATTGTAATTCAGTGTATTTAAGTAATATCAATTGTTTTTAATGAATAGCTATAATTATTTTTGAGTGAACCGTATTTTTGGTCACATGTGTTATTTTGAAAACAGTCTCAATACTCTCATATATGGTCCCAAAAGAATTTTTGCTTGTACATTTGGTCCCAAACTTTAATTCACTATCACTTTTAAACCCAAATTTTGACGGATGCTAACGGCAACACCCATTTACTGAGTCACATAAATGATTTAAAACTTAGAGTTTATTGCACTTTGGGTTCCACATGACATCTAATATTTTGGAAACAGTCTCAATACTTTTAAATCTAGTCTCGTACGAAATTTTATTTGCATAATTGGAATAATTTACTCTACATTTTATTTAAAATATAAAGAATTTATAAAATTTTATAAAAATCACAATAATTTCTACATCTTTTATTTAATTAAATATAAAAAATTAAACAATTTTAAATTTATTATGAACTTATTAATTCATTTATTTTGAGTTGTTTAATTTTTGTTTGTACTCTGTTATAAACAACTTAATGTATTATGGATTTTTAAATTGTTTGTGTGAACTCAATATAGATTATTAAATTATTATTTGAAGTTATTATAAATTATTTTAGTGTTTTAACTTATAATATTAAAAAAATTGTCGTTTTGCCCGGTGGCCCGCTTAGAGTCGAGGTTGAACTGAGAAATGTAGGCTCGAAACACAATCGGGCTTAGCCAGCTCGGCCCATTGCCACTTCTAGGTGTAAATAGAGATGTTTGTAAGGGTTTAGTTTGAGAGGATATAGTTATTTATTTTTGCTATTTTGGATATGAAAAAATAAAATTATAACGTGTTTTTTTACATTTTGAGCAATCTCAATTGCAACGCATGGAGTATTTTTACAAAATCTTAATAATTTATAAAAACTTAAAAAATAAATAAAATATAAGCATTCCTTTTATTTATTTAGTTACTGCTATAATTTTAAATATTTTATTTCTGGTTTTAAAAAGATAAATTACTCTGAGTTTTTTTAAAATAATATTATAGTTTCTTTTTTTTTTTTAACAAAAACTGATAAAATTAATTTAAAAATCTGAAAATTAGTTTATATAATAAAATAATTATAATTTTAAAAAAATGAACACATATTGAAATTCTAAATATACATATCTTTTTTAAGGTAACGGTGGTTCAACAATTGATCAAAATGGTGGGAGAAATAAACTGAAATAGGTGTAAAAAAATCAATTTTCCATCAAAATGATTCCTATTAAGACCATATATGAAAATATTGGGACCATTTCCAAAATAACATATGTCACATGGGATCAAAAGTGCGATAATCTCTTTTTTAATTAAGCGGGTGTAACGTTTGGGACCAAAAGTGCAAGTGTATTTAACGTCTCCGTTGACGGCGGACCAAATATGCAAGCAAAATTTTTTGGGGACCATATATGAGAGTATTGAGACCGTTTTCAAAACAACGCATGTCCTATGGGACCATAACCTATGCCCAAAGGTCATGGGTTCGAGTCACCATTTGCCCGATAAAAAAAAAAAAAAAAAGTGCGGTTCACTCAATCATTTTTATTGAACAATTCAATTGTATATTATACTTGGTGCATAAAAAAAAGGTTCATTATAAATTGCAACTTGTATTATATCACATTTTACAATTTGCAAAATCATATTTTGTATAAATTGCACATGTACTATGTAAAATTGTGATTAATACCTCAATTCAAATGTTGTTCTTTTTCCGGCCAAATTATATTTGGCCAAGACTATATTTATCCTTTTAAGTTTATTAATTATTTTTTTAGCAAATATATATATATTTTTTTAACAAAGAATCGATCCCTAATTTGGTTGGAAAAAAATTATATTTTAGGTACCAATATGTCAATTTTACATAGTACGGATTGCAATTTGTTTCAAAATACAATATAAATTACAAATTGTAAAGTCACGAATTGCAAATTGTAATTAACCCTAAAAAATTGTGTGTTGTTGAAAAAAAAAAACTCTCATGAACTTGGGCAAAAACTTGTATAAGACGGTCTCATGTATGAGACCGAGTCATTTTAATAAATTATTATCACTTTTTAAAAAGTGATATATAGTGTAAAAGTGATAACAAATTGAAAAATAATAACATTTTTTACGAAAAAGTGATAACAATTTATTTAAAAGTGATTAGTTTTATGTCCGTCTACGTGATATTTGCCCAAACAAGAGTGCCCTTTGAATTGATGTGTGCTTGCAGCTCCTTTCTCCACGCGCGCGTGCGTACTAGTGAACGACCACTTATATATTTTGAGTGAATCTTTAATAGGAGTAAGAAAGTTTCGAATTTTCTACCTAAAAATCAAAGTTTTAAATTGTTTTTATTTATAAAAAAAAATATGCATGCTAATTGCATAATATAATTGACCTAATTTTAATCCAATTATATCTATATTCTAATTGATCATAGCAAATTCTCACAAAAAAAAAAAAACTGATAGAAAATAATTAAAAATATTAATTTATTCATTGAAAGATATTTAGCGCTTGTTAATAATATATTTTTTTATTTATATGAACTAATATTTTTGAATTAGTTTTTCTATTATAAATGCAAGCATGAACAAAAAGTCCTTGCTTTAATTTTCCAGCAAAAACCCACTTCGTTTCCAAATCGTGGAAGAATTTTTCTTTTTTAATTATGTAGTTTTCCGACAGAGTTGATGACATCTTTTCATAGCATTTTGTGATGTTTGATAATATGAAGAAAGCGTCCTGTCAAAATAATAATAAAAATAATAATATGAAGAAAGCGTGTTGGTTCCATACCAGCCAAACACGTTTCTCAATTATTCGACACTTAATTAATTTGTTAGAAATCAACCGAGATGAGATTATGACAAGGTTGTAGTCAATAGGTTATAATATCACTCTAAAGTTGGAAAAATTATAGTTTTGTTCACATGAGAATTTTTCAATAATAATGTTAATCTCACGTTCTTTTTTGTCCTTATTTTTTTATAAAAATAGTCCCGACCATTATTTTTTAGGACCAAAACTGTAATTTTATATTATTCTCTTGAGATTAATACTGCAATTTTCTTGGAACTAAAAATGTCGAAAAAAATTGCGGGACCAAAAGCGTCAAAAAAAGACTATTTTGCAAACCACTCATTCTCTTGGGGTGAAAATGCAATTTACCCCTAAATTTATATTCATCTTTTCATTTTCAAAATATTTGCATCGGAAGGTTGCATCGGTGTTATTATTCGAGTCAAAAATTTAAAGTTCGGACTCAACTCTAGTGTATCTTGAACTCGATCTCGTTCGATTATATTAACGAGTTAAAAATAGAGTTTGACTCGACTTGCAAATGAGTCTAACGAGTCGTCAGTATATTACACTTAAATAATAAAAAATTCCTCATAAATTGAGACTAATAAGTCGAGCTTGAGTCGTCTCACTAGTAAATTGAGTATTTTACAAACTCGAACTCGACTACTTTATCAAAATAAACAAGCTGAATTTGAATTTTAAAGAGTCGATCTCTCGAGCTGCTCGTTTCAAATAACAATTATAGTTGTAGGAACCAATCACCATATCAAATCCTATTAGCTACAATAAGTAAGAATAGCATCGTGCATGATTGATTTTTAAAAGGAAAAATAAATATGTACAACATTACTAAGTCTGGAAAAATTGTAAGTAATTAAATGGTATGCAATTATCACACTTGTTAATACTCCCACCTTTCACAAAAATTTGAGTTTATGCACGAATTTCAAGAGTATATAATGTGTAAAAAGTACAAGAGTGAAAAATTGAATGGTATAAAATATTACTCTCCCTCTCAGAATTTATATCACTCAAAACCAAATAATACGAGTTTTAATAAAAATATTATTGTTTATTAGTATTAAAAGGTGCAAAGTAAAGGATAAAAATATTTTTCAATTTTATTGGAAAGAGTAATTGAATGAAGGAGATTTAATTATGGTGTGGTGGAATGAGCCAGTTACATATAGATTCAAAAAAGGTAGACTAATTATAAATAAGTTCAAAAAATTTACACAAAAGTACAAAAATATTTGAATAGATGCACAAAAATATTTGCACATGAACCTATTTGTAATTTTAAATTTTTTTGAACCTACGTATTTGTAATTTTTTTGTAGAAAATTGAGTGACATGAGGTATAAATAAGATGTTTGCAAGGATTTAATTTGAGAGGCTAAAGTTATATTTTTACTATTTTAAGTATAAAAAATAAAATTATAATATCTGTTTTTAAATTTTGAGCACTCTAAATACCAATATATATATATATATATATATTCAAAATACCTACTTAATATAGACCGACAAATTAAAAAAACGTAGTTTAAAGAGAATATAATTTATTGAAAGCACATTCTCTGAGTTCTCCATTACAAATATGAATATCCACTCATTCACGCATGGACAAAATGTGGCCCCATTGCTTAATTCTAAAGCCAAAAATTTCACTTCAATTTCAAATTTCAGAACCCTTTTTTTTTTTTAAAAAAAAAAATTATTTTATTTTTGTTTTGTCTTTTACTGAAGCAGAGTGTGTTATGGTAATGAAGGCGCATATACTAAACACAAAACTCTGTCCATACACGTTTTTCTACTCAAACGTCTGCTCTCTGCCTTTTAATTAGCTTTAACTTAAAGGTCAAGTAACTTGCATCACTTCGTCCTAAATTATCTTCTACAATTACGAGAGCAGATAAAATAAAAGAATAAAAAGAACAACTATTGAGGTTTTAAGGAGAAATTTTGAAAATTTTTATGTATAAAATTAAAAAAAAATAGTTGGATTGTGTGTGTGAGCTCAAAGATAATACTCCATCCGTCCCATAAAAACTTTCACATTTTCCTTTTTCGTCCGTCCCATTATAAGTTTCACACTTTCCTTTTTCATCCGTCCCATTATAAGTTTCACACTTTTAAAATGGAAAACTCTTTATAAACTTCACCCTCACAATTTTTACTAATTTACACAAATGTCATTACTTTTTACTCTCACATACACATAACCCAATAAAGTTTTTACTTTATACATAAAAGTTTACAAAATTATCCTTCAAAACTTTAATTATTATTCTTTTTCTTAAAGTGTGTCCCTCCTACATACGAAAGCTTTTCCGTGACAAATGGAGTAATATTTTATGTAATTTGGTGGATATTGTGAAGATGAAATTTATGAAAAAAATTTCATTTTTAAGAGTGAAAAATATTGTGGAACAAATAAAAAAATATGAATAATGTTTCGGGATCAAGGTAGTATTGTTTGTCGATAATTCAATCAAAGTGATATTGATGTTTGCTAATGATTGCGATTTTGAAAAATTGATTTATGTAGAAAAATGAAAGTAGGTAATTATTTAAAATAAATTATTTTATCAGATTTTAAGGAAAATGTGGAAGCGTTTAATAAAATTCAAATTGTTTTAGCTGAAAAATTATTTTGAGTAGTTTTAAGTTGATTTTTATTGTTATTATTAAGAATTAATTTTAAAGTGGTTTTTATTAATTAATCAATGAAAACCTACATTTATTCACCTCAATTTGACAAAATGCCGAGAGTTGGTTTTGCATAAAAAAGTTTTATCATAAAAATTAATTTATAAGTAATACTTTATAATAAAATAATTAATTTTTTTAATAAAAATAATTAATACTATTCAAAATTTGTATCAGGTGCAAGATACTCAAAGCTACCTATGGTTAGGGTTAGCAAAGTTTTTTTAGAGTTTATTAGATAAGTTATCAGCTCATTTGAGGTGGTTATTATTGTCATTTTCATTTTGTATAAATATCAAGGGTGCAGAAATAAAAATAGCTAGTCAAGCGAATTTGAGCCGTCTCGCGCCTAATCCGCCAACTAATCAGTCCAACATTTTTATATACCCTTTGGGAGTCGTTTGGTTTCCTTTATTAGGGGTGTATTGATCCCTAATACACCTTTATCACTTGTTTGGTTTGTTGTATACATTATACTTCCGTAGATTATTATGAATAGACCGTTTAAATAATATCTAATACATGATATTATAGATTCCAAGTTTCATATGATATTTGTAATACTTATATTTCTCCAACATCTATTAAATTTTAAAATACCAAAAACACCCTTCACTTTCATCAAAATGTGTTTATTATTATTTTTATTTATAAGGACAAATTAGTCTAAAATAAATTAATACTAGTTATAATATTTGCAACCAAATATAATATTGATAGTTAATAACTAATTATTTAACTCAAGTTTTTGAAACCAAACAAAATATTGATAATAAACTGGTATTACAAATATAGGTATTATAGTTCGGGTATTATCCAATAAAGGAAACCAAACGAGCCCTTTATGTCTTACAAATATGGTCAGAAAATTATTTAATAACAATTTAAATATGATTTAATTTACTTATTTATATATAATTACATAAATTAATGATTCAATGAATAATAATTAACATATATGAACTACAAATTAATAAAAATTAAATGGCAAACAAATATATACAATAAGTTAACAACATTATTCAAACGTCATAACAAATAGTCCAACTAGATAACTAAACACATTTTTAATCAAATTAAGCTGAATCACCTAAACAACGTCGTAAAAAAAAGTACGCCTAGAAACCGCCAAATGCGTGAAATATCTAATTTGCACGATTAGACTAAAACCGGAACAATCGACGGCCGCCTAGCGCATAGGCGGCCTCCTAGGCCGATTTCTGTATCAACAATAAATTCTTCCCACCACTAGCGTGAACTCTCAAATCAATAATACACATTCTAAATTAGTGATGTTCTCTCAACAAAAATGCACACATATTTCTTTTCAAACTTATTTTTAAACTATAACTAATATTTTTTAAATATAATTTATTTTCAATTATGAATATTAACTAAGCTAAATAGGAACAAAATTTGATACAATAAATGCTTAATTCTATTATTACTCTTTAGTCGATCGACAGTAATTGATTCTCACTTTAATAAAATTTGTGATTTGAATTTTTTTAAAAAAAAATTGGAAAATAAAATAGAAGTAGGCTCGAACAAAAATTTGAGTATTCTAATACTATCTAGTGATATTGAAATATTCAACAATAAAATAGAAAATATACAATTTATTATAAAACTCATATATGAATTCTTTATAAAGCTCAACACAGCATGAAGTTACGTTGCTTTATTACAAATTTTTATATATTGAGGCTTATAGATATACAAACACATGAGTGTTCATTGCTTATGGTTTGTTCTTCCACTTGAAAATAATTACATATTGCCTTCTTGGCTGAGTATAACTACTTTTTTTTTTTATCGGATAAAAGGTGACTCGAACCCATGACTTTTGAGTTATATATAGTAAAACTCTAACCAATTGAGTTATACAATTTCGTCTTTAGTGCAACTACTTAAAACAACAAAAATGAGTAAAAGCTAAAATCGCTCTAGCCAATCGACTCATTTGTTCAACTTTTTGACAAGACGAAAAATCACTATTCAACTCTTTGACAACATGAAAAAACCAAAAGCCCTGCCTCCGACACAACAAATAATGGTTAGGGCATACAAATTGAGTCAAATAATATATTACAATATACAAAAGGCATGCACATTTGTAACATATACATGGGAGAAAAAAATAACTTAAGGTGATGATGCTCGTAAAAATATGCACACAACACCATACATCAACCAGCAGCAGTAGTACACAAAATACAACGTATCCTAGCATCATCATCATCACCATCATCATCATCATCCTCGTCATCGTCGTCTCCATTATCATACTGGTAGTAGGATAACTCGTTGTCCTGTTTAGGCGCTGCTCGTTTCTTTTTGCTACTAATTGAAATGATGGAGTCCATGAGACACGTTTCGTGGTATGCATGACAGCAGAAGAAAACACAGATGGAGGCGTCTTGTATGGAGAAGGGGTCGAAGCACATGCAGCACCGGGTCCCACCCCTGCTCTTCGACTTCACCTCCGTAGCTTTGATGCTCAGAGATCTCTCGGACGATTGGGAAATCCTGTTGTCGTCTCGCTTGTTGTGTTGCACGTCTTCTTCGTTGCTCAAGTATATGGCCCGCCGTGCTTCCTTGTAGTACTTTATTAGCAAATTAACACAATCTGCCTGTAGGTTTATCACACTCATTACTATCAACCATATTTAAGCAGGGATAGTTTAATTTATGTCCCTAAAGTTTATCTTTTTCTAATTTTTGGTCCCCTTCTTTCATTCACTGTCAAGTGATCCTAAAAGTACACTTTTACTTCCACATTTGAATCCAATGTTCGGTGACCGTCTGTTGACTGTCGAAATTAACTATTTTGGGGTGCTAAAAGTAATATTTGAATTTTTTATATTTTTATAATTAAATTTAAGTACCAAAATTTTAAGTAATTACATATAGCACCTCTCAAAGAGTTGATTTCATCAGTCAACTAATGATGTCACAAAATGTGAAAGTAAAAGTGTACTTGCAAAACCAAATTTGAAATTTGATAGTGAGTGAAAAAGGGAACCAAAACTAGAAAAATGTAAATTTTAGGAACCAAAATCAATTTATGAGTGACTCATAGGACTACTCTTGGTTCATTTGATTGAACCAAGTTGAACTTTTGGCAGTCTGCTTAAATCATTCATCACTGAGCTAAGCCTTAGCTTAATTTATCGAATCTATTCATGGCTCTTATCAGAAACTAAGTTCCAATTTTTTTATTGATTAACTCATTAAAGAGATAAATTATACTTCCTCCGTCCCAAGATTAATTTCATACCCATATTAAGAGAGTAAAGAAATTAGTTGGATTATGTTTATGTGCCCAAAAAAAAAATGACATATTGAGTAAATTCGTGAATATTGTGAAGGTGAAGTTTATGGGTTTCTATTTTTGGTATCAGAAAGTAATCTTGGAACATCCAAAGATTGAGAAAGTAATCGCGTGACGGAAAATATATATTTTCAAAATCTATAATTTTAATCAGAATTTTTAAATTTGATTAAATTAGAAATTTCTATATGTTTCGTAAGGAAAATTATCAAACAAGTCATGAGAGACGACTTGGTTCTTTTAAAATATAACTGTGGATGGGATTTATTACCTTGAGTATGTCATTGCAGCCATGTCTGAGAGAAGTTTCTGTCCTATAGTCAGTAATGATTTTGACCAGACGGTCACGCAGCCTGAAACAAAATGCGTTTTGCTCCAGTAAGTTCAGCAGATTCAAAAGAAACAAGCATTTCAAGAAAAAGATCTGTAAATTATGCCCCACATGCATTTTAGTAGAGCCTATAATGTGAATCCATCAGAATTATAGCGCCAAATCCTAATTAATTAACATCAACTGGACTATCATCGATCCTCTGCTTTCTGCCAATATCAGTGGATTTTGAGAAAGAAGATTATTTAATTTTAAATCCATACGAGTTAAAAAAAAAAATTAATCCAAAAGCAACCAAAGGGAAATCAATGGAGAACAAAAGTCTCGGATACCACCACTTATATACCCTTCCACACTTTCATGTGGAACCGATATGGAATATCGTAAAATCCATCCCCCTTTCAAACCGGATGTCCACGGATAGCACACTCTGGGTGGAAACCCCTGGGATCACAATCGGGGGTAACCCCATTCCGAAATCCAGTAGATCGAACCAATTTAGGAATATAACCTAGGGAGCCCTAACTTAACCCAAAACCATGGTCAAAGGTCAAGGGTTGACTCTCACTTATATACCCTTGCACACTTTCATATGGAACCGATGTGGAATATTGTTAACACTAGTACAGCCATCAGTATTGATATACTGGGAGATAGGAGAGAATTAACCGTTCACTTTTTATACATTAAACATCATACTATTTCTTTTTTTTATTTATTATTATTATTATGGTTCAGTTGGAATATGCAGATTAACCACCACAATGGAATTTACAAGAAACAAAATTGGACCTACTCACCGAGGTATCTCCAAGCCATTGGGCACCATATTTACAATATATAGGGGATCAAGATTGCCAACAGTATGCTCCAATAATACCCCTACCTGAAAAAACAATACCAAGCAAGCAGATTTATATCACCCAGTAATATTATCTCAGAGTAAATCATGTAATTTAAATCCCAAAATTCTCATATCTATTGGGTGTGGTTTTTAGTTTCATATGAATCAATTTTCTCAATTAAGTTCAATAACTTTTAAAATAATGTAATTTTAGTCCTATATTGTCATTTTTCTTGTTATAGGAATTAATTTGTGATTTTTTAAAATTGAAATTAATATGTTGGGTTTCATTATGTCACGTCAGTGATGTCAAGTCATTAGTTCAATATAGGACCAAAATCTTGCAACCTTGCCAATATAGGACCAAAATCGCATCATTTTAAAATTTATGAGACTTAACTGAGATAATTAATTCATGTGGGACTAAAATTGCCAACACCCAATAGCTACGGGACTAATTCTGCAATTTACTCTATTATCTCAGGTGCATTTGATCAGCAAGCTAAGTTGACAACTTACCATCTCAGGTTTGTTCAGGCATTGCTTGATTAGCTCTTCCCAGAGGTCATCATCGTGCTGCATACTTACGAACTCTATTGCCTGTAAAGTTTCATACAATATATTCAATCTTAATGCAGCTTTAAAACATAGTAATAGATAACCAGTATCAAGGTTTGCACCTCTTTTATATCACCCATTTTATTAATAATTACTGCCAATGCTTTCTTTGCGTTTCCCATTCTTCCCAGGATGAAGACTTGCTCCTTCAAAAGATCTCTTTTAACAACAATTTCATGTGCCTGAAAATAAATCATAATGGTCAAGACTGTAAAATGATAGACCATAAAATGATAGAAAATTTTAATATTCCACTTATGGAGTAAACCTTTTCCAGTTTATAATGCTGACTATTCCGAAGAAAGGGAAGAAGCATTTTGTGATCATATTCGGCATACAGTTCAACCTGTTGACAACCACCACGAATATTATTCACAAGAATTATATTAAACAAAATGAGTCCCATCATATTACACGAGATATGCGTAAAAGTCAATATTCATAGTATATAATACTTCAATAGTTTAAAAGTAAAATTTACAATTTAATAAAATTTATTTAGTAAAATTTCATATAAATTTTTATTTTCCATAATTCCAAAATTTATTATATAATTATCATTTTTCAATAATTTATTGGGTTATAATTACTAGGAAAAATTAGATACAAAATAATTTTATTTTATTGATTAAAGTATACTTTTTCAAGTGGTACATTAGAAGATGTCTTCCAGTAAACATAGAAAAAGCAGGACAGAAGCTATTGAAAATGCATGCATAAACAAACCTGCATGTCATGGAAAGCCTTTCCATCATTGGGATGTGACACAAACAACGAATGAAGGTACAGATGTAAATAATACCGATAGTCACACTTATTCTTTGCAGCCATAAGTTGTGAAACTACATCGGATGGGCTTATGATGTTGATATGCTGGATAAATAATGGAACTGCACGTTTGCAGTCTATCATCATTAGCTGGGCAACCTGCAAAACCATGTTAGATGAATAAAAAACTTGAGGGCCTAAGTTGATAATTGCTGCCTTTGATTTTCTTTTTCTGGCAAATAGATGCTTGTGAAAATGTATCACTTTATCAATATACTGTTGAAAGACTGAAAGTACCTTTTCTTTGACTCCATCATGCAGATTATGCTTGTCAATGAAGTCAAATATATCCGGCTTCATAAGCTGAAAGACATAGAATCAAAATATTAACTAGAGGAAGCAAGTACACTAAACTAGAGCAAGACCATCCGCCA
Source organism: Paraleonurus japonicus (assembly GCA_030762865.1). NCBI lineage: Eukaryota > Viridiplantae > Streptophyta > Magnoliopsida > Lamiales > Lamiaceae > Paraleonurus > Paraleonurus japonicus. The sequence continues at coordinate 33,944,619 of CM061052.1, forward strand.
AATTGCAAATCATAGATAAATTAATAAGGGGAGTAAAGTTAAACGGGTAAAGATATAATTTGAAGGCAAACCGCTTACATCAGCATAAAAGCTAAATGCTTTCTCGTATTGTCCATCAATAACATACAGCTCAGCCAGAGCCTGCCACGAAACATCACCAAGTAAGATGTGAGGTCAAGTGAATGCAGGAAGTAAATGGTACTCCCAGATACTAACCTCTTTGAGATAATCAGTTGATGAAGAAGTATTAAGCTGAGGTTCTATAGCTGAGATAACAGGCAAAGCAGAATATATTGAAGATGGCCAGGTTTTGACAATTGACAGGAGATCCTTGTGAAATGATGTATTTGTAGCCAATGCAACTAGTGCAACCTAGTACGCAACAAATATTTCAGGTATCAATGATATTTGACATGATCAATAAAATCTAAGATGAAATTTGTTTTGGGTTTTAAGTGACTTTTAAAAACCAATTTTTGAGATCCTAATAAATAATATAAGTGTGTGTTTGTTTTGGATTTTTGAATAGGGTAGGATTTAACTTTTTGTCAAATCAATGTGTAAGAGTGAATTAAGTTGTAATATTATATTATTGTTGATTGTAATTGTAATTGTAATGATTGAATGATGTGAATTAGAATTTAAATATATTAAAGTGCGAGGAGAGTGAACTGATTGTATTCAGAAGTGTGACAGTAGGTTTATAGGTATTGTAGAGGTGTTTTCTTAAGCCAGATTTCAATCCCAAACTAGAACTGGTTTTAAACTTCAAAACCCAAATCTTGGTTTTAAAACTCAAAGCAAACATCACCTAAGGAATTTGAGGTGAATAGTAACACCAAGAATTACACACCTCGTAAGCAGTATCACGTAACCTTGGATTTTCTGTTGGTATGTAGGGAACCAATACAGGGAGTTGGCGCAGATGAGCGAAATGGAAAACCCATCTGCATCAAGTAAAATCCCAAACTCCCAAAGTAAATAACAGACGTTGAAACTAAGCAATTTTAAAAGTATCAAGTATACGTAAATAAGATTATAATACCTTTCCCACGCAGAAGATGATCCCTGCAGTAATTTGGGACATAAAGATGCTGCTTCAGCATATTTGCGTTCCACAATCAGATGGTCAAGATATCTAGATCCCACCTGTTAAATCAAACAATTTAGATATACATTTAGTCATGGTTTATGTGCTGAGCTAATGAAGTAAGAACCAACTTAAATAAAAACAAACATAAAAACATAAAACACTCTGGAGTACAAGTCAGCATTTCACTAGCTGACGCATTTCTAATTTCTAATCTACTAATAATGATTGATGCTACAGCCATGGATCATCCATAAGCTTTGCTGCAAAAAAATTTAATTATTTTCTTGATATTAACTAATTGCTGCCCAAACCAGGTGGCTTAGCCCACCTGGCACCGGGTGTACCTCACTTTAGTGGGAGACCCGGGTTCGATTCCCTTTGGAAACGAATTATGGAGTTATAAGGTGGCTTGGAGAAATTCTTGGAGTATTTGGGTGCTTGGCGAACTAACTACTAACAAAATTAACATTTACCGATCAAAAAAAAAAAAACTAATTGCTGCCCAATTTCTTCCTTTAATAAAAGGTCCATGGCAGTAGAAATGCAACTTTATAGAAAGTCTAATGATGGAAAAATGAAAATAGATGTTTAGACACCATGCCAAAAAGGAAAGCCATGGTTATCAAATTTTGTAGAAATTACTGCATCAAACAATTACACCAACAGAAATAATTTAATTTCATAGACCAGCACACACATGCTTACGCATATATATCAATTATGCGGTCTTTTACCCTCTCATATTAATAATAACAATAAAATAATTCACCATGAGTGTCAGAAATCATCAAGCAACACCTTTAGCTGATCTGCATCAATTAAATGCCTCAGAATACATAGAAGAAAATTGTGTTTTTGCAACTTCTTTTAGGAAATGATATGTCAAACAAGATGTTTATTTGTTAAATCTAAAAAATCATTTGAAGCTCAAGAAAATGATAGCAGACGCCATTGCTGATTCAACTACAAACTTGAATTAATGAGCTTTCACTGTTGTCAAGCTCGTATGCAATCCAAGTCACAGCGACACTTATTCTGAATGATATCACAGTGCAACTTGCGACAGGCGACAGTCAGAAACACAAACACTAGAGACAATTTAGCATCCACATCATTCCAATCAAGCATCCAACTAAGGGGGTTTTTTTAATTTTTACAAAGATATGAATTAGACATGTGAACATTTTGAATTAAACTCTTTTCAGGAGAAAATTATACTCCCTTCGTTACAAAAAATAAAAACAATTCTACCCTCTCAAACTAAACTCTTACAAACATCTCTTATTTACACCTCATGCCACTCAATTCTCCACTATAATTAAACATCCCCCACTCAATTACTCACTCCAATAAAATTGAAAAGGTTCCTTTACCCATGACTTTACACCTTTTAATACAATAAACAACTCCTTTATTAATAATCGTGTCATTTGTGTTTGAGCAATCAAAAATGTAGAGGGAGTGTTAGATTTCTAAGTCATTTATTTAAATAAGAATATAATTGAACCTAACCTGAGCTTATCAAAACTAGCAGTCAGATTTCACTCCCAAAAATTCCTGTGCCTCCATACTCAATTTTAGCGATGTGAAATCATATTTATGAGTGTCAAAGTAAAGGCAAACAGATAAAGTGTGAGCGAAAGCATAGGCTATAGAGAAAATACATATGAAACAGATAAATAGTTGCATACCATTAGCTAGTATCATAAATATGCTATTCTAGAGTCAAGACACTAGCTTGAACAATTCCTAAAAACAAAGACACAGGAATACTCTACCTCATCCAGAAGCTCACTCCGACCCTGACCAGCTTCAACGGCAGCCAAGGCCTTTTCATGCCATCCATGCTGAAGCAGCCAAGTTATGTGATCTTCAGTATCCCTAACATCCAAAATTTAAGATGCTTATCTAATCAGGGACCTCTGGATGAGAATGATGCATCACAACGTCTGAAATTTTACAATTTTCATGTCCTTTTTCTGGTTGGAAGAGAACAGTGACATAGCTATACAAGAAAACTGCTACCCAATCCAGAAAGAACAAAATTTACTAGGAAAAAAAGATGAAGAACTATTTCTCTATAACAACTAGCAACAAACGTATTTCTAATATATAAAGATAATTCCAGAATGCGACTTCATTTACTTGACTACCTCCCAGAACACTCCCAGGTGTTTGCTTCCTAGAGGAGCTCAGTAACTCATTAGATCTATCATCCTCAAAGTCCCATGCATCTTCACCCAGAAATAATCTGGCAGATCTCATCAAACATACACAAAACCAGCATCCTTTTCAACAAAAGTGTGTCACGCCTCAACAGCCTTTCAATAGCATGGCACTAAATTGGCCGGGAAACATGCAATCTAACCCTGACATCCTCAAACAATGACATGGAATTGTTTACGAACAGATTCTATTTATTGATCTGGCTTGTCTGTGCTAAGGCAGACAAACCATGAAAGCATGGTTGTAATAATAAATTGTGCAATGTTGTACCTCAAAACAACAATCTTATCACTCACATGAACATAACAGAACAGAAACCCCAGAAAACATTATGTGGAAGGCAAAGAAAAGACAATCACTAACCTAGGCTTGGCAATAACTACATCCTTTGGGGACACAATATAGTACAAGGGCTCATCGCCAGCAGCCCATTGACCACCTGCGTAGCTGCTACCTGTATCAAGTGCATACTATTAGACCCAATTTATTAATAATACAACTGAAATAGACGCAGGAAGGAACGAATAAAGTGCTACAGCCATCTGTATGTAATTTCACATTACATGTAAATCAAGCTTTACCTGAGAAAGGAGCATGAGCAAGGGAATAATCTTTGGCCTTGTAATGCTCAAAGCCGTGAATAGGCAGTGCATCAGTTGCCAGTTCATCGTTATTCCAAGTGACAACTCGCACTTCAGGTCTTTGAGCATTTCCCTGTTATTACAGATTGAAATATAATAAGCAGTAAATTTACTTAATTAGGCATCGAGTAAGCAATCATTGACAATGTAATATGTATAATTTGTCTAGAGAATAAAGACAGTTCTAGCCACTCAGAAAAGCCAAAAGGTAAAACTACGACATCTACAAGCCTACAAGTCAAAGAATTACTTGACAAAGCCACGAGGTCAGTATTGTTGAATGACAGAACAAATACCTGCCGTGATGGTATACTACTGGTGAAGTCCTTCTCTCCTTCTTCCACAGGGATATATGCTAGAACAACCAAAGAATCCCCAAATGGGGCAATTCCTGATATGAAATAGCTGGTCTGAAAAGATGCTACAATATCCACCTTGTTCATGCTGGACGTTTGTGTTGTATAAGAGCCATTAGCTCCCTTATTCTGATAATTTCTAATTGATACTACTTTTACAGATGTTCCCCATCCAATGACAAGCAGTGTGTCATCCTGAATGAAGTGCAAAACACATGAGAAGCAATATTATCTGAAGTAACACAATCACAATCTAGTTACTTCTCATTGTACTTTTCCGGTAGTTTTTTCTCTTTCAAACAATTACCAATTGTGACAAAATTTTACATTGCTATCTTGAGTATATTTTACAATCATCTTGTATCTTTGCCCGAATCCAATCTTAGGTCTTTTTTCTTTTTACTTTATCATGGTCCTTTTTGCCGGAAAATTCAATTTTACCCCAAATCACTTGGGGGATTTTCTTCCAAAAAAACAAAACTCACGGAGTTGTGGCAATCAGATTGAGAAATTGAGGTAGCAATAGAATGGGTTGGACGAGACAAAGAGTTAGGGATATGACACAACATTTAACTCACCGGAAAATGGCCGAGAAGTACAAATTCGCAAATGAACAGTGATCCATCCACCAAAAATGAAATTTCCGGAGCTGAGATAATCAGATTGATATATTGAAAGTAGCAATAGATGAGGTTGGGTGTAGGACACAACCATTGACTCACCGAAAAATGAATTTTCCAGCTAAAATATTAAATTTTCCAGAGAAAAGGACCAAATTGATAAAGTAAAAAGAAAAAGGACCAAAATTGGATTCAGGAAACGATACAAGACGATTTGTGAAATTAACTACAGCTATCTCCATAAATGTAATCCACTTACTTGCCAAACTAAATGAGGAAGAAGAAGTTCAGGGCGGGGCTTCCTCGAGGTCGTTCAATGAATGTTACGCGATGATCATTAGCAGAATCATAAACTTTTACACCAGCATCATTAGCCCAGGCTATTAGATTACTTCTCCACTTCACCGTATGAATGGGGCCTTCACCAGAGTGTAAAACCTGGGACAAGGAAATTTCCTTTGCTGAGAGGTCAAAGTTTCAGAAGGTGTTTCAGAGTTCTTTAAGACAGCATACAAAGTACACCATATCACAAAACCTAAATAAACCTGGTCTCGATAGCCTATCCATTTCTTCACATTATAATATAAAAGACCAGCTAAACCTCCAGTAACAAATCTTCTGGATGATTTCCTCACATAGTCGGGGTCTAAAGCAATTGCCTTCATAGGGCGATGATACTCAAATTTCATTCTTTCATCAGTAAAAAGACTACTAATTACAACAGAACCGTCATCAGAGCAGCTTCCAATGTATTCACCTTCAATATCAAAGCAAAGATCATTAACTGCAGCGGTATGAGCAATGAACTCTTTGACCTGATGAAGAACAAATGGGTTAGTCATCCGAAACATCAAATGGAATATTGATCTACTAAACCAGTTACTTTATCAGCCAAAATGTCCTTGCATCAAAAGTCCACAAATGAATTAAGTTAATGTTTGCCTCACAACAATAAGTAGTGCTGCATAGAGTGCACATTATGTCACTAAACTGTATGCTGGACCGACTACTTTACATTATAAACAGATGATTTTGATCTACTTTATCATAGCAGCAATAGAAGGCATTTCAATTATTTAGCAAACAAATTTCATCTGTATAGAAAGATAAAGGCCTTAGACAGAAGTGATCAAAATCATCTTCAACTGGAAGAAAAACAAAAGGTGCATTTTTATTACAGCCTTGCAGAACAAAAATTACTAGAATGGCTTAGAATCGCTACAAAGCTAAGGGATCAACATGTCAAGTTTAATTGCAATTACTTGAAATGTATAAAATTAACATCCTTTTTCTATTGAGTGTCACTTGGAGTATTCTACAGTCTGCCAAATAGCTAACCAAAACATAGACAATGCAGGCACCAATGACCCTAAAATGGAGCTAGATCTCTTCCTACTTATCATAGAATGATATGGTCAATTATAATATGGTCCCAATAGTTGAGAAGATAAGAAGACAAGTTGTGCATTTATGCAAGATATGCCTACATGAGGAATACAAGATTGCACATGGATCACAATGGAAATTGAACTACAACGAGATAACATCGTTAAAAGATGCAAACGCTCATATTAGTCGTGATTAAATTCTAACATTCTGTCTAAGATTAATTAGTACTTTTGGAAACAGAATATCATTACTGCAATAAACACATCAACTCTGAAGAACTTTGCCATAACTTTTGTTAATTTAAGTTGAGATGTAGTGTTACTACGTAATTATTGTTATTAAATATTTCTTTGATTTGTAGAGAGTAATGGATTATTAATGCTGGCCATGAATAAAATTTTTAGCCCTCACCTCTAAATTTAAATTTTGAATATATCAGGTATCAGTTTGGAGTCCCAAATATCCTCCAATACTCCAGCATCTGATGTTGAATAAATTACTACAGAAGACTGAGAATCGAGGTGAGAAGATAGGGGAAGCAATGAAAGTACACGGAATAATGATATCAAGCATGATCCAATGATCCTAATTGAGGACAAAGTAGATGCTCTCACTCTCTGGAATGTAAAAGTTATGGTAATAAGATATCTCTACTTGTACAGTGTGGCATCAAGTTATGAACTTTTACTGTAAACACTAAACATCCTACTCCTGATATCGTGTTTTAACTCTTTGACATGAGCATAACGAAAACCTGTAAGCATAAATATATTCTGTGTGGAAAGCAGAAAATTCGTAAAATTAAAGTTCTATGTTCTTCAAATACCAGCTTCTTTTGATCAAATACCAAGCAAAGACTTCAGATTAACCTAATTAAAACATTGAAACCACATGATGAGGTAGCTATCACTTAATATAATTCAAACGTCAAATACAAAAATGTCAATATCAATTAATCCTTCCTTCGATGATCACAAAAACATTATCCCCAATCTCAAGCAACACATCAAAAACTACTCACAATTCAGTCGAATAAAACCAGAAAATCCAAAAGAAAATGGAACTCACTTGATTTCCAAGGAAATCGAGAATGTGGACAGAGCCGCCGTGAGTGCCGAGAGCGATCATACGCTCGGCCACAGCAATACACGAAGCGGCGTCGCTTTGAAGGAGCGTTGGCACGCTGCCGCCCATGCGCTGGTACTTAAGGCGCGGCTCATCCTCCTCTTCCTCCTCCTCCTGCTCTCCATCGGAATTATCCTCTTCAGATTCTTCTTCTCTTTCGTCGTCGCCTTCTATTCCGTTCTCCGATGTCTTCGGCGACATTCCGGGAAAACTTTCCGATATTGAAAATTGATTGAATATAGAAAGATCTGTCGTGCGATCGAATGTGGTCCTTTTTTTAGAAGCTTTTGGGGGATTGATTGAATATACAACTGTTTATATTAGGACGGTATTTGTTTTAAAAACAAATAGAAGTAATTCTTAACTAATTTAAATTGGGAAAAATATGAAAAAATTCAAAATTAAAATAGATTCATGTTTAAAAATTTTGTGTTTTGTGTGTTGGTTTCAAAATAAAAAATTTGTGTGCCTGTTCAAATATATTTTGTGCATTCATTCAAATTTTTTTAAATCTATTTATAATTAGCCTTGTTTTTGTAACCCTATATTCAAATGGCCTTAAATTTAAATTTATGAAACATTGTAGAATATGCAGAAATATATAAAAGAGAATTGATTGGATCTGTTGAGAACAACACTTTCCGGTTGCCGGACTTCCGACTCAGTCGGCAAATTCGCGAGAGAGAAACATGTTAAATCAAAAGAAATATCTTTTATTCATAATACCCAAAAATATCGAATACAACATATCTAAAAAGGAACTACAACTTTCTAAAATTTTAGCTACTTGGGCCTCTATTAACTGGGCTTTACTAATATTGGGCTCTTTTATTTTATCATTTGGGCTCACTAATAAGAATTAATTTTCGTGAGCTACCGCTTATCTTGAGCGGCCTTTCTTCAACTTTTTGCACGTCGAGCCCGATTGTACGCGATCTTCAGCCCACGACCTTCGTCCGCATCATTCCTCCCCCTTCAAGTTCGACCTTGTCCTCAAGGGCGAAATCAAAACTGCTTCATTCATGACGCCCTAATCTTCCCATGTAGCTTCCGTTTTTGGCGATTTTCCCACTCTACTAGGACTTCCCAACGAAACCTTCCACCGCGTTTCACTGCGTCTATATTCTATAATATTTGCTGGTCTATGCAAATGACTTCCATCCAAGGCCACCGCTGGCAGTCAAACTAAGGCTGCTTCACCATTCCCGCCTTTCTTTTTAGTTGAGAAACATGAATAACCTTAGGATGAATTTGAGCTTCTGGGCAATTCTAACTTGTAAGCGACCTCCCGATTCTTTTCAATATTTTGTAAGGTCCATAAAACCTGCTTCCAAGTTTATAGAGAGCTTTTTGAGATAAAGATTGTTGACGATAAGGTCGTAGCTTAGAGGTAAACCCATTCCCAGCGTTGAATTGTTCCTCTCGCCATCCACAATCATAATACTCTTTCATATTGTTGATGAATGTTCCCAATATATCTTTCAATTCCCGTAGCTTAAGATCTCGCACACATAGCTCTTTGTCTACCTCCACATTAGGCGATCCCTCTAATGCATACCGACCAAATGTGGCGGCTTCCTCCCATAGACCAACTCGAAGGGTGTGTTTTTTGTCGATGCGTGGTACGTCGTATTATACCAATATTCGCCCACGGAAGAAACTCCTCCCATCTTCGTGGGTTTTGATGCACGAAACATCGTAAATATTGCTCAAGGGTCCGATTCGCTACCGCTTGCAGATGATATGATGAACTCATTGCCAACCTGGTCCCTTGCATCTTGAAAAATTCTCTCCAAAAGTGACTAATGAAGATGCGGTCTCTCATCGGTGATTATCGATCTTGGAATGCCATGGAGTTTAATCACATATTCCATGAATAGTCTCGCAATGGTTTTTACCGTATAAGGATGTATTAATGGTACGAAATAAGCATATTTCGTGAGTCGGTCGACCACCACTAATATTCTATTGAACCCATTCGATGAAGGTAAGCCCTCTATGAAGTCCAATCATTAAATCTTCCCATATGTGTTCCGGAATTGGTAGAGGTTGGAGACCTGCCGGCTTTCTTGAATCTGCTTTTAATTCGCTGACATACATCACACCGAGAAACATAGCGGCGCATGTCCTGCTTCATTCCAGTCCAAGTGAACGTACTTGCCAAGCGATTCCGTGTTTTAAAAATCCTCGAATGGCCGCCCAACCTCGGAGTCATGGAAATGGTGCATCGCTTCTAATCTTAAATGATCAATTTTTGGAACATATACTTTACCTTGGAAAAATAAAATACCATTCCTCCACTCAAAGTCAGTGGCACCTTCATGTTGGTCTTCGATCGCTTATCTTTTTCCAAGATTTCAGGATCTGTGGCTGATGCTTCACGTATATTTTTCCATATTTTCCATATAGGCCCGAGTTATGGCCGCCAACTCAGTGCTTCCCCTAGCCTTGAAAAGGGTGTCCGCTACCACGCTTTGCCGCCGGCGATAAACGATATTGAATTCAAAGCCCATGAGTTTGGAGACAAACTTTTTGTTGCTCAGGCGTAATTATTCGTTGCTCCATCGTGTGTTTGAGCGGTTGCTGGTCAATAACTATTCGGAATTTACGTCCAACAAGATAAGTTCGCCATACCCGAACAGCCTCCACCATAGAGAGCATTTCTTTAACACAAATTGACCACCCTAATTTCGACTCCGAGGCTTTGCTTAAATAGGCTATGGGCTGCCCTTCTTGAACAAGCACCGCACCGATTCCTTGATCACACGCGTCCGTATGGACTTCAAATGGTTTTTCGAAATCGGCATGGCCAACACGGGTGCTTATGTCATGGCTTCTTTCAATCTGTTGAAAGTGTTTTCTCCTTCCGTGACCATTTGAAATTTCCCTTTTAGTCATGTCTGTTAGTGGTTTTGCAATGATCCCATAATTCTTCACGAACTTTCGGTAATAGCTGGTTAAGCCAAGGAAGCCCTTTAATTCTCGTAAGATTTTTGGCGGTACAATTGTTGCATTATTGTTATTTTTTTATCAACTTGCACGACGGTTGTGATTATGTGCCCAAGATACTCGACTCGTGACACCCCAAATGAACACTTGCCGGGTTTGATATGGAAACTGTTTTCATCCAAAATAGCTAGCACCGATTCCAGATGGCCAAGGTGTTCTACCCAAGATTGAGAGTATATTAGTATATCATCAAAAATACCAAAACATACTTACGGAGATTCGGTCTAAAGATAGTATTCATTGCTCGTTGGAAAATCGACGTCGCATTGCACAATCCGAAAGGCATCACAAGGTATTCAAAGTGACCATGATGAGTTCGGAAGGTAGTTTTTTCGATGTCTTTGTTGGCTACTCTAATCTGGTAATAACCGCTCCAAGGTCTAATTTTTGTAAAATATTTTGCCCTCTTTAATTGGCCGAGCATGTCATCTATCGTCTAATTGGAAAACGATCCTTGATTGTAGCTAGGGCTGAAAACGAGCCCAAACAAACCAAACAACACTATGTTCGTGCTCGGCTCGAAATTCTAGGCAATCATATTCAGCTCGGCTCAAAATGGAACGAGCGCGCCGGTAATGTTTGGATTCGGCTCGAAAAAGTTAATTTTGTTCGTGTATATACTCGGCTCGGCTCGCTATATAAAAAAATGCAGCTCACCGCCACACGGTCGTGCATGGTCAAAAAGTTGTACATAGTTGTCCACTTTTCCATTAAAAGTACAAACGCCAGACGTGCACAAAAAAAATTGTACATAGCCATCCACTTTCCCATTAAAAGTACAGGTCCATTTTGTGAAATTACAGAAATATTAAAACCTGCAGGCTTTATGCACTCCACTTTTTCATATAAATAAATTTACTTAAATCATGCAAATCCTCCTTTTATCATATAGCAAGTTAGCAACAGTTATTATGTTTCTTTTTTAAAAGAACCAACCCAAATAGACAGTATAATCAAGTAGACAAAATAAACAAGTCGCCAAAAAAATGCAACAAAATAACTCAATATAATCGGTGTAAAATCAAGTTTTAGTACATAAAAAGAATCAAAGAAGAAATTGCTTAATTTAATAAAAGGCTCAGAGTTCCAACTAGATGAATCAACACTAAACACAAATAACTTCTAAAAATCTTGGCAATTCATAGTATGAGGTTTGTCGAACATGTTCCTTGCAAGATTACGCTCTTTCTTGGTTGTATCGGCTTCTTTGTCGGCTTGCTTTTGAACACTTTCCTTGGCTTCTTTTTCCTTATCTTCAATAACTATTGGTTACGATGGGTTGTTAAGAGAGGAATCCATTATTTTGGAGAACCTCAATACCGTAAAAGAACCATAAAAATACATTCAATTAGGGAATGTTATCAAATAAAATTACAAATATCATCATATAATATATGTGGTAAATGAATTGCAAATTGCAACCGATAACAACAATATAAACGCATGCTCAATTTATGTGTGGTTTATGTGTGTTATCTAATTTATAGAAAGTTAACAAAATTGATTTAACACATGTAATAGATGAAGAAGTTCACATAGGCATATTATCAAACACGTGATGTGCTTTACACCGATTGATGAATCCTTGAAGAATATTGATGGTAGAATCCAATTTTTTTAAGAGATACAGAGATAGTATTGAGATAAGAATGTGATAGAGTCAAAATCTTTTGCTTTATGTAAGTAAACTCACCCCGATTTCAATTGCAACTCTGCGTCTCTTCATATGTTCTTCCCCAAATTCCAATATGAAAAATTAATTGAGTGATGCTTAGAATCCCCAAATTCAATTAAAGACGCACAATCTTACCATTAAAACATATATAAGAAGTAAATATAGGGAAATGAACAGACTTGTGTTCACGAGCTTTTCGAGACGAACAAAGAATTGCTCGAACTCGGCTCGGTATTTGTCACGAACATGAAATCATGTTCAAGCTCGGTTCAAGAAGAAGGTGAACGAGCTCGAACGAATTATCGACGAGCCGAGCCTCGAGTCGAGTGCCGAGCTACTCGATTTGATTTTCAGCTAATTGTAGCCTTGTTGAGTGCTCTATAGTCGGTGCGAGAATCTCCATGTCCCATCTTTTTCTTGACTAATAATACCGGCGAGGAGAATGGACTTGAGCTCGGTCGAATGAGCCCGTTTGCTAGCATTTCTTGAACTTGGCGTTCGATTTCTTCTTTTGAAAGTGTGTGTATCGATATGGGTGCACGTTGACGGTGGGTTTCATCGATTAATGGAATGTTGTGGTCGAATTCCCTTTTTGGAGGTAAGCCAGGGATTTCGCAAAAGCAGATTGGAAACTTCATCGGTATTTGTTTAATTTCAGAAGGGTGCTCATTACCTATCTCCCTTTCACGTGTAGGATCGATTTCCTTGATCCGCACCGTGTAGCATGTTCCCCCTTGGTGCACAATTCTTTCAATAGTGTCCAAATTGACTTCTTGAATTTGTTACATTGCATGTGTTCTTAGTATTACGCGTCCATCTCCCCACAAGAATTCCATGGTTCCGCTTTAAAATCGGTGATAACTTAACCAAGACCTTCCAGCCACCGTACTCCCAAAACTACATCTATCCCATCTAATGGTAATGAAAATAAATCCACCGTCAACGTTCAAGATGGCTCCATAGTTGATGGTTCAAGATTCAACTTTCTAGCTATTTCATGATTTATGAAATTATGTGTAGAGCCACTATCTATTAGCACAATTACTCGTCGCCCTTTAATCTAAGATTCTAACCTCATCGTTCTCGGCCCTTTAATTCCGGCTAAAGCATGCACCGATATTTCCGCCTCTTCACTAGTTGGGATATCACTTTGGTCCCCTTCATCGCCGGAATTAGTAGGTTCTATCGTAAATGCCTCGCTTAACTTTGCAACGGTGACTGACATAAATTTTTCGTCGCAATTGAAACACAATCCTTTCTCACGGCGTTTTTGTAGTTCGTCCTAAGGTAATCGCCTAACCCCTGGTGGTATAACCTTTGTTGTTGGCTTGATTAATTCTCCTTCACTCATTGTTGTTCCACCCTTGTTATCAAAAATGAAGTTCCCATCCTACGAACTCCGGCCGATTGCTCCTCTTGGCACTCAGTGGTCATCTTGTAGTCGTGCTAATTCAATTGCTTCACTATATTTTTTGGGCGATGTACTCGACCTCAGCCGCCAATTCGGGTTTAAGTCCCCCATAAAGGCTCCGACTAAGGCCTTTTCTAGCCAATCAATCACCCTACTAGCTAGCCTTTCAAACTCCTTTTATTAGTCTCGCCGATCCTGTTTGCTTAATGTGAGTTAACGCTTCATCATAATCCTTGTAATCTGATGGCCCAAACCTTGCCAACAATTCTTTCGAAAGTCTTTCCATCGAATTAACCGTTCTTTCTTTCGATAGACACGACCTAACCACTTTGCCACCAAATGTTAGCTTCGCCTTCCAAGTAATAAGCGGCGTATCTTACCTTATCAAATTTCTTGATTTCGTTCATATCAAAGTATTGATTTATGCGGCTTAACGGTGAAATTGGATCGGCGCCGTTGAAGGTGGGGCATACCAATTTAGGCCGTCCACGCCCGGGTCATTCTTGCGGCGCTTCCTTACCGTCGCCGCCTCGCGCCATCTCGTATATCGTCGGACCCAAAGTCCGAGGCACTAGACTCACTAGAGGATGACAACGAACTCGTCTTCTTGGATCGTCGTCGAGAACCTTCTTCAATTTCTTTTCAATGCGGCAATTTTAGCCACCCTTATTTCAAGGGTTTCAAATTTCGATTCCAAGAACTCCATCGGCTCCTTATGTGAACCAACCATTTCAATCAATCCTAATGAGAGTCGTGTGGACAACTCTCAATGAAAGTACCAATTTGTTAAGAACGACACTTTTCGGTCGCCGAACTTCCAACTCTGTCGGCAAATTTGTGAGAGAGAAACGTGTTAAATCAAAAGAAATATATTTTATTCATAATACCCAAAAATATCGAATATAGCATATCTAAAAGGAATTACAACTTTACTGGAATTTCAGCTACTTGGGCCTCTATTAACTGGGCTTTACTAATATTGGGCTCTTTTATTTTATATCATTTGGGCTCAGTCAATAAGAATTAATTTCTAGAGCCCGCCTCGCTTATCTTGAGCGGCCTTCTTCAACTTTGCACGTCGAGCCCGGTTGTACGCGACCTTGACCACGACCTTCGTTCGCATCAGATCATCCAACACCTAATTATCTCGGTAATTTTTAAAAATTCATCCATGTCTTCTCATTTATCTCGTTATCTTGCTTGTGTCTCTTCAATTTGATCTCGGGGTTAAATTCAACTATTGTTTTTGTCGGATTTCGTTGTTTTTATCGCCTCTTGGTAAATCGTCATTCTCATTTGTTGGTTGTTGTCCTAATTTCTAATCTAATTCGCACAGAATATTTGTTTTGCCCCATTTTTACGCGTGGCCCGCGAAGTTTTCATAATTGTTGGTCCCGGATTGAGTCTTCTAGAGATAATCTAGAAAGGGTTGAATAGATTATCTAAAATTCTTCGAATTTCGATTAGCTATTTAAAGTAATCTTCTAAATTATCTAGAGTACACAAGTGGAAACCTTTTATACTCAACCTTTTGAAATGGATCTTAAATTCTTGATATGATTATGAATAACAAGATAATCGACTGAAATGAAAAGTGCAAAAAGTAAAGAACACCAAATTTATAGTGGTTCGAATTATAAAATCCTACATCCACTCTCCTTTCACAAACTTTGTGAAAGAGACTCTTCTTGCTTACTCACTTCCTTGCTTCCTTTCGTTTACGGATGCAGGATTTGAAGATCTTAATCTTCAAGCTTTCTTCCTCCTTATAATCTATCTTCTAAACTATGATTACGGCAGCTTTTTGAAGAAGAAGTTACAAATTAGTGTTCTATCAAGACTTAAAAAATATTCTATCTTTTATTTGTGTTTGCTAAGTGTGCTTCTAGAAGTATGAATTGTAAGTGTGTCAAAAGTCCTTTTCTTAATCGTGTCTAGGTTTATTTATTAGATAATAGGAGACGATTAGTTAGTTAGAACTAACTCTAACCGTCCTACAAATTCTTGAAAACCGCTTGACCCAGTGATCTTCTTTAAATCGTCGTCGATTGACTTGGTGAGACCCATTTTTTTATTCTACTCACCGATCTTTACCTCGTCTAGAGCTCTTCAATATTGTCTCTTAATCAGATGACTTCTTCAAGATGATCTTCAAATGACCTTGAGTTTTGATCTTTAAAACTTGTTTCACGGTGCAATATTTCATAAGAGACTCGATCATCTAATAATTGTAGGAGGGTATCATTTGTCGTATTATAATATGTTGATAATCTTTTATTTTTATTCAGATTGAGATTACATAATGATATTTTGCCTTTTTTTTTTTTTTTTTTTTTTTGCATGTTCATCATATTTAATTTTTGAAAAAGTTTCATATCAAGACCTAATTTTTAGGTTTCAATATAAGTACCGATTTAAATGTGTCTCAATTCAAAGCTTGATTTTTATTTTTTTCTCAATTTAAGATTTGAATTAAAATAACATGTTAAATATATAATATATCTTCATTAATTTGAAAAAGAATCGTAATTAATTTTTTTAATTAATGATGTACGTTTGTAATTTTATTTTTATTATCATACAACCTCGTCAACCTTGTTTTCGAGTTTCATGAAAATCTTTCCTACTCTTCCACAAGAGTACGAGATCTTCGTAGTAGTGTAAGTAAACTTAGATCAAGTAGTTATCGAACCCAAAAAAATTTAGAAGTGCGCCCCAAGGCTGTAAGTTTGGTATCTTGACAAACATGTTGGTTTTCTAAACTAAGAGAAAACTAAAACTAGATAACAATTAATCCTAACTTCCGAAGAAAGTGTTAGAGAGAGACTTTTCGGGTGTTTTCACTACATAATCCACTAGCGTGAGTGATAAAATTATAACCTATCTATTAGGAAATTAAAAATAAATTTCACACCTCTCTAAAAGTTTGAGATGAGATGAAATTCTTTCACTATCAATGCATTTTTCTATATGTTTGCTAAGAACGATCACTTGAGTGTATAGACCAATCCATTTTGAGGCTCGAGCGAATATGTAGATTAACTATCACCTAATCAAGTCTCATAAACTCCTAAAATCGTGGAATATATAGACACATTCAACACAATTACTAATGTCTAGGCTTCATCTCTTTATTAGATACTTAAATTGTTTAAGCATCTAATTTCGATGATGGGGATCTAAACAATCAAACCCTCTCTCGATTAAACCAATTACCATTTAACTCAAACTAATTAATCAAATTTTTCACCTACATACTCAATCTTCATTGCACTACACACAATTCAATATATAATCTAACAAATCAATCAACCGATTAAGATAAGTGAAATTCATCAATAGAAATATTCACATCATAAAATAAGTATAATCAAAGGGCAAAAACTTGTATGAGACCGTCTCATGCATGAGATCAATCACTTTTTAATAAATTGTTATCACTTTTTAAAAAAGTGATACAAATTAGTATAAAAGTGATAACAAATTAAAAAGTGATAACAATTTATGAAAAGTGATAACAATTTATGAAAAAGTGATAACAAATTATGAAAAAGTGATAATAATTTATTAAAAAGTGATTACATCTCATGTCCGTCTCATGCATGAGACGGTCTCACAAGAGTGCCCCTAATCAAAGTTATATATAAATCCATCCAACATGCTAATTATATTTTATATAAACATAATCCAACACTTAAAGCCAAAGAAAATCAACCCATGGTTTTAAGAGAGAAACTCATGACTAAAACACCACAATAACTCGTAAACAAGAAATTAACCAAACAAAAATGAAATAAAAGATGGACATCACCTATATCGTCTTGAAATACTTTAATTCTTACAAGAAATTGAATTATCCACTAAATTCTAGCTAAGAAAATATAAAAATATATCTAGTGAGTATAGTGTGTGTGTGAGAGTGAGGCCAAATCGGGGAGAGGTGAGAGGAGCTCCTAATAGCTTACCCTCAAAATATTATGTCCCCTCTTTCTCCAAAATCGCTGAAATCGTAAAAATGCTCAGCGACTTAAGTAACAAAAACGTGTTTAAAGTTGAGTAGAGTCCCTATTTTTGCTCACTAATTGCACCTAAATTTCTGTAAAATCGTGGAGCGCAAATGCGCTTTCTTGGACCAGGGTTTTTTTTTTTTCTTTTCAGATGTTGCTATTTCTTCTTCCCTTTTCCCTATTTGCTTTTTCTTTGTTTAATTTACTTCTTCAATCACATGGGCATAGGAAATGGTTACGGGGTGCTTGTTTCACCAAATAATTGATCAACTAATTATCTTCTCTTTTCTTCATTACACCTGACGTCGCTAATAAAATAAACTAGCGCAAATTCTGCGTGTTATGCGTTTTATTAATATAAAAATTTTAAAAAAATTACAAACTATAAAGTAATAGAATATCAAATTTTAATAAATTTTATGAATTAAAAGAATAATATTAATTATAATAAATTAAAATTGCACAATTTTAAAAAATTAGTATCATTAAAAGAAATTCAAAATTTCCATTTATTTAAGGAATATAATATAAACTTGACATATAGACAAACATATATAACATATTGACACATACGTAAAGCGAAATGAACCAAAAAATGACACGTAAAGCGAAATCAACCGTAAGGCGACACCTCAACAATTTTAAACTCCCTATTAGTATAATAGGGGATAGGGATGGGTTGAATTAATGGGCTCAAACTGGATTAAAGAGTCCATTGTATTTTTCTTCTCACTCATTTTTTCGATTGATCTCAATAAAAATAAGGTATATGTTTTATTACTTCAAAAATTCTATATTTTTCATATAAAAATAATATATTTCTCCATAGCAAATGCAATGCATGGAATTCTATCAAATTAAGCATGTAAATTTCAATCAATTTTCAAACTAATCAACTCCAATAGAGATCTTCAAATTAAGCATATGAATTTCAAGCAATTTTCAAATTAATTAACTGAAACTTTCCGATGAAAACATCCCATTTTTACGTCTAGATAAGAAAGGCAGATTGTCTGCTCGATGCCCCAAAAATTCAGCTTGTTGTGCCAAGTTTACATCTAAATTTAAGCCAAAAAGCTTATTCCTATTGATATATACTAAGCACGCTTGATTGAGGGTATCAAAAGTAGGTAATGAGAATTACTCATTAATCATTCCCATAGATGATGCTTGGTAATATTTACAATTTTGAATTGATTTAAAAATAAAATAATCATTAATTTATTTTGATTACATAATTTTTCTCTTATTATCAATCATTTAACAATCATTCATTTTTCCTCCGCTCAACTTTTTTCTCGCTCGTGCTCAAATTTTTTTCCAAAAGTCATCAATGGGAATGAATCACTAGTGATTCTCATTACCTAATTCTAATAAATCCAACCAAGCGGTCCCTAAGTCTAGATTTAATTTACAAATGAAAATTGAGATATAATTTACAAATGAAAATTGAACCTTATCCCGTCCCACCTCTATTGGAATAAACAACATATCATCTCTTCCTTCGACATTAAGGGACCGCTTGATTGGGACTATTAGAATTAGGTAATGGGAATGACTAGTGATTTATTCTCATTGATGAATTTTGGAAAAAAGTTGAGCACGAAAAATTTGAGCGAGAAAAAAGTTGAGGGAAGAAAAATGGATGATTGTTAAATGATTGATTATAAAAGGGGATTATGTAATCAAAATAAATTAATGATTATTTTATTTTTAAATCAATTTTAAATTGTAAATATTATCAAGCATAATCAATGAAAATGATTAATGACTCATTCTCATTACCTACTTCTAATACCCCAACCAAGCGGACCCTAAGATTCTAAGTCCCTCCCCAACTAATAAAAAAATTAAATTCACCCGAGAGACTTACATTTACGATTACGACGCATGTGCCGAAGAAACACACTCTATCACCCACTTAATATTATTATAAAGAGAAATAGAAGATGTTGCATATATATACATATATAATGAAATGATTATTGCTATAAAATAGATTATACATGAATATTCTATTACAAATTATCATCTTAATTCTTTTTATTTTATAATCTTTATTCCTAATCTTTCTCAATTTTCTGGATATTAGTTGTTTTTACACCATCTCACTTAACTTTATAAATAGAAGACATATATTTGGATTATAGATCAAACCACTTCAACGACTTATCTATTTCGCAGCAATTGGAGACTGCATTATGTTACCTATGATGCTCAGTGCAACACATGGTTGATCTACGGGTACCTGAAAATCACAATATTTTTATTGTTTAGTCACTTTTGGAACTTATATATATACTCCTCTGTCCCGTACTGTGACATTTACTTTTCGACACAAGTTTTAATGTAAGAGTTGTTTAATAATACCCGCTTGGTTGGGGGTATTAGAAGTAGGTAATGTGAATGACTCATTAATCATTCCCATTGATGATGTTTGGTAATATTTACAATTTGGAAATGATTTAAAAATAAAATAATCACTAATTTATTTTGATTACATAATTTTCCTCTTATAATCAATCATTTAACAATCATTCATTTTTCCTCCGCTCAAGTTTTTCTCGCTCAAATTTTTTGTGCTCAACTTTCTTTCCAAAATTCATCAATGGGAATGAATCTAATCACTAGTCATTTCCATTACCTAATTCTAATACCCCCAACCAAGCGGGCCCTAAGTTGTTTTTTTAATGGGGGTAGGGTGGTCTTTTTAACTTTAACAAGAGAGTTGTTTATTAATATGAAATTGGGTTAGTGTGGAAAAAAGTAGTGGCATATGGTGTTATATTGTAGTGTTTGAGGAGATATACAAAAGTGAAAAATTATTTTATTACCATTTAAAGAAATGATGCAACGAGTACGGGACAAACTTTTGGCAAATGTCACAACGAGTATGGGACGGAGGGAGTAATATTTTTATAATTTGTAACTTATATATTGCGTTCAATTAAGTGGTTAGAACTTTATTATTATGAGTTCAAATCACCATTTATTTGATTAAAAAAACCATTTTTATGAAAAAATATCATTAGTATCTTTTGTTATATAGTGCCTCATACGGTGCCTTTAAAAGCAATTTTAGTAGATGTGGCTAAAATTTGATTCGGATTTATTAAACAAAAACAACATATATAAATTCAAACATTGATTTTCAGCTTAATTCGGAGCAGTTATACTCCTAATTAATTTAAATAAACAGTTAATTGTAAAAAAATCATCACCTTAATTCGACACACCATCCCTTTAAATTTTACATTTTGATACATCTGATCATTTTTCGTCAACAATTAAATGACGTGATTACTAGAGATGCCACATAGATGACAACAAATGGTCATTCATGTGACATCTTTGACACCCACATCATTTAATTATTGCAGCAAAAATTCAGATGTATCAAATTGCAAAACTTAAAAAAATGGTGTATCGAATTGCAAAGAAAAAATAATCCCTCCATCCGGAAAAACTTTCATATGTAGATGGGCACACACTTTAAGAAAAAGAGTAATGATTGAAGTTTTAAGGGATAAATTTGTAAACTTTTATGTATAAAGTAAAAAAATTTATTGGATTATGTGTATGTGAGAGTAAAAGTAATAACATTTGTGTAAATTAGAGAAAATTGTGAGGATGGAGTTTATAAAAGGTTTTTCATTTTAAGGGTGTGGAACTTATATTGAAACGGACGAAAAAGGAAAGTGTGAAAGCTTTTATTGGACGGAGGGTATATTATAACTGATAAAAACCATAAACATGTTGATTTTTTTATTAACTCTTAAATTAATGAATTCTATTTTTTATTTTTTTAAACTTACGAAGTGTCCAGCTCCAAGAATCCAGTAAAAATGAAAATTTCTGTATGATCTGAGAAAGCCCTTTGTTGGTCTCGAATTGCCACAGTATATTGGAGTTCTATCCATGCCCAAGAAAGTTTTTATCCCATCCCACCTGATAATAAAGATTGGAATGATTAATTGAAAATCTTATGGGACACGTTATCACATACTTTGTTTCGTTATGTGTGAAGATCGAGTTAAATCCGTGGTAGTGGTGGGACAATGTAATGAATTTGACAACAAATGATAGATTTATAGAACTCTACTTTGATTTTGTATAGAAATTATCTCTTTCTTTATTTAGGGGTTAGCTTTCTACCCTTATAAGCTTTTAATGGGATCCCACCTTTGTATTGAAGTATGATCTTATGATTTTTATTTTTTTAATATACTACCTAATTAGACATAATTTGTTTCGTTGTGAAAAAATTAATTAAAAGTAAAAATAAATTTTATGAGAAGAACATAATTACAACTATTAAACTTCAAAATTAATACTTCCCCGTCCTAATAAGATAGTCTCATCTATTTTTCCACACATATTAAAAAAATATATTTAAAATAGTTGAGATTCTAATTTTTATCACGTTTTTCTATTATACCATTGCATTAAATGAATTAAGTAAATTTTTTTGTAAAAATGGGATGATTAAATAAGTTATTTTGGTTAAAAAAATATAATAATGACTAAAACAAAAAGTGGACTATAATCCGAGACACATACCAAACAAGAAAATGAAACGATTTTAATTGGACGAAGGGATTACTGAAACTTGTGAGATTATTTTGACACACTTATTCAAATATTTAATACTTTAAATTTTTTTCAAATAATTTTATGATAAACATTATCATAAATCATGTTCATAAAAATATTGTCATAAATAAATAAAATAAAAATCTTACTTGAGTTTTTCAACCCATGATTCAGTTCCCTTGGTTGAGCAAATGACGTCAAGCTAAATAGAATAATTATCAAAGCTTAATTAGGCCTTAAAACAAATGAACATACCTCCATTTAAAATTGTGGGGTTTCTACACAAGTCAAAAATTAATTGTGTCTTTTATTAGAGGAATAATTAGGAATATTTTTGTATAAGTTTATTAAATTTAATTTTACCTTTGAAAATTATAGTCGAGACATTATTATTTCTCATTTAAAATTAATATGCTTCTTATATTTAAATTGAGTTTATGTAGACACAAAAGGGAGACAATATTGTTGTTGGAAACACAAGTATGAAATAAACTGCTAGCTAGATCCTCTATTATTGGTGTCATTAATTTTATGTTTACAGTTACTAAGATTGTAATTTATACTATTAAAATAAAACAAGTATATTTTTTTGAAAGGAATAAAACAAGTATATTATTGAATGATCAATTAATAGACAAAAATTTATGTGAAATTAAATTTACGTTAATATTTTTTAAAATATCACTATTGTGCATACACACTATTAATAATATGTGTACGAAGTGTCATTGTTTAAAAATCAAGTATTTTGTAGTTTAAAAAAATCAAGCATTTTGTTAAACAATGACACACACACACATATATATATATATATATATATATATATATATATATATATATATATAACATAATAACACTAAAAAAATAGTTAATTTGAACTCAGATTCACGTAAAATCTACTCCATTATTTCATGGGTCTTTCGTAAAAAAAAAAAAAAAGAAAAATAATACTACTCAATTATTTTAAAGGTAATAAATTGATTAATTAACATAATACAAATTTATACTTTATATAATTAAAAAAACAAGTTTATATTTAACTTAAAAGAGTATATAATTTTTTTATTTTTTCCCTCATCTTGTACAAAATTTTTAATAATATAAAATATGTGAGAAAAGTAAATTCTTACTTGACCATTGTATACAGTTACATTTACTCCCTTTGCAAGCAGCTCATCAACCTACATATAAAACAAATTTAGAGAAAATTAGTTGAAGCAGTTGGCAAAAATTATGTGCTGTCCATAGTTAAATAAAATACGAAAATTATTTTCAAAATTAGGTGAATAAATGGGCTCGTCAAATAATTTAAATATAGTAATTCTTGCACGCATTAATTGCACAATACATTCTTTTTCAATTTCAATAACATAACACTTATCAAGTAATACTCTTATGTTTATAAAGAAATATCCTAATACTTTTCATATAATTCGGCGTGTTATGTGTGTGGGGTATTACTTTATAAACGTAGTGATAAAATATTACAAATTAAAAAAAAACAATTGCATAAAATACAATTTGTGCTTATAAAAATTAGTGACGGAAAGAAGGGTGTTATTTCACATGAGATCACCGTTATATATTTGGTGTTCCACTCATATGTTTTATACTGTGAATAAATGATATAAAAATAATCAATGGATAATATACATCACACCAACATATATTAATAATAAAGTAGATTGGAATAATAAGTGAAATACAAAAAGTAAAATAAAAAAATTAAACTGTGCTATCTTGTATTGAAAGCCAAGTTGCACGATATAGTTATACAATAATGTTAAGTTTGCTTGTCAATTTACTTTGTCCCACTCACATTTTTTTGGTCTTTTTTTTTTGTAAAAATAGTCTCAACTATTATTTTTAGGACCAAAATCGTAATTTTATCTCATTCTCTCGGGACCAAAACTGCAATTTATCATTCTCTTGGGATCAAAACGCAATTTTTTTGGGATTAAAAATATAAAAAACTATCGGGACCAAAAGTGTCAAAAAAATAATCATTTTACAAATCACTCATCCTGTTAGGACAAAAATGCAACTTACCCCCTTATATACTAATATTGAATTTGAAGATAGATTATAGAAGACGTCGCACATTTGGTGAGATGAATTAATCTTGAATTCAACATTCATGTTAATTATAAAAATATATCAGTTAATTGATTAATTCTCTACAAAATCCGGTGTAAAATAATTTTATAATATGAAATTAATACTATTATATTCATTGACTGACCATAACATTCATTTAATAATATTATTATATTTATAAATTGATATCACAATATAAAATAATTATGATACCAGGTAAATCATTGTAATAGTATGTGAATGATTGTAATGTTGTCAATTTCATAATATAAAACTACTTCATATGAGGGTGACTATTAATTCTAAAAGTTTCATAATTAAAAAAAAAATCATCATGAAATAACATTATAGTTATATTAACATTTTTTCAATACACCCTTTTAATTCTTTTAACTTTTTTTTTTCATTTTTCCCTATGGTCTCCTTTCATGCCATACTATTTTAATCCTTTTAGTTTTTTTTTTTTTTTAATTTTTTTAATTTTAGTTTTCCTTTTTTTAATTTTTCTTGTTCCCTAGCTAATTCTTCTTCACGTATTTTTCCTCACCGGCATACTCCTTTCAAATTTCATTTTTCATTAATATTCCACATATATTTTATTCTTTTCGAAACGTCATGCGACGTATTTTGTTATCATATATGTCATTTAATTAATTAATTAAATTGTATTCATATTAATTATGCTTCTTTTTTTTTTTTTTTTTTGTATTGTACAAGTAAGAATTAATCGCCTAATTTTAATTTTTTGTATTGGGTCTTCAAAATTGTCTGTCCTCAACTTTTTGAAAAATGCCATTATATTTTATGTTAAAAAAATACGTTTAGAAAAATGCCATAGCAAATATTACGCAATTAAAGCTAAAATTGAATCACATGTATATTTAACACACATGTTAAAAGGAAAATTTTCCTGTTTACCGTATGAAACTAGATTGATTCATTAATAACATTACGTTAATTTAATAATATTATAATATATATTAACTCATGCAATTACTCTTATAAAATAACATCATAATATTTTACACATACAAACAATATATATTATGGTATTAGTTTATAAATATAATAATATTGGTGAATGAATACTATAATATTACTAGGAACACTCTTATGTGAGACCGTCTCATGCATGAGACGGACATGAGACGAAGTCATTTTGTAATAAATTGTTATCACTTTTTCATAATTATTATCACTTATAATGTGAAGCGTATCACTTTTATACTAATTTGTGTCACTTTTTTAAAAAATGTTAACAATTTATTAAAAAATGACTCCATCTCATGCATGAGACCGTGTCATACAAATTTTTGCCATATTACTAAATGAATATTATAGTATTAATTTTATACTTAAAAACAAAATTTACATAACACTAACTTATCAAAAAATCATCGAATTAAATAAGATGATTACCTCATTGATCCTCGGTCTCATGAAATCGCCTTGTAATGCACTGAAAACAAGACTTGATTGCCCTCCCCATCTAAAAAAACACATATTTTAAGTATATCCTAACCTATTTAAAAATAAATTTAAATTAAATTAAAATTGCACCAATTATGTAACTTTAAATTTAATAAATTGGAGTGAAAAAAACTTACGTAACATTTTGTGGTATGATCTTAAGCTTCCTCTTAATCTGACCGTTCATCAAGCTAGAAAGATCAGCAGCAGCTGTGATGGAGTTCAAATATCTGGAGTATTGCCTCATTCCCATTTGTGACCCGAATAGAGGATCCATACCCGAATCCAACATGAAATTGTAGAAATCCTGCAATTAATTAATTCTAAATTGCATTCCTTAAATTAAAACTCATAATATAATTGCACCGCAAGGTAAAATAACTCAAGTGGTTAGAGTATCGCTATTTGTGTCACAGAATTATTGATTCGAGACACTCATTTCGTCTCTTTGTAAGTTACACATTTAAAAATGACACTTTGGTTTTAAGAAAAATAGTACTCCCTCGGTCCAAAAATAAGTGTCTCATTTTATGAGTTCACATGAACAAATATTCTCATTTATTAGAGTATCAAAGACAGGTTATATTCTTATTTAATAAACTTAAGTTTATACTTACAAGATGATCATAGCAATGATTTATTAGGGACAAGTGGAATAAATAGGGCAAATTTGCATTATTAATTTGTGTAGAGTGACAATTAAAAGAGACACGAATTTGGATAAATTGAGACACTTATTTTGGGACGGTGGGAGTATTTAATGTGCGGTGGGTCTTGAGATGTGATAGGAAAGAAAAAGAGATAGAGAGAAGTAAAGGTAGAAAGAGAGATGTGAAACACAACTTAGACAAATATAGAAATCAATAACTTATGTTGGGACGTTAATTTTGGCAAAATGGGTAACTTACGAGAGGAACGGAGGAAATACTCCCTCTATCCCACATTCATTTGCATACTTTCTTTTTCATCCATCCCACACTCATTTGCACATCCTAAAAATAGTAAGTCTACTTATACATTTCATCATCAAAATACACACTTATTTACACATATGTCATCACTAAATCCACTATATCTACACCTTTCTTTTAATTCATCAATAAAATTGTCTCATTACCCTTTTGAAATATTTTTTTAATATTTTTGTCTAATTAAGTGTGCAAATATCTCCTTGAGGAAATATTTTAACCTTTAAAAAAAAACTTCTCACCACTGAATTACTGCTGGAAATGATGAGTCTCTCCAGCTCACTCCATGAATCAGTTGCCTCTACATACTTGCCAGAATCCAGTTGCTGTTTTATTTTACCTGCTAAACTGTTTTTGAACATTTGGAACTATAAATTTTCAAGACTATATATATATATATACTAAGAATTATTCAAATACCCTTTTTTTATTTTGGAAAATCTTTTTACCCGCTTCCAGTTTAAAAATAATAATACCACCCATCTTAATTTGGGAACATAAATACTCCTAAGAAAGATTATGTAATATATACTATAATACCGAAATCTTTATATGAATTATTAATGTATGTTATTAATTTTAATAAATTAAGTATTATAATTTGATAATTTTTCTAATTTAAATAGAAATTAAAAATTTTGTAGTATTTAATAATGTGTATTTATGTATACAAATAAATTTATAAGAGGTATTAAATAGAATATATATATATATATAGAGTTAATTTTAATTATAAGATAAGTGTAAGTGAGATAAGGTAAAAGTAATATATGTAAATTTAAAAGTTGGTTTGACGTCCATAATCTTATCTGCTTTCTTTCTTTCCGTCTTCCGCCGTCGTAAGCTGTGCAAGTGAATTAACGCCGCCTTATTCCGTCGCCGCGGTTTTTTCCGGTATTATCATATTATATATGGAAATGCTCGTAGCGATTCGTAGATTGTAGAAATAAGATCAGCTTGTTGATTCGATTCCTATAGCGTCCGATAATTTAATGCGAAAGTTCGAAAATTAATGTTTAAATGTGCTTTTTCATTCAATCACCACCGCTGCTTCGCAAACGATAGGTGGCGAAGCTTATACCGTTGTGAAGTCTGTTGTGCATAGAGTAGAATTCTATTCTCCATTGTTAGAATCGGTGTATGAAATTAGTAGAAAAAGAAGCCAAAAGTGACGCGTAGAAACGGGTTTCAACGTTTAGAATTAAACTTTATTTTTGTGATTATTACGTTTCGAGTCATTATGGGATGTAGTAAAGGTCATAAGCCTAATTGTGAGTAGGAAATGATGAAAATGGAGTATCAAAAACTTGAAATGGACGTTAATGGCGTAAGTGAAAAATTCATCGTTCTCTGTCAAAATGGCCGTCACCTTTCCGGTGACCGTTTGAAGCGAAGCTTGAGTGAAATAGGAAGCTGAGATTGTAAGGATTCCAACGGTATTTTCGGTTTTCCAATCGGAGGTGTAGAATGACCGTAAGGACCTCTTGTACAAAAGCTTGAAAGTAGAGGGGAGGCCAAAGAGAATTAGATTAACTTCAGGGACTAAAATGCAAATTCTGAATTCTGGTCAGTTGACCAGTCAACGGTCAACGGTCAACGGTCAATGTTGACTTTCCATTTAATTACAATTTTGCCCCTCATTTTCAAACGCTTGTAGAATCTTCGCTTTTTCATCCGATTTGATCCAAACCAGCGTCAAATTGTACCAAATTCAAAGATCTACATTTTAATTCTAAAATCACGGGACGAACAACATTATAAAAATAGCCAGTACTATGTGTATTATGTTCAAGACGGGTAATGTCCCGTACAATGTTCAAGCCGGGTAATGGCCCGTACTATGTGTATTATGTTCAAGCCGGGTAATGGCCCGCACAATGTTCAAGCCGGGCAATGGCCCGTTCTATGTGTATTATGTTCAAGCCGGGTAATGGCCCGTACTATGTTCAAGCCGGTAATGGCCCGCATAATGTGCACATGAGTTATGTTTTCATGTTATGTGTTATTTGCATATACATTTTATCGGTGCAATCATTGAGATTATTCCACCGAGTGTATTTGAAACACTCACTCCTCATATCCATTGTTACAGATCTTGAGTTTGATGTGGAGGGACGATGAGGATGCAAAGACTGTACCTTTTGGTTCAATTGTGTAATTATTGTATATATTATGAGTTATGCTACCGGAGTGAAAAATAATGGCTCTTTTGTTTGACTAGTATAAATATACTAGTTGAAACGTGTAACAAAACATATTTTGCCCTTTTTCTTTTGATGTGTAATTATCGCATGTGAGTGAGGTTTGTTAAATTCTTCTTTCTCAAGTACGTATCACCGATTTCTCGGTTGCTTTGGGGTATTATTTTTAATTTGGTTATAGCTTCCGCTTATAAAGATAATAATTTTATTATCGTATCTCTGGAAATGAGTTTGAAATGGTATTTTAGTAGCGCCTCACCCCAAAGTGATATTATTTTAAAAAGGAAGAGAACTTGGGGCGCTACGGTGTGGTATCGAGCAAAGGTCCAGTATCGGGTTGATTTGCTCTGAATGTTTTGCTCATGCATTTTATTAAGTCAAAATTGTTAATTTATAAGATTATATCGGTGTCCGCATCCAATAGATGTTCGACCTCATTAGACTACGGTAAGTGCTTTGATGTGTACTATGTGCCCTCTTTGACTTGATGTGACATAATTTGATTATGTGATGCATATTCTTTGGCATACAATGTGATTAATATGAATGCATTTGTAATATGTGTTTTGGAGCAACCGCTAGACCTAAGGTGAAATTTTTAGGTCATGTGAATGTTTAAGTATTGGATAAATAAGTTAGAGACTTAGAGGGTAAATTATTTTGTGTGATAGATCATGTCACGTGGTAGACCACGTAAGCAAGCATTAGCAGAGGTTCCACCGATACCTAGAGATGCTGATGAAAACCACGATGATGATCTTATAATCGTTCTCCGAGGATTAGCGCAACAATTTAGGGAAACCCCGCACCACCGCTCCACGACACTAAACGTCAGAACACGAAATATCTTATTTTTGCATCCGGCATAGAAAAGAGAAATAATGATAATTTGATGAAATATTTGGAGATTAATAAAGATAGAGAACTATACATATGACTTTGTTCGAATGAACAGAATACACAAGAAATATTATAGAATGACTCTAATTATCTTACTGCATAATGTTACCGTGGCTAAGATGCTATTGTTTGATCGCCGCGGCCGAGCCAGCTGACGCAGCGTGTGTGCTCGTGAGCGTGTGTGGTCGTGCATGTGTATCGGTGCACAGCACGTGTGTGGTAGTTATGATTTTGGGGAGTTTAGGTTTGCGTTAAATGAGTTATTTCACATGCATATGTTCCGTGATAGGTAGAGTTAATTTGTGGTAACACCCTAGTGATACAAAGGCTAGTACTACATGAAGCGAATTACATGATGACTTGAAAAGAAAGAATATGATTGAATTAAAGTAAGTAAATATGAGAATTTTTATTTATTTTACTACTTTACTACGTTAAAACAATTTTGATTTGTTTTAGATTATTTAGAATCGATCGCTTTAAGTTTATGCTATTCTATATATTTGCTATCTTATTGTGTTATTATCTCATAAATGACCTATGTTGAAAATATTTATATGGTCTAAAGTAAAATTTGTTGTTGCCATTTGGGTTAATTTTATATGTATCATTACACTATTCATTTTTTTATATCGACAAGTATGTAAATGAAGAGGCAACACAGAGTATTACATCACCTTTGCTCCTCTAGAATCTATCAAAGAGTTTAGAGTAATACAGATCAAAAATTGTGTCAAGTGTACCAAGAGGAATTGATAACAAAATTTTGATGGAAAATTTGCATGTACTTAAGATGAAAGATTTTGATGTAATCTTGGGTATGGATTGGCTTAGAGTTAATCACTGTTTATTCGGTGTCATGAGAAAGAAGTGATATTTCAACCTCGAGGAAGAAAAATTCACTTTTTGTGGAACAAAGGTTGGAATATTACCACGAATAGTGACTATGATGAAAGCAAGGAGAATGTTGAGAGAAGGAAATTGTCAAGCATAACATATCTAGTGAACATTATAAATTCCGAAGAAAAGGGGCAAAAATAGATGACATTCCTATCGTGCGAGATTACCAGACGTGTTTCCTAAGACCTTCCAGGGTTTGCCACGATCGACAAGTAGAATTTACGATCGATCTAGTGCCGTGAGTCTGTACCAAGATCGAAAGCACCTTATAGGATGGCGCCGAAAGAATTGCAAGAACTAAAAGACCAACTTTAGGAGCTTTTAGATATGGGTTTTATACGACCTAGTGTTTCACCATGGGGAGCGCCTGTACTTATTTGTGAAAAAGAAAGATGGTTCGTTTAGGATGTGTATAGACTATCGGGAATTAAATAAACTTACCATCAAGAATAAGTACTCTCTACCAAGGATAGATGATTTGTTTGATCAATTAAATGGGGCAACAAGATTCTCTAAGATTGACCTAATGTCGTGGATATCATCGAGGTGAGGATTAGAGAGGGTGATATTTTGAAGACAACTTTCGTAACACGTTATGGACACTATGAGTTCATAGTGATGCCATTTGAGCTTAGTAATGCACCAGCCATCTTTATGGATCTCGATGAATCGTGTTTTTCATCCTTACCTTGATAGGTTTGTGATTGAAGTTTATTGATGATATCCTTGTGTATTCGAAAAATTGGGAACAACACGAAGAATATATAAGAATCACCCTAGAGACGTTAAGGAGGGAGAAATTATACGCTAAATTTAAGAAATGTAAATTTTGGCTTGATAGAGTAATTTTCTTGGCCACAATGTTTCAATTCGAGGAATCGAAGTAGATCCAAAGAAAAGTCGAAGCCGTGAATAAGTAGAAGACACCTACGAGTGTGAGTGAAGTACGAAGCTTTATGGGTTTAGCTGGATATTATAGAAGATTCATCGAAGGTTTCTCGAAGATTGCAGGACCCTTAACAAAATTGACCAGGAAGGAAGTCAAATTCCAAAGTGATGATGAGTGTGATAATAGTTTTCGTGAATTGAAACGAAATTGGTCTCAAAGACTGTGCTAGCCCTTCCAGATGGGTCAAGAATTTGTCATCTATGGCGACGCGTCAAAGCAAGGATTGGGTTGTGTTTTGATGCAACATGGAAAGGTGATCGCCTATGCTTCTAGGCAATTAAAGTCTCATGAACAAAACTATCCAACTCATGATTTAGAATTAGCGGCAAGAGTGTACGCTTTGAAGATTTGACGACATTATTTATATGGAGGAAGTGTCAAATCTACACGGACCATAAAAGTTTAAAGTATTTCTTTGAACAGAAGGAATTGAACATGAGGCAAAGAAGGTGGTTAGAATTAGTAAAAGACTATGACCGCACAATTCTATATCACCTGGGAAAGCGAACGTGGTGGCGGATGCCCTAAGTCGAAAGGGAAAAGGGAAATGGCTTGTGCACTAACAAGTCAAAAGCAATTGATAACCGAATTCACACGATTAAGATTAGAAGTGGTGATACCCCCAAAGAAGATCGAAATGATGATATTTGCCATGGTGGTAAAGCCAACCTTAAAAGAAGAAATCATTGAAGCTCGGGAGAAAGATGATCTTTTGAAAAAGATTAAAGATCACGTTGAAGCGGGAAAGACAAGGGGTTTTGCATTAACCGATGAAGGGGCACTTGTTTATGAAGGAAGGTTGTGTGTCCCTAAGGATGAAGAACTCGTAAAGAGGATATTGGAGGAGGCCCATTGTGCTCCATACAATGCACATCCAGGAGGCACAAAAATGTATCAAGACTTGAAAAAGATGTTTTGGTGGAGAAATATGAAGAGAAGTATAGGATCTTTTATTCAAAAGTGTATGACATGTCGGCAAGTGAAAGCTGAACATCAACGACCAGCGGGACTTTTGAAGCCATTGGAAATTCCAGAATGGAAATGGGAACATATCACGATGGATTTTGTGGTCGGCTTACCAAAATCAGTGCGAGAAAATCAAGCCATCCGGGTCATTGTCGATCATTACGACCAAATCAGCGCACTTTCTACCAATGAAGATGACACACGGATTAGATAAACTTGCACGGATATATCTGGAAGAAATTGTCGAGACTACATGGAGTGCGGTTTCCATAGTCATGATAGAGATCCAAGATTTACTTCTAAATTTTGAGTACAAATTTCGCAAACCGCCATGGGTAATGGTTAAGTTTCAAAGATGCCTTTTCATCCCCAGACCGATGGACAATCTGAAAGGACTATCCAAACATTAGAAGACATGCGAGAGCTTGCGTGCTGGATTTTAAAGGAGGATGGGAGAGCTATTTACCATTAGTAGAATTCGCCTACAATAATTGATTATCGTGCCACAATAAATATGGCTCCTTATGAAGCTCTTTACGGAAGAAAGTGTAGATCGCCCCTATATTGGGACGAAGTAGGAGAAAAGAAAGTTCTAGGGCCAGAGATAATAGAAAAGACGGTGACGGCAATTGAAAAGATCAAAGAAAGAATCCAAGCGGCTCAAGATAGACAAAAGTCATATCTTTGATAAACGACGCAAAGATTTGGAATTTCACCAGAGATAAAGTATTTCTAAAGGTCACCCCCACGAAAGGAGTTATTCGTTTTGGCAAGAAAGGAAAATTGAAACCAAGATTTATTGGACCTTATGAAATTGAACGCGTAGGAAACTTAGCTTAAAGATCGACGCTATCACCCAATCCGCCGAGTACATAATGTATTTCACGTATCTATGTTGAGAATATATGTGTTTGATCCAAGCCATATAGACAACCATGAAGTGATTGAGGTTGACAACGACCAATCATACGAGGAATTTCCAGTAGCTATTCTCGACCGAAAATTCACAAACCGAGGAATAAAGAAATTACCCTAGTTAAAGTCCAATGGAGTAGGCATGGTCAAGAAGAGGCAACCTGGGAACGAGAAGATGGAGTTCGAGAGAAGTATCCTAATCTGCCTTGGCTTGGTAAGTATAATTTCGAGGACGAAATTTTTTTAAGGGTAGGTAGATTGTAATACCCCAAATCTTTATATGAATTATTAATGCATGTTATTAATTTTAATAAATTAAGTATTATAATTTGATAATTTTTCTAATTTAAATAGAAATTAAAAATTTTGTAGTGTTTAATAATGTGTATTTATGTATACAAATAAATTTATAAGAGGTATTAAATAAAATATATATATATATATATATATATATAGAGTTAATTTTAATTATAAAAGATAAGTGTAAGTTAGATAAGGTAAAAGTAATATATGTAAATTTAAAAGTTGGTTTGACGTCCATAATCTTATCTCGCTTTCTTTCCTTCCGTCTTCCGCCGTCGTAAGCTGTAAGTGAATTAACGCCGCCTTATTCCGTCATTGGCGGTTTTCTCGTATTATCATATTATATATGGAAATGCTCGTAGCGATTCGTAGATTGTAGAAATAAGATCAGCTTGTTGATTCGATTCTGTAGCGTCCGATAATTTAATGCGAAAGTTCGAAAATTAGTGTTTAAATGTGCTTTTTCATTCAATCACCACCGTCGTTTCGCAAACGATAGGTGGCGAAGCTTATACCGTTGTGAAGTCTCATTGTATAGAGTAGAATTCTATTCTCCATTGTTAGAATCGGTGTATGAAATTAGTAGAAAAAGAAGCCAAAAGTGACGCGTAGAAACGGGTTTCAACGTTTAGAATTAAACTTTATTTTTGTGGATTCTTACGTTTCGAGTCATTATGGGATGTAGTAAAGGTCATAGGCCTAATTGTGAGTAGGAAACGATGAAAATGGAGTATCAAAAGCTTGAAATGGACGTTAATGGCGTAAGTGAAAAATTCATCGTTCTCTGTTAAAATGGCGATCACCTTTCCGGTGACCGTTTGAGGCGAAGCTTGGGTGAAATAGGAAGCCGAGATTGTAAGGATTCCAACGGTATTTTCGGTGTTCCAATCGGAGGTGTAGAATGGCCGTAGGGACCTCTTGTACAAAAGCTTGAAAGTAGAGGGGAGGCCAAACAGAATTAGATTAACTTCAGGGAATTTTGGTCAGTTGACCAGTCAACGGTCAATGGTCAACGGTCAATGTTGACTTTCCATTTAATTACAATTTTGCCCTCATTTTCAAACGCTTGTAGAATCTTCGTTTTCATCCGATTTGATCCAAACCAGCGTCAAATTGTACCAAATTCAAAGATCTACATTTTAATTCTAAAATCACGGGACGAACAACATTATAAAAATGGCCCGTACTATGTGTATTATGTTCAAGCCGGGTAATGGCCCGTACAATGTTCAAGCCGGGTAATGGCCCGTACTATGTGTATTATGTTCAAGCCGGGTAATGGCCCGTACAATGTTCAAGCCGGGTAATGGCCCGTTCTATGTGTATTATGTTCAAGCCGGGTAATGGCCCGTACTATGTTCAAGCCGGGTAATGGCCGTACAATGTGCACATGAGTTATGTTTTCATGTTATGTGTTATTTGCATATACATTTTATCGTGCAATCATTGAGATTATTCCACCTGGGTGTATTTGAAACACTCACTCCTCATATCCATTGTTACAGATCTTGAGTTTGATGTGGAGGGACGATGAGGATGCAAAGACTTGTACCTTTTGGTTCAATTGTGTAATTATTGTATATATTATGAGTTATCTTCTGGAGTGAAAAATAATGGCTCTTTTGTTTGACTAGTATAAATATACTAGTTGAAACGTGTAACAAAACATATTTTGCCCTTTTTCTTTTGATGTGTAATTATCGCATGTGAGTGAGGTTTGTTAAATTCTTCTTTCTCAAGTACGTATCACCGATTTACGGTTGCTTTGGGGTATTATTTTTAATTTGGTTATAGCTTCCGCTTATAAAGATAATAATTTTATTATCGTATCTGGAAATGAGTTTGAAATGGTATTTTAGTAGCGCCTCATTAAAGTGATATTATTTTAAAAGGAAGAGAACTTGGGCGCTACATATACTCCTTCCGTCCCAAGAAGTTTTGCACACTTCTTGGGACAAAACTAAAAAAATTAATTTTGTTGATTTTTTTTTTTGAATAAAGGGTAAAAGAGAGTATAAAGTGTAAGGATATTTTGAATGATTTAATGAAATAAAATAGGAGAGAGAATAAAATAGAGCGAGAATAAGAGTGACATTTTTAAATTTAAATGATATTGTGAGGGTATTAATATTGTGTGATGTTTCCTTTTTAAGAGTGTGCATAACTTATTAGAGCATTTAAAAAAAGAAAAGTGTGCATAACTTTTTGGGACGGAGGAAGTATATACTGTTTGCTTTCACCAGGCCATTGTTGTCAAGCCTGGAAACATCTTTCAGCAGAGGACCCCATGAAAACTGTCAAAATTGAATCATAAATATATCATGAAAGTAAGTCGATTTGATCACTTATATGATATCGAAAGAGTAGATTTTCGGTGAAACTTTTTTCACCGTATCAAATGAATATTATTATATTTATTCATTCAATAATATCATTATTTATATAAATTAATACTATAATATTTTACACCGTAATATTAATTTATAAAATACAATGATATTACTAAAAAAATTATGTTATTAAATAAAATGTAAGGTATCGATTTCATACGGTTAACAAATTATACCGATTTTTTTTTTTATGATGAAAAGAAAATATATACATTACCACAAAATCTTCTGGTGAAATCCAAGTGTCCCCCAATGCAATTCCTAGACAAACAAAATTTAATTTCATAACAGGTTTCAATTGTTTTTAATGACTCAATATTGTTTCAAAAATCGATTAATTTGGGAATTAATTCCATTGTCCACCAGCAGGCTCTAATTGAAATCTGATTATATAAATGTTTTAAAAGCGGATTCGCTTAGCGAATCGGACAATGAATCGAGTCATTAGTTCACCGGTTCAATCAAGTTGAACCGTTGTAAAAATTGAATAACTCGAATATTTATTTATATATTTATGTATAATATTTATTAATGTATTACAAATATTATAGATATTCATAAAGACATAACATAAAATTCAATATTATGGCAAAACATTGCATAAGATTAACGTAGTATACAAAAATTAAAACTTCAAACTACATGTCCATAAAAATAAAATCTAAAATTTAAACTTTTTTACAATTAAAAATAATTCATTAGCCATTACAAAAAATGTTAAAATTTAATTTTTTTTTAAGAAATACCAAAAAAATTGGGTCACCGGTTTAACCCCGTGCGAATCAATTATTCAGCTCCCAAAAAGATCTTTTTGGTGGTTCTTACCGATTTTTCTAAAAATCGGTATGCCAAAAGAACCGGACTCGCACTATGACGGTTCGGTTAAATCGGTCGAATCGGCCGATCGGTCCGATTTTCAAAACACTTATATGAACTGGTTCAACACGAAATTAATAGCATCTGTGGATTTCGAACTGAGATTTAAAAACATGTTCCTAAATTGTAAGTCTCCACAAATTCTTTTTGTTACATAATTTTGTTCAATTAAAACCTTATGGTTAAAATAAAGATATATATACCTCCAAGATTGAGCTTCAATTTTCCAGAATCAATTGCCCTGAGAGCTGATAATCCAAGGGTAACAGCAAATTTTCCTCCATAAGATTCTGCAAAAATATAAAGAGGGCTCTTTTGGAGAGTTTCATTTTATTGAAAATTTCAATCAAAAGTGTGGTTAAATCATTTGCAGCCTCATCATCACTTTTCACCAACAAATTTGTATCCTCCACATAACTGTATCCACTTCCAACAGGGTTATCCTATACATACACAAACCAATTTTAATATAAATAAAATTAAATCATTAAACCAAAAAAAAAAAAAAATCTATATTATATTATGTGAGTTTCACCACAAACAGAAGATCAGCTTTTTGTGAGCCATGTTGATTCCCTAGGTTTCAGAAATGTGTCCAAGGGTCCAATCTCTTCAAAATTTCCAATCCCAATACCAGATGCCCCTAAATTGCAAAATTCAAAGAATCATATGAAGTTAAAATCTACAATTATTCTTACATGTATTTTCATATAGATTAAAAAATAGAAGTTATTATAGTTTTAACATTAAATTTTTGTTTTATTTTTCATTTTTACCCTTTTGAATTCAATAAATAGTTAATGCATGCTTTTAATACCTACATTTGGAGGATAACTAGATGGAGTAATAATTAGGGGCATTGGTGGAAATGAAATATTAATGATAGATTAAATATAAAACCCGGTCTGTCTTTGTATGATGAGAAAAAAATAGAAAGTAGGTCTATCTTTGTGGGACGAAGAGAGTAATATTTTTCAAAAATTGTAATCTAATTTTAAATTTTAAATTTTGGTAAACAAAATCTCAATTTAAGAATTTTTACAATTTGACTCAACGTAATCCCTTCTATTTATAAATGACAATTAGTTATTTATTACAATTGAACAAATCTAAACATGTTAATATAATTAATTATTCGTTGCCAAGTAGATGACACGTCATTTTGATTTGGAGAAAATCTGTCAATTGATTCGAATTGAAAATAAAAATTTAATTGAAATTGTTTCAAAAGTTTAAATTAAATTGCTATGTAAAAAAAAATATATGGTTTTATCTGATGTACTAACAGGTCCACCCTGTAGCCAAAGAATGATTGGCCATGGCTTAGTTGGATCTTGAGTCCTGTTTGGACTTCTGTAATACCACCAGAACATGTGGGCTTCTGAAATACAAATACAAATACAAATACAAATACAAATTAAACAAGAATTTACCATAATGGAATTTCATAAATTAGACTTAAAAATAATACTCCCCATTACAATTTAAATTAATCAAAATTAAAAAATTGACGTATAATTTTATTTTTTCATACCCAAAATATCAAAAAAAAAAAAAAAAAAAAAAAAACAACTCTGCTCTCTCAAACTAAACACTTACAAACATCTTTTATTATTTTCCACTATAATTAAATTTTCCCTACTCAATTATTTACTCTAATAAACTTGAAAAGCCTCCTTTACTCTTAACTTTATACCTTTTAATACTAATTTACAACACTTTTATTAGCGTAAATTGTAGTTTTGGTCCCATTAGAATTTTCCAACACTTTTATGAACAACTGCAATTTTATCTCATTATCTTTGGACCAAAATTGCAATTTATCTTTTTTGGACCAAAATTGCAATTTTTGGGGGACTAAAAATATCGAAAAAACTACGGGATC
Source organism: Paraleonurus japonicus (assembly GCA_030762865.1). Classification (NCBI taxonomy): domain Eukaryota; kingdom Viridiplantae; phylum Streptophyta; class Magnoliopsida; order Lamiales; family Lamiaceae; genus Paraleonurus; species Paraleonurus japonicus. The sequence continues at coordinate 33,983,584 of CM061052.1, forward strand.
AAAAGTGCCAAAAAAGATCATTTTGCAAACCACTCATTCTTTTGGAAAAAAAAATACAATTTACCCCATTTATTATAATTCGTGTCATTTGATTTCGGCAATTTAAATCATAATGGAAAAAAGAAATATAAATTTTGCAAAATGAGAAAGTGTGAGCATACTTGGCCTGACTTCAACATATCCCCAAGCTTCTGATGCATCTTGTGCTGTTGCAGAATTAGGTATTATACCACCATGGCAAAGTGGAATGAAGAACAAGGCTGAAACAAGAAAGGAAAATACAAAAAGGTATCTTTTCATTTCTAAAGAAGATAATTTAGAGGAAAACAAATGTGTGAAATGAGAATGTGCCATTTTATATGCAAAAGGGGTTATTAATTATTGAAAGCATTTCTTTAGATCTTGTCTCTACTCCAAGAAAGAAAAACAACATGCACAAAAATGGGAAGTTGCAGGTTGAAAAGATAAAAGGGTGTACTTTAAGGATGATGTTGCGGTTAAATAATCCTACCTATGTCTCTTTTAAATTTCTTAAAATATAAATTTTTATATGAAATACTTCATGGATCTAGAATTTATAAAATAATTCATATAATGAAATACGTGGATTGTAGATGGGTCGGGTTGGGTCCCATGGGATAATTAATTTTTCGCTCCCAAATGCTCCTAGGGGTGTTACTATTAGGTTAAATATATGTTAGTGCAATGATAAATATGTGTTACAAAGAAAATAAAAATATATTTGTCTAAAATACTACCAAATGCAAATATAAGAATTAAAAATGGTCATATAAGTCCATAATCTTATATGTATGGACAAATAAGTCTCTAATCTTCTACACTTTTATTTTTACTAATAAAGTGTTATTTTATTTAAGATGAGGGGCTTATTTAACATTAAAGAAAAATGGTTTTAATTTGTCAAGAAAAAGTTCATGGGTTTATTTGATCCCCACGTATAAGGTTTCGGGTAAACATGTATTCTGTAAGGACAAATATGTGTACTAAACTCACGTAAAGGTAAAAATAAAAAATCACTCTCGTGTTGTGTTCCTATAAGGTCAAGCAAGTGTTATTTGTATGGAGAAAAATGTGTTACTATATGAATAAAATAATATAACATATGGACAAATATTTTATTTTCTTAAGACTACTAACACGTACTTACCACTACAAAGAACACATATTCATATGTTGGCTTGATTTGATTTTCCCACTTTTCTTCAATTTTCCTTGCACATGGGCCGGCTATAGTGGGCCGCAATTGCTAAAATATTTGATAGCAATATGGACTGAAATAAGCAAATAAATTTTCATGATCCAATTTTCCTTGAACTTGATCCATATATATATATATATATATAGATGAGGTTACTTTATGGAAGGTAGGTTAAATTGAGCAATGTAGTGACATGAGGTGTAATTTTAAAATTATTATTTTATTTAAATTTAATAATTAACAAATGACCAAAAAAAAAAAAAAAAGTTTATTGCTAGTTAAAGTAGCCTGAGAAGAAACTTGCAGGCAAATTTTTTTTTTTTTATGCTCTTCTCATAAGATGACTTCCCTAAAAAAGATGGGTAAACTTGACTTATGAAGTCAGCTTAAGTAGAGCATATACAAAAATGTGAGCATTCTTAGTTTATACTCGTTTGTTTGAAACCTTTTATTTAAAAACTCTTTGAAACCAGATCAACTTACTTAATGTGAATCGATAAGATAAGTCTTGACTATGCAAGATCATCCTACTTGATGTAAAACTGATCAAGATGATTGTATACTAGTTTTTTTGAAATAGATGAGTATGACATTTACATATAAAGCAATAAAAGCACTCAAAGGTTTATTTTGGTTCGAAGACTATGATTTCGCATCCATTCTTATCGGACAAGTTGAGGTGTAATTTCAATTCCTTAGGAATCTTGATTTAGAGTGTCAAGAGACACCGGTGTAGTCCTTTTCCCTTCATGGGATTCGACTAATATGGATTTAGTGAGTTCCAGTCCTCTAGTTTTTTTCTCCTTTATGAGATTCGACTATTTTAAAATTTAGATGGAGTTCGGCGCTCTACAAAAAAATTTAGTCGAGCTCACTCAACTTGCTAAATCAACTCAAACTAAATAACTCGCAAAGATAGAGTTTGAAAGGGATTTCCAACTAGGTGAGATTTCTTACAATGTGTTAGCCTAAGAGTTCAACCTTGGAGAAATGGCTCTGGCTCAACCTTTTCCAAAATTTCACCTATAAATTCGCTAGTAATTGGAAAATCTCTCTGACAATATATGTTTAGATCTAATCTAAATACTCTATTATAAATATACATATAAGCTCGGTGTTCTTTAGTGAAATTGTTTGAAGATCTTGTTTCTTTGGTTCATGTGGTGACATTTTCACATACTTTGTTGTGAAGGCGTAGCTTGTATTTACAGCGTGGAATTGAATGTTACCATTAAAGAGTAAATTTAAATAAAAATATTAATCACATAGTGTAGCTTCCAACTTTTTTATCCTATTGTAGTGTTGCAGACAGATTTTGTGTAAAGATATTACATTAATCAGAGGAGGTGACTGCCATAAGATGACTTCAACTCAACTCCTCTTATTAGATAAGTTCAATCAACTCCTATGAGTTCAACTCAACACTTCTTATATTTGACCTCACATCATTTTATCAGACGACTTCACCTTATTATTAGATGATTTCACTTCTTTCAAGACTTCTATTCCAAGGAGTGATACCATATGCACACCGATTTGTGTACCACTTGTATCACTCGTCACGCGGGTATGGGCTATATGCACACCGATGTCACGGTCCAATCATGGAAAAATAAATTAATAAATAAATATACTTACTAATGTCACATATACGAACACAAATGTTTGGTTTATTTTCAATTTTTTTATTTTTAATTAAATTAAAATACTCATAATTTTCATATTACACTAATATATAAAAAAATTCTATTAATCGTCTCCTTTTTTTTATTAATTGTAAAATAAAATTGAAACAATTCTTATAGTAAATTCTTTCACATAATTATAATAATTCTAATCCCTATCATGAATTGCCATACAATTAATATTACCATTATTTAAATTTAATATTATAATTACAATTTTTTTATACATATACATTATTTTAATATATATATTATTATTTGAAAATATTATATATAATATACTCCCTCTATCCTGCATCGGTTTTCACACTTTCCTTTTTCGTCTGTCCCATATCGGTTTTCACACCCAAAAATGGAAAGTTTTTAATAACCCTTACCCTCAAAAGTTCCATTTATTTACCTCAATGCCATTACTTTTTCTTACACATTTAACTCACATCATACTAATTAATTACCTAATCAACCAAAATCAATTAAGTTACACCTAATTAAAAAAATTCAGCCCGTATAAATACATAGCTCGTATAAAATACACCGCACCCATATAAAATACGTATACAACCGAAAAAATACGCTTTCTCCAAAAAAAAAATACCGAGCCCAAAAAAAAAAAATACACAACACATTCAAAATACATTCACCCATAAATATTAGGCCAAAAATACATTTAAAATACAATCACCCAAAACCCTAATCATTTATTCTTGTATTTCTCTCTCTCTTGTATCTGCGCCTCTCTTTCTCTCTGCCTCCTCTCTCTAACATTCATCGCCGCCCACCTTTTCTTTACTTAGATCGCCGCCCAAATCTGCTCGACTCGAGATCGCCACCCACCAATTATTTTTCCTTGTTTCTCCCTCTTCTCCAGAGATGTACGGTGGCGTATGGCGAGAGCGGTGGCGCGCGCGAGAGAGAAAAGGTCAGCCTCGCGCCGGCTAGGAGGAATAGCGGCAGTGGCGCCGGTGTGCCGATGAAGAGGAGCGCGGTGGCGTGCAGAGAAAGGGGCTTGGCCTCGGCTGTTTACGTGTCGTCGGAGCGCGACTGAAGTGCCTCGAGCGTCTCCGAGTGTGACGAATATGGGAAGCATCTCGTATAATCTCCTTCATTTTAATTTAGATTTGAATTGTTATAATTTTCTACATATCTTTGATGATTTGTGAGAAATATGGGAAGCATTTGTATTTTCTTTATATTCTCACCGTGATGAACGTTTACATTTTGGTTTCTTTCATTCTAACAAGCTGATGTTGAATATTTTTGGGTATGTTTAGGAAATGCTAATTGTGATTAGCATAAAATAGAATGTTCTGTTTTACCCCTCCTTTTTCATAGACTCAACCATCAAAAAGTGGTTTTTCTTATTATTCGTGCCCAGATCGGTGTGAAAACCGATCTCGGGACGGAAGGGAGTATTATATTGTAAAGTTTATTTAACGAAAATACCGCGTAATACGCGGGAGCTCATCTAGTCCCACTGTATACATGTCGAAATTTGAAAATGGGAAAAAGAAAAAAATTAAATAGAAATAAAAAAAAAAAGAATATGGGTTGAAAGATTCATTTTCAAAATCATGAACCTTTAATCATGAAGTATGGTGATAGTCATGGGTTCCCCCTTTGTCTTGATTCGGTGCCAATATTAATGCAAATTTTAATGTCCGAATTGTTTCCATTCTCTCTATATAGAGAGAAAGAGAAATGATAATGCGAGGTAAATGTAATTGGAAATGTGTAACTAATTTTAATGTCTTACTAGCAATTTTTTTTTTTTTATAACTTCTCAAGTAGCAAATTTCTTTTACGTTTTCAATTTGAAATGAGTTCTTATTATGATCTTTGGTTATATATCCGAGGATGTCACGAGCGATTTTTTAACTCTGCCGAGGGTATAAAAGGAAAAGAAGTAGTGAAGTCATATGTTAAGTGGATTGCGGGTATGCGAAATATCACTTTAGCCATTCGTGATTCTAAACACATAAGTTAAGGTATGTATGTAGTCAAGGGGGACAGTATAGGCCTTCTTCAAAAACCAAAAATGAAAGAAACACGAAAACACAAAGAAATTCGTGTGAATTTTGTTTAGTTGCTAGGGAATATGATACAGATCAAGATCTTTGGCGCATTGATGTTTTGAGCGGGACACACAATCATCCCTTCCCGGAATTTGCGAGAGGTTCGAGACTAGGCACCTTAACACCCAACCAATTTAAAGAGATACAAATGGCAAGAAATGCTTCATATAAGTCCACGCAACATGTTGGCAGATATAAAGAGGCGTGATCCAACCAATGTTACGGATATTAAGAGGGTGAACAAGGCCATCAACAACATAAGGAGTCAAAACCGGGAAGGCGTACCCCCATGCAAAACTACTTCCACCTACGCAAATGCGAAATTACAGTAAAAATATTAGTACACTTTATATTTTAAAATATTTATTTCACATATAGAAGGGATTGGGTAAGGGAATGGTGGGGTGGGATGCCAGGTTTAAATTTTTTACTTTTTTAATCTTGATGTGAGAGATATGCTATTTTCCGTGATTTGATAGTAAAAAATTGTGTTTTTATTGTGGCTTTGATTGTCATGTTGTCATCAATTTTATTATGCATGAAAAAGTCTTGGATGTATTAGCTTGATGAAAGAGTTAATAATGTTTAATTAAAATAATTAATTTATTTTAATGTCATATTATTTAATAGGTAATCTATATTATATATTATATATATGTATAAAGAGAATAGGGTTCTAAAATTAAAATTTCATTTTTCCTCCTATTTTATTAGGTAAAATTTTCGAACAGTGGATGGCGATGTGAACTACAAGATGTTGTTTTGACCACCCAGTCTTATGCAATGGTGAACACATATCCGCAAATATTGATTATCGATAACACGTACAAAACGACCGTGTACGATATGCCTTTACTTAAAGGCTGTTGGGGCAACAAGCACAAACAAGGCGTTCACCATCGCATAAGCATTTATGCGGCATGAAACACAGGAACACTTCGAATTTATCTTGCAATTTATTCGGGGGTGATGAGAGTGTTGAACCGAATGTTGTTCTTACAGATAGGGATCTCGCGTTGATGAAAGTGGATAAAATATTTCCAAATTCCCGAAAGCTTGATTATGTAGGCGCCACATAGAGCAATGTGTTCTAACCAGGGCTCTACAAAGAATGTGTTTCAATAAAGAATTCGAATGTTTTAAACATCGGTGGAATAGGGCAATTGAAGCGGCCACACCGAAGAATTTTTGCATAGGTGGGAGCGGGTAAAGAAAAGTACGAGCACTATCCTGGACTAATTCGTTATTGCGAAGAAACATGGCTTTCGAAGGATGTACACAGAGTTTTAAGTGCGTTTATCGATCATCGGCTGCACTATGGAAACTACACGACAAATAGGTAATCGTACAATCTATTTAAATATATTCATTTAAAAAGTTATAAATACTTACGTTTTACTTGTATCTGCTTTAATTGTAAGGTTGAACAAGAGCATCACAGGGTGAAAGCCAACCTCAACGGAAGCAATCACACATTTGACTATGTGTTCGAGCGCATTCATCGAGGTTATGGAGTTGCAAATAGGGAGATAAAAACAATCGATGATTAACGCCTACAAGACAAGGACCGATATGTTAAACGCAAATTGTTCAAGAATCTAGTTCGCAAGATCACGTTTAAGGCGTTCGAACTAATTATCGCAGAAGGGACAAGAGATCTAGGTTAAAATAAATGCGGGTGTTATTTGTGGAGAACGACGTAAAAATAAACGTGAGGTGACAAAGAAGCCAAAATCAGGCCCAAAAATCAGTTTTTCTTTTTTAGTGAAGAATATGTAATCAGTGTATTTTTTTCTAATTCAAATGGGTATTAAACTTTCTTTTCATGTTAGAATTGTTTATATATTCGTCCTTCTTCACAACTAATACTTTTGGATGAAATAACTAATATTTTTATAATATTAAATAAAATAGTTACTCTAAACAATTAATATTTTGAATGAAACAACCAAAATCTTTTATAAAATAATTCGTGTAAATAAATATTATAAATTGTTCAAAAATCGTTTTCAAAAAATATACTAGTAATGTTTAAAATATTAAAATATTCAAAAAAATGCTTAAAATCGTTTTCTCACATTGAGACGGCCAATCATATTCAACTCATTTATTTCTTTAACAAGATTGCTTAAATGAAGCACCATCGCACAAATTTCTTCCATTCACAATTTTTGTCTAAATATAATAGGTGTATTTATTTATATATTGTATTTTCTAAACTTGGTTGCAAAAATATAGTATGGCTTTCAATTTTTTTATAATAATAATAATTTATCTTAAATAGAGAATTAAATAGTTTAATTTGATTTTCAGTGTATTTTTTTATGTAGATTTTTTAGTGTATTTGATTATGTGGGTGTTTGCAAACCCAATTGTATGGGGATAGTCACTTTTAATTTTTTAAAACAAGTTTACAAACCCAACTCTTTTCTCATTTTTATTTTGAAATAAAATTACTTATATAGTGTTTGCAACCATTTTTAAGCATTTAAAATCAATTACGATAAAATAAATTTTACTTACTTTTGAATTCTCTAAAAGCCATTCTCATTGAGAGAAAAGAAAAACACTTACTTATGCATATACAATTAAACTCACTATTAGTAAAAATAATTTTTGCACACTTTATACTTTTTTATCAGCAAAAAGAAAATCAATTAATTTTACTTTTTACTCTTTACTTTAAATTTTACTATAAAAACTAATTAATATTATTTTTTAAAGTTAATAGAATTTCAACAACACACTCTAACTTTTGAATTTTTAAAAAGAAAAAAATAATTACCCTCGCATATTTATTTATATGATTGCTCCCAATATATGATTATGTGAAAATTTACTATAAGATTTGTTTCAAATTTGTTTTACAATTAATAAAAAAATAATTAATAGAAAAAATCTTTTATAATCGATGCATAAATATTACTCCGAATAGTATATATATATATCTTATATTAGCAATAAATATCATATATGATTATATTAATTTTTTAATAATACTTATATTTATACATATATTCATTAGGATGAAATCATATACGTCTTGAACAAAATCAAATGATATCAATTTAATACATTTTTATTAAAAATCATTCCGCATAATTTTATTAGAAAATAAAATTTCATACCGCAGATTTAATTCATAGGTACACAATTTGCGCGTAAATACATAAAATGCCTAAAGCGGTGGGCGCCGCCAACAGCTGCGAGGGTTGGGATGGGAGTATAATTTATCTCTCAATTGTCATTTCAAACGGTTAAATGTGCAAATAGCATTTGTGTATTCCAAGGAGACTTCTCATTTTCAAACTTAGCTTATAAAATGAGTTTTTTTAACTTATTACCGTAAAATATAACTAAGTTGGGATTTTCTATAGTCAGAAAGACATTCGCCCCGCACTGACGTGAGGTATCTAATAATAATTTGACACGTCATTGTACTTCGCTTGGGGTAATCTAACTTCACAATGATATAAAATATTTAAGATTTAAAAATATATATAAAATCCCTTTAACACTTTTTTAAACAAAATATAAATTTTAGTAATTAAATTAATATTATTTATAAAAATGAAATCATTAAAAATGCATAACCGAAATTTATTATAAGAAATATTAAACTTCATACCTACCTAACCCCTCCTGCCGCCCGAAACCCATCCCCTTCCCCAAATTCTCTGCAACTCTCCATAAGTGCATAAAATATATTACAATTGATCTCATTTTTTCTCCTTTGCTCTTACCCTCTCTACTCCCTCACGACATCATTTCTCCACCTTGAGTTCTAATACAAATTCATTCGATCCAAATTTGAAAAATTTGAACAAAGTGACAATACTAATTGAAAAAATTAAGTGTTGGGAAAAAGAAAAGTGTATTTAGTTTTGATGAAGTTAATAATGTAAAATAGGATGACCAATTTGAGCAGTTTGTATAGGCATTTGGAGTATTTCTTTATAAATAAAACTAAGTATAGAATTTCGATGAGGTCAAGATGTCGACAAGGACGATGTCCAGATAATGAGAGAATATCGGATGAGGTCGAGATATCGAGATAGGGATGACACGTAAGATAGTTGAGATACAATACTAAACACCTAGACGAGAAAAGAAGATGAGGACGAGGTGAAGTAAACATCAGACGATGAGGTGTTAGAGAAATATTATACAAAGATTCAAGAAGCAGTTTCAACAACTCAAGAGGAAGTTCTGAATTGATTATATTGTTATAACCGATCAAAACCGAATTCAAGGAAGTTACAACTACTGTGAGAAGATCTCTATAAATAGGGATAGAAATTAGTTTAGAATTAACTTTTGATACTCTGCAATCGTCATTATACTTTGTACTCACAAGCAACAAAAATCATACACATTCAAGAACGTTTTATACGTTTTTCGGTTCTCGATGTTTATAGAACACTTTTTCATTAGATCTTCAAGCCATAGATATTCGTAAATTAGGAAGATTCATTGTAAGGTGAAGATTCATCATTGTAAGTAAGTCGGCAAGAAGAAGAAAGTAAGTAAGTGAAGGCCCTTCTTCAAGTTTGAAGAAGGAGAGTGGACGATAGGATCGTTTGATCCGAACCACTATAAATCTGTGTTGTTTCTTCTTATTGTTTGTTTACTTGTTTTCATTGATTGTTTCTTGATCACAAAATTAAATATCCGATAAGCTTTAGATCCTATCCGAATTGAGTTTAATCAACAATCAAGTTTCCGCTATTAAACCGATTTTGGAGTTGATAGATTATCTAAGCTTGAAAAAGTTTTTGATAATCTATTCATCCCCCTTCTAGATTATCACTAGAGGGAATCCTGTTTTTGTGTTTAACTCATTCTAAAGGGACCCAACAAGTGGTATCAAAGCGGTGTTAAGGCATTACGATAGAAGATTTGTGGTCTTGAAATTTCGAGTTCTTGTTGAAATCTGGTTTCTTATCATTAAGTCACTAACATTTCGATAAGTTGTCTTTTAGCATCTTGAATTACAATGTCTTCTCGTTAAAAGTAAGAAATCCAGGAGTTTGCCGAGTTCTCTATCGAAGAATATGATTATTGGAAATTGAATGAAGAATCATTTGAAGGCCATTCATGACCGCATGGAAGAGGTTCTTGAGGAAGGTCCAATAAAATTCTATCATGGAGTTGTTAGCATGTAGCAGAATCTTACATTACAAGAAGTCAACAAGAAAGAAGAAGAGTCTTGAGTTAACTACCGATGAAAGGAAAATTCACAATTTGGATCGGGTAGCAAGGACGAAATTATAGAGACATTGAGCAAAGACTGGATAGAAAAGGTAAAGAGATGTAAAGCGCTAAGGATATGTGGGAGACTCTTGCAAGTGTTTGTGAAGGGTCGTAACGAGTTAAAGAAAATAAAGCTGCGATCTGTCTTACATGCATTTGATACATTCAAGATGAAAGATGGAGAAGCTGTGGATCAATTGGATGTGAGATTGACTAACTGGGTGAACAAAGGCTGATTTGGGTAAAACCTACACCGAGAAAGAAATTAATAATAAGGTACTCGGATCATTGAGCAAAAGATGGAGGGAAAAAGCAAATATTCTCAAAGCAACACAGTAACCCGTCATCTATATCACATCATACTCTATTTTCTCATCCGAAAGCATTGGAATATGATATACACATTGAAGATGAAGAAGATGAGACAGAGTCATCTACTTACGGAAAGAAGCGTGGCATTTCTTCATCAAGAAGATTCGACAAGATTTCTAAGGCATCGATTTGTCGGTAAAGGAGGAAATGGCATTATTAATCGACGATATGAGATACTCAAGATGAAGTATAAAATGAATAAGAGAGATAGGTTTAAACGTCAAAATTATAAATCGACAAGGAAGAGAAGTATTCAGACAATGACAAAAAGAAGGATCCGGTGAAAAGGTTTAAATCACCAAGCAGACGAGGTGAGAATAGTCCAAAATCGGATAGAGGAGATATTTGTTATACCTACAATAAACTCCGGCCATTTTAGCTATGATTGTCCTCAACTCACTCCTAGAGAGAGAGAAGAAAAGAGGAAGAAACGGATAGGAGGTATGCAGATCAACGAGCTCTTTTAGCGAGAAAAGGAGGAAACACATGAGACATCATCATCCTCATCCTCATCTAGTTTCGGGTCGAGACAATGACATTTGCCTAATGGCTAAGGAGGTAAACTATTACTCATCCTCGGACAATGATAATGATAACTTGTCCGAATCGATCCATGTCTTATTAACAAGCTTCTAAAAGATTCGAAGACGGCTTTATCTCGCTTATAAACAGATAGAGGCCGAAAATTTAAGTTTAAAGGATCAAATTCTTAATCTAACAAAGGAACATCAGATAGGGACAAGGAAGAATCTAGATTGTACATTCAAGGGGAATGTCAATCTAAGACTTCTACTAGTTCCTCGTCCGAGAAAACCAATAAGTTGGAAAAAGAATTGAGTACTTTAAAAATTAAATTTTCAAATATCAATATGGAGAATGAGAATTTTAAAAACTAACAGAGATTTGAATCTCAAGTTAGGACATCTTAATAATTCTCACCTACAATTGATAACATCTTCAAGACTTCTCGAAGCCTAGTGATAAAATCGATTGGGTTTTGATAGGAACACGAAAAATGATCCTATCAAACCAAGAGTTTTTGTCAAAGCCACTAAGACTATGGAAAAGACAGAACTTAGTCCAAAGAAATCTAAGGAGCAAATCACCTCATCCGATATATCTAAAGAGAAAATACAGATGAGGAGAAATGTTTCCAAAAGAAATCTAAAGACTAAATCAAAGTCATTTCCAAAGTATAATGGTTTTGATGGAAGAAGCAAGTCGTATCCATTCTTTCCAAGATATAAGACAATCACTAGAGATCAATTAAATAAAATTGATCTAGATAGTCTAATATTAGTAGACAGATATGGTTGCAAAATTCAATCATTGGTTCTGAAAAACTTGGATGTGTTTATCTGGATACCTAAGTATCAACTTGACGAGAAAGGACCCAATACACAAAGGGTACCTAAGAATTAATTTGTGATTGCGGAAATAAGGAGATAGTTGAACGAGAAGATGTTCTTGAAGTCATCCGGTATATAGACAGTGGATGTTCTAAGCATATGACTTATGAGAAAAGACTTCTTTCTAACTATCGACGATAGATGGACCTCGGGTAATGTTCGGTGACAACAATTTTGGTCTAACCAAAGGAGTTGGAACTCTAATGATTGGAGATGTCCGTGTTAATGAAGTTTATTTTGTGGAAGGATTGAAACATAATCTATTATCCATCTCACGCTTTTGTGACAAAGGATATTGTGTAAAATTCACTCATGATGCATGTTATATTTTGGATGGTTTAAACGAAAATATTTTACTTGCTGGAGTCAGACAAGGTAATATCTATGTTGCAAATTTCAAGAGTTGCCCTAAGGATACTTGTCTTATTGCTAAGAGTTCGAAGATTTAAGTTGGCTATGACATAAACGTCTTAGTCATTTAAATTTCAAAACTCTTAACAAAATAGCAAGAAAATCTTTAGTCAAAGGACTTCCAGATAAAATATTTTCAAAAATCATATTTGTGATGCTTGTCAAAAAGGAAAAGCAGTATCAAAACTTCTTTCAAAACAATAAATGGTCCTGTTTACGAAAGGATTTTGGAACTTTTGCACATGGATCTTTTTGGTCCAGCTTACACCTCCGAGTTTTAGTGGAAGAAAGTATACTTTAGTAATTGTAGATGATTTTTCTAGATTCACTTGGGTTATTTTCTTGTACAAAAAGAATGAGATCGTAATAAAATTCCAGAATTTCTCAAAAGAATTCAAAATGAAAAGGACTAAATATTGTCAAGATTAGAAGTGATAAAGGTATCGAGTTTCTAAACTCGTTTGTTACTAACTATTGTACGAGAATGGTATAGCACATGAAACATCATCTGCAAGAACACCCCAAAGAAATGGAGTTGTAGAAAGGAGAAACAGAACCTTGAAAGAAGGCTGCAAGGACGATGTTATCCGAGTATGACACTCCACACGGGTTTTGGGCGTAAGCCATTAATACCGCATGTTTTGTTCAAAATAGGTGTTTAATTGTGAAAGACAAATGCAAAACTCCTTATGAAATATGGAAGGGTAGAATACCAAAAATTTCATATTTTCATATATTTGGTTGTAAGTGTTTCGTCCATAATAATGGAAAATCTAAATTAAGAACTTTTGATGCTAAGATTGCAGAAGGGATATTCTTAGGATACTCATCCGTATCCAAAGCATATAGAGTTTTTAATAAGATTACATTATGTGTGGAAGAAACACCACATGTTGTTTTTGACGAAATTTCTAAGTCCAAAGCACAGATGATGTCACCAAGATAGTCAAGATCTTAACAGATTAAATATCAAGAAATCACCAAGTTCTACTTACTGCAGTCGAATCGGATGAGGAGGACACATCGGACATGAATAAAGATAAGGAAGTTTGAGAGTTCTTCCATATCATCCGATCGCACGACTACAATACCAGATGGACTAGAAGATATTCCCGAAGGTAATACTGAGAACCAATTGATGAAAATATCTCAGATAAGACTTCATACTCAGAAAAGATAAAGGTAAACGAGTATTGACTTATCATCCAAATTGAACAGATAATCGGAAATCTAGATTCTCGTGTCCAGACAAGGACACGATAAATCAAGACTGTCTCGTTTAGTTGTTATGTATCATTGCTCGAACCTAAAACTATTATGAAGCTCTAACGGACTCCAATTGGATAAATGCAATGCAAGAAGAATTAAATCAATTTCAAAGACAAGATGTATGGGAGCTTGTTGAAAGACCTCATCATCAAAAAGTTATTGGAACAAAATGGGTTTTTAAGAATAAAAGAGATGAGAACAACATTGTGGTAAGAAATAAGGCTAGATTGGTTGCACAAGGTTATTCACAATCGTAGGGAATTGATTATGATGAAACCTTTGCACCCGGTAGCTCGTCTTGAAGCCATAAGATTGTTCTTAGCTTATGCCGCTTATAAAAGATTTACTGTGTTCCAAATGGATGTGAAGTCTGCATTTCTAAACGGAGTCATAGCCGAAGAGGTCTATGTAGAGCAACCTCCAGGCTTTGTCAAAGGAGACAAGGTCTACAGCCGAGGAAAGCCCTATATGGACTTAAACAGGCTCCTAGAGCATGGTATGATACATTATCCGAGTATTTAATTCAAAATGGTTTTGTAAAAGGTAAGATAGATAGAACTCTATTCAGAAAAGAATCTGATAATGATCTCTTATTAGTACAAATTTATGTTGATGATATTATTTTTGGGTCAACTAATCCTATCTTGTGTGAAGAATTTAGTTATCTTATGAAGAAGCAGATTTGAGATGTCCATGATGGGAGAAATGACATACTTCCTTGGACTTCAAATTAAGCAGACAAAGAAAGGAATTTTCATAAGTCAAGCAAAATACACCAAAGATCTTATTGAAAAATTCGGAATAGGTACCGGCCGAGAAGCCAAAATACCTATGATGACAAATTTTTCAATGGATCCAGATGAGAAAGGGAAGACACCGATCAGACACGGTATAGAGGTTTAATTGGCTCTCTTTTATACTTAATCGCTAGTAGACCTCGACATTTCTTTTGCGGTGGGTGTATGTGCACGTTTTCAAGCTAAACCTAAAAAGAGTCATCTTGAAGCCGCAAAGAAGATTCTAAAATATTTGAAAGGTACAATCTATGTAGGTCATGTGGTATCCAAATGACGATATGAGTTGTCGGGATACTCGCATTCAGATTTTGGTGGGTGTAAGATAGATAGGAAATCTACATCCGGAACTTGCCAATTTCGGGAAGTAAGCCGATTTCATGGTTGTCTAAGAAACAAACCTCTGTAGCTACTTCTACTCACAGAAGCCGAGTACATGGCTGGGAGTTGTTGTTCACAACTAATCTGGATCGACCAACTAAGGGACTATAATATTATCACCAAAGATGTACCAATCTTTTGTGATAGTAATAGTGCCATAGCTATTACCCGTAACTCAGCCTTACATACAGTGCAAACATGTTGACATTCGTCATCATTTCATTCGAGATCATGTGGAAAAAGGCAATATCGGACTTGAGAAAATCCTCGACCGATTTTCAAAAAGCGCATATATTAACAAAGCCTCTTGCAGAGACAAGGTTTAAAGAACTTTCAAGTAGAATTAGGATTATTAGATGCTTCTTTAGTCATCTTTTGATCAAAATTCTTGAATTTACCTTGTCTTTCTCATTTTGGTATATTATGATTAGAAAGAATTATCGACAAGATATGAGTCAAAGGACAATCAGTAGTGATATCATTGATCTCCATTCATTGGAATCAAGAATCAAGGATTTGTCATATTGACCATATCCGACTTGATAATTACTTGTTCGACATAAGTAAATCGAGATAAGGATGTAATAGTCAACTTACTTGTATGTAATCGAGATGACTATTGAACCTTATCCGACTTACTCTTGTTACTAACAATTTGTCTAAGTGTCTCGTGATTTCAAAGAAAACAAAGTTTACATGTCTCGAAATGCAAGACAAGGTTAATTTATCCAAGGGTTTCAAGTAATGTATACAATGATGCTATCAATCTAGACAAGGAGAAAAATCGGGAAGTTTTCTTAAATACTTTTAATTATGAATATTGGGTTCATATAATTAATATATGAATTTAATATCATAATTTACTCTATCATTCATTAAATTATTGAAGTTACTCGGTGAAATAAAATAGTTTGTTTTACAAAATAAAAGGATAAGGGTTCAAATTTGTTTTCTAAAAACAATAATATTTTATTTTATCTCTCCAATTAATCGAAAAGTATTTTCTCAAATAAGTAACTATGTCGGGAGAAGTTACTACGGACCCGAAATTTTTTCAAATTCATTTTGACATACACCGAGTATACTTCACGCGCCGGAAGTGGAGGCGGTTTACGAAATATGAACCGTCTCAACCTCACGCGCGACATATTAAATATTATTCTGTGCACTTTTCAAAATAAATGCCATAATTGCATTAATGGCGATTCGAAAGGCTATATTTACACTTTTACAGGCAATTATTATTCTAATAATTGTTTATTATTATATTTTCCATATAAATAGACATTCGTGTGCATTATTTTCATTTACGCACACATAAATTCCTTCATATTCTCAAAACTTCTCTTTTCCCTCCTAAAAACCTTCAACATTCATCAATGGCGGAATCCAAAAAGAATATAAAGTTCGAATACGATTTATCTTCCATCGTAGATAAAACAAAGTCTGAAATGTATGTTGATTGGGATACTACCACCGATCTGAAACAAGAGAGATTCTAAATCTACTGGAATCAAGAGGTTTAAAACGATATTGTACGATGAAACCGACGAAGAACTTGACGGTGGATGATCTCTGCAGAATTTCGACTAGAGCAAAATCAACAGAACCTGGATTAGAATCTAGAGTCGAACTTTAGGGAAGAAACGAAGAATAGTTTTATCTATTTCGAGATTGGTGCAATTTTCAATTTGAGCACCACCGCGACAACCCGTTTCACGTACAAATCATCGGAATATTTGGAGAGTTTCCGATTGATGGCCAGAGAACTTACCAAAACACAACCGCAAATCAAGAGGCCAATGTTGAAGAGGAAATACTGATTACTTATGTTGATTCTAACTAAGTGCATTACGGGTGAGCAACAGAGCCATGATGGGCTAACAAAGCCAAGGATATGCTTGTCTCGAGAGCTATCCTAGATGGGGCTGAAATTAATCGGGCCGACTTGTATATTCAAGGATAATGGAGGAGAGAAAGAAATTCACCAAGACTCACCACTGCATTTAGCCGATGAGATGGTCTCGACCAAGATTGCAAGTATGATGGCAAGGATCACCATCATACTTGAACACAAGGTGGGCATGCATAATCTTGACCGGAGTGTTGGAGTTAAAAATACACCGCATGTAAGTGGTCTCACGATAAAAGATGAAAAGCTCTATGGACCAATCGACTCGGAAGGAGATGGAGACGCTCCGGCTCCACCTCCAGCCTCCTAAGAAAAAGGCTTCAAAGCCAAGAAGACAGAGACAAAGACTGTATTGGTGGATGAGTCCTCGTCTCACGAGACGGAGGAAGACGAAGAGGAGAGGACAGCCTTCCCAAGGGGAAGTGTCCCACCGAGGAAGTTGGTGTATCAGCCGACTGAGACAAGTAGAAGTCTCGTCTCAAGATGAATCGAGAAAAAGGAGAAGAAATCAAATCACCTTCATCATCTTCATCCTCATCCGAGGATGGAGTACCTAAATCCATCTCTTCCCAATCCGCGATGAAGAAGGCATAAGGCCGCCGCCTCGAGCCTCTAAAACGGTCTACTCCCATAAGTCCAAAACAAACACAATCCTCATACGACCCATTCTCTTTCCTACCTTCAACCTCATCCGAACCTCGATCTCTACCTAAACATACCCAATCCATCCGGGGAGATGGGACCTATTGAGACCTCTCTTCGAATTCTTGGGAAGAAGTTTCTTCTAAGACAAGAATCTACTCTCAAGGACGAGCAGAGCTTTTGAAGGAGCTTATCGATGTCTATCTCGCTAAGAAGACTCGAGGCTAGGATCTTTTGAAGAGACAATTTATTCCGATAGCAAGCGGTGAGGCAACAATCTTGCTATCTCGGGAGAAAGAGGTTCTCAAGAAGGCGAAACTGAAGTCATTCCAAGATATACTCACCGAAAACACATTTGTTGATTATATTTTACAAAGAGTATATCTTGGAGATGAGACTCCAGAGGAGGTGGTGAGAGCAAATTGAGAAGGGGGAAGTGGTGAAGACAGATGTAGAAGCTGTTTTGAGGAGGAAAGAGTAGAGGAAGTAGTTGGTGGAGCTGATGAGCCACTGGGATGGATACTGAGGAGGCACAAACAGAGCAGAGATTGAGGAAAGGCAAATCGTAGAAATTGAAGAAATAGATCTAACTCCATCCGATGAACAGATCTTGCCCTCCACATCTGCGTCGTATCCGAAATGGAAGCCCCGAAAGCTGAAGTTCAAAATCTTAAAGCCGCTTGTTCAATGCTTTCCAACCGGTTCCTAATGTCATCACATCTTCAATCAAGGAGAATGTAGAAGGCTGCAGTTCTAGAAAAACCAAGATTGATCTATATTTCTCCGGATCGAGACATGAGGAACAGATGACGGAGGTCAAAAAGAAAGTTACCTCGAGAGATGAACTCTCAAGATGAGTGGGTTAAAAAGTATGTTCGCTCCGCTTATACCGAAATAAGAGACTCTGTTGAAGATCAAGTGAAAGAAGCACCGGAAAGCAAAAGAAGCCTCATTTCATCAAGTGTCAAGATGCGGCTAGCTTTGGAAAAAGATAGACAGACAACTATCTTAAAGCGGTTCATAGACGATGAATTCGTGATTTAGCCGAGGTCGGTCAAAAGAAAAGATATGACCACTTGATCAAAAGACGGGACTCGTTAGAGAAGAACTCATGGGATACATAGATCAAGTAGCCACTATCTCGCAATACCCGATTTGCCGATGTCAAAAAGGGGGAAGATAGTGAGCTCAAGAAAAGAGTTGAGTTGCAAGATGATCACTAATGGCGCTTAATCGAGGATAGATGAGCTTTACGAAGAGTCATGAAAGCCGAGGAGGAGAAGAAGAAAGCAGTGAAGAAAAATCTCGGAGGGCGTTGAGAAGGTTGAAAAGGAGAACCACCGCCGAATCCACCGAGTCCGAGCTCGAACCGTAACTTCCTTCCATGGCTGATCCTGCTCCCGCCTCGACTATCAAATCTCCCTCATCCTCTTCTAAGTCTCCGAGAAAGCTAAGGCCTCAAGCCAAGTTCAAAAGACCCGAGAGACAGAAGAAGAGGCAAGAGTGCTTAAAAGGAGAAGGGAGGAAAAAGAAAAATATAAGAGAAGAGAAGCCAAGAGGAGGAGGGTGCAAGAAAAGGCAAATGGGAAGACGACGGTGAAGATGAGGAAGTGGGTGCGTAAATCAAAGAATACGAGAAGGAGAAGAAGTCGTTCGCCCATTCCATAGAACAGAGTTGTGCCCAAGGAAATCCTTCCCATGGATCAACAAGCTAAATGGAGAGCTTATGAAGGGAATGGATCTTCCTGTTTCACGTCTGCAAGAAAATCTCTTGGGGCACGAGACGAGAATATTGCTTTCATGAATGGCTGGAGGCGAAAGACCCAAACTTCTATCAGTATTTAATCGACCTTGGAGACGCAGAATTTAATGTGGACATAGTCGCACCGCCTTATGCAACCATGTCTCGCTCCACTAAAGCAAGATGGCTAGCTAGGCAGAGAGAAAAGGTGAAGCAGATGCCTGATCCAGCCGAGACTGGGCCGATCTAGAAGGTGGGGAGACACCGAGCTTAAAGAATCGTGTCTTCGATCGGATGACTATTCCGAGAAGAAGATAGGTGGTATGATTAAATCTTACTTTTATTCCTCCGATTATTTCTTTGTGAAAAATGAAGATATAAGAATGTGGAAATCCCGTGAATAAGCTGTGAAATACATCTTTTTGAACTACTTTCACGAAAATTTGAAGTGTTTAACTAACTTGTTACTCATTAACTAACTCTTGATTTAAGTCAACTGCTTTATAAACTTATAACACTAAATCATCTCGAAAACTTCAAAATCTGTCTATGTTTTCTTCAAAGTACTTGAACTTGACTTTGAGCAACTACATTGCTACGATCATCCGACTATTGAACTATTGCTCCGATTATCCGACTATGTGGCTTAGTTGTATACTTTGTTTCATTTTTTTAGTACTAACAATTTTTTTCTTTTCTTGAGCTGAGTTTTAACATCATCAAAAAGGGGAAATTGTTGGGAAAAAGAAAAGTGTATTTAGTTTTGATGAAGTTAATAATGTAAAATAGGATGACCAAATTTGAGCAGTTTGTATAGACAGTGAAGTATTTCTTTATAAATAAAACTAAGTATAGAATTTCAGACGAGGTCAAGATGTCGGACAAGGACGATGTCCAGATAATGAGAGAATATCGGATGAGGTCGAGATATCGATAGGGATGACACGAGAAGATAGTTGAGATACAATACTAAACACCTAGACAGAAAAGAAGATGAGGACGAGGTGAAGTAAACATCGACGATGAGGTGTTAGAGAAATATTATACAAAGATTCAAGAAGCAGTTTCAACAACTCAAGAGGAAGTTACAGAATTCAGTTATATTGTTATAACCGATCAAAACCGAATTCAAGGAAGTTACAACTACCAGGAGAAGATCTCTACAAATAGGGATAGAAATTAGTTTAGAATTAACTTTTGATACTCTGCAATCGTCATTATACTTTGTACTCACAAGCAACAAATATCATACACATTCAAGAACGTTTTATACGTTTTTCGGTTCTCGATGTTTATAGAACACTTTTTCATTAGATCTTCAAGCCATAGATATTCGTAAATTAGGAAGATTCATTGTAAGGTCAAGATTCATCATTGTAAGTAAGTCGGCAAGAAGAAGAAAGTAAGTAAGTGAAGGCCCTTCTTCAAGTTTGAAGAAGGAGAGTGGACGTAGGATCGTTTGATCCGAACCACTATAAATCCTGTGTTGTTTCTTCTTATTGTTTGTTTACTTGTTTTCATTGATTGTTTCTTGATCTCAAAATTAAATATCTGATAAGCTTTAGATCCTATCTGAATTGAGTTTAATCAACAAGCTGTTTCCATTGTTAAACTGATTTTGGAGTTGATAGATTATCTAAGCTTGAAAAAGTTTTTGATAATCTATTCATCCCCCCTTCTAGATTATCACTAGAGGGAATGCATTTTGTGTTTAACTCATTCTAAAGGGACCCAACATTAAGGAGTTATGGTTGATGAATTTAACAATGATCATGGAAAATATTGGGACAACCAATACAATTAGAGTGGTATATACGGCGAGAAGTGGGTGTAGAATTTTGTGAAAAATCACAACTTTCAAAAGAAAAATTGACGGACCTAAACACAATGAGGTGAAAAATTGATGTGGGCGAAGTGATATTAGAATCAAGACGAACCTATTGATATTAGACACGTTATGAAAAATGGTCCGAAAAGAAACTCCGGTGGAGGCATGACCGGACGGTGTTTGGTTCTCTCCCATGAAGAAGACGACACTGTTATATTTTTTTAACTTAATTTAATGTTATTTGATATTGAAAATATTTAATGAATTTTTACAATTAAATATTTGTACTTATTTTAAATTAAAAGGATAATTTTATTATTTTTATATTTATAAATTTATTTTATTAATAAGGCGATACAATGCAATTGCATATAACACAATGCAAACGCACTAATGCAAAGTGCAATCATCTAAAATAAATTTCATTCGTTGGATCGTTGATCTAAAGGTATCTAATACTTTTCTCGACGTCGGGCGGTGAAACCTTCCCGACCATAGAAAAACCCAACTAAGTTTAGGCACATAATTTTTCTACACAACTCATCTTATTACATGGTGTTTTGTCACAATTATCAAAATTATAAATTCCTAGCATTAACCGTCTAAAATGATTTCTCCCCTAATTAATTAAAACTTCGCCGCAGCCCTGAGTATATCCAACACAATTCAATTATTATGTACTCCCTCCGTCCCATTTTAATGGTCTTTTTAAGGACTAAATTTTCCCAAAATATTTGTCATTTTACAACATTCTATAAGAAATAAATGAGTTTTTCCAAATATACCCCTATTATTGTTTATTGTGATATTCTACTTTTCTAGACAAATTATTTCACTTTGAAATTTACTTCCACAAGAAGGATGAAATTGTCCTATTATACACATATTTATTATTTTCTTAATCTGTGTGAAATAACCTTAAACGACCATCAAAATGGGACGGATGGAGTACAACTTATTTGTTGTAATATATATTGATGCGTGCAAAATAAACACGCTTACAAGAATCAAACCTTGTACCTTTAACTCAAAGTGAAAATGGCCCCAAATACATTACACAAATTCAACGACCGAAACCTTATATGACCTTTAGATACCCGTAGAACACGCCGGAGGGTTCTCTCTAAAGCACGGTACTCCAACACTCAAATCGTATAACTGGAAACAACAAGAAAAATGTGGTAAGGACTAGGGTTGTAAACGAATCGAATCGAATACCGCTTATTTTGAATTTGTATTCGTTAAATTTTTCGAATATCGAATTCGAATATTTTTCGAATAGTAAATGTGATTTATATTCGATTTGAAATTAATATCAAATTTTTCGAACTATTCGAATACTCGAATTAAATATTCGAATCGATTTTTTCTCAAATATATTTTAAACAATATTCTTTTAGTATTCAATTCAAAATTAATTTCGTTGTTTCAATTCACAATACAAGTCACAAATTCAAAAGTTACATAATATAATACAAAACGAAAAAAATTAATTATCAAATTACATAACGAGAATCAATCTTCTATCGATTTTGCAAACCAAATTCAAGTTATCTCGCAACATGATATGAATAAGCTCTTCTTGCTCCTAAATAAAAAATAAAAATAATTAAAATCAGTTTATTCATAAAAAAACCATATATTTCAAATGAATTAAAAAATTAAAAGAATATAGGTTATAATGGGTTTCTTGATCCCATGAAGAAGTCATTAAAGTCTTCTCGAGAATTTACTAAAATTATATTAATGAACCAAAAATCGCAAGAAATATTGTGTAAAATTCGTCCAATCAAAATGATATTTTTAATTGGTGTATTTATTAAAAATGGTGGTATTTTTATTCGAGTGGTGTGGTGTATTTATAAAATATATGGTGCAATAATTGAAGCCTTAATATATTTATATAATATTAATATATAGATTTATATATTTGCTATAAAAATAATATATATTTATATATAATATATAATATATATTTAAATATTGAATCGAATATTTACGAATATCGAATCAAATATCATAATTTTGTATTTGTATTTGTTTAATAATCGAATCAAATCGAATATTCGTAATCAAATTCGAATCATAAAATTTCGAATACGAATATCGAATTTCAAGAACGAATACCGAACCGAACAAAAATATTTGATTCGTATACAACCATGGTAAGGACCTCATAAAGAATGCACAACTAAAAAGGTATGTTCAAGTAGTATGAATGTGTGTGTGAATTCGTACCTTCTTTGCTTTGAGATGCTGTCATATTTTATAGTACCTAAGGAGTTTTCGCCACTTCCTAAAATTCTCTCCATGCTCCATCGTGCATGCCTATGACCACCTCTAAGTTGTATCTTTGGATATCTAAGGAAGATCCAATGATTCTTCCTTCTAGAATCTTCTTCTATTCATGCCTCCATGATACTAAGGACCCGTTTACTTTGAGGGTTATTCAGGATAACCCGGGATAAAAAATATTTTGTGTTTAAAATAGTTTCTTATCCCGGGTTATCTACGGATAACCCTCAAAGTAAACAGGCACTAAGTGTGTACGTGCATTTTGATATTTCCCCAAGCTTATCTCCAACTAACCCCTATTTTTACGGCCAAAGTTGGTTAATTGTTGCTTAAATCATGAATATTTTATTCTCCCATATCTAAATGGAGGAATCTCTCATAGAAGGTCAGACCCATTCAAGTATTTTGGGCCTATTTCAATCAACCTATTTTTTAGATGTTGTTGGGCTTATCCTCCAAGTTGGCGAGATCCTATCCACCCTCTTATGTGTCAAATCAAACGGTAGTAATACCACTTTTTGCCACATTATATATGTTTATTGAATTGAAATAAGAGTTGCTATAAATGTAAAATTGGTTTGCAACTAATTTATTTATTAAAAAATAATATTATTTAATAAAATAACTAATATCATTCAAAATTAATATCTTATATAATTAAATAATATCCTTTAATGAAATAACTAATACTCTCAAATTAAATTTTACGATGAAATTGGTTCATATAATACTTTGCTTTTGAATAATCATGGATGTCTTCTTATATATATATATATATATATATAAATCAAATATATAACTTTATTTTTTCTTCAATTCCTTTGTGATATTCAATTTTCATATTAAACAAATACAGAAGTAAAAAAAAAAACTAGGATTTATTTATTCTTGACAATTGAAGACGTGGTTGCGTGAGAATTGTTGACTTGTGGTACCAATTAAGTTGAATTGTTCAATTTTCAACGAATGCTATCCAATGCTAATTGGACTTATGTTTAATCAAATTGAGCTAGCACACGCAACCTCGACTCAAATAATTTGATTGACACATATATCTGCAAATAATCAAACTCAATAATCAATGAAACCACATATATATCTGCAAATAATCAAACTCAATAATCAATGAAACTTTCAAATTGTTGATGCCTGCTAATTTCCCCCTTTTTAAATTATAGCTTATACATCTCCGTCCATTCAAAAGCTTCCAATTTTATTATTTTGATCGTCTCATTTAAAAAATTTCATTTTCTTAAATGGTAAAAAGTGTTCCCACATATATCTCTTTCTATTTTTATTTCTCTCTACCTTCCTCTACTTTTTCCTTTTCCATTACATCCATCTCAACACTCATTATATTTAAAATAGTACTATTTATTCTTAAATAAGAAGTTTACATCGTACATATATAAACTAATGATAAAAGATGACGGAGGATTGATGTATAATTTATTTTGGAATAAGTAAACTTACATTACAATTACTCCAGTAAGTGAATATATATATGCTGATAATTACATCCTAACGAATAAAATAGTGATTAGAATAAGTATACAATGAAACAATTTTATCTTCAAATTTAAATGTACTTATAAATAAATAATATTAGTTGTTTTCATTAAATAATGTTATTATCAAATTAATAAATTTTAATAAAATAATTAATATTGTAAACCAATTTTACAGTGAAAATGATTCACCGTAAACTAATAATTTTAGGGTAAACTGTAAAAAAGTCAGGATCTTTAGGGTTATTATCAATTATTTACTTCATCCCATTTTTAATTTAAGTCAAAATGACATGAGTTTTAATAAAAATTATTTATTAATATTAAAAGGTGTAAAGTTGATTGTAAATAAGACGTTTCAACTTTATTGGAGCAAGGTTGCTTTAGTTTGAGAGGGTAAAGCGAAAAATTGAGTGACATGAGGATTAAATAAGAGATTTTTGGAAGGGTTTAGTTTGAGTGGGTAGAGTTACTATTTTGTCATTTTGGGTATGAGAAAACAAAAATAAGACATCCATTTTTTGATTTTGCGGCAATTGAAAATGAGACGGAGGGAGTACAACATTTTTTTTTTTTTTTACAATTTAATAATCATCTTTTTAAGTTTTGCAATTTGATACATCCGACATTTTTTCGGCAATAATTAATTGAATAAATATCCACGTAGATGCATGTATATATATAAACCTATATATATTTTTTTAATGGAAAGTAACGAATATTAAAAACACTTATATATATATATATATATATTTAAAAATATTTTTAACATAACTTAAAGTCATAATTTTTACAAAAGTAATTTTAAAAGACGCCACTTTCATTTTTTAAAAAAGATTTTATTTGTTGATATTTACATGAACATCTACGTGGCATTCATGTCATTTAATTGTGACTGGAAAATAATCACATAAATCGAATTGCAAAACTTAAAAGGTGGTGTATCAATTGAAAAAATATATTATAATCGATAAAATTCTTAAGATTTTTTTCAATTAACCCCGATTTAAATTGAAGTTGTAGTCTCTAAAAAAATTGGTGGTAGATTGTAAGACAAGATGGAATTCCATATATAAAATGCTTCAAATTGTTATTTGTTATAAGGGTGTGTTCACACGATTGAAACAACGAGAGCCTCTTTATAATAGTGCACCGAAGAGGACAAAATAAGTGAAAATTTGAAGTTGTTTAACAATGTGGTTGAGATGTTTTTAGGGAGTAATTATCCTACTGTCTATCTATATTTTCTCAAAATTTGTGAAACTAGAATGTATTTGAGGCAGTGGCTTGTTTTGTGAGAAGAATTTTTGTGGGAACACTATCATTGATAAAATGACAATGATGATGTTAGAAAAGTTTAAAAATATTGATTCCAAATTAATGGTATTATGGGTATGACAATTGTTTTAGATCCTTGATATAAGCTTAGATTGTTGCACTATTACTTTCCTCGTATTTATACTAATGATTAAGATGCAAAGAGGGAGATTGAAAGTATTCAAGATATTTTTATAATTTGCTAAATGAATACTCGTTGAAATCAAACGCCGAGTTGGTGTTTTTGTCAATCTTGACTTCTTCCTTCATGAGTTTGATGAGGCAGATCCAATGAGCAATTATGACAAGTTTTTTTGCTTCAGATTTCGAGAATAATTTGAATACTAAATTGGATTGTTATTTGGAGGAGCATGTAATACCAATAAAGATCGATTTTTGACATATTACGTTGGTGGAAGAATGCTCTTAAGTATCCTACTTTACAATTGATTGCTAGAGATGTTTTGGTAATTTCTATTTTTAAAGTGGCTTAGTCAGCTATTAGTAAAGGCGGGAGGTTTGTTAGCCCACATCGTAGTAGACTTCATCATGACACATTAGAAGCTTTGATGTGTTCTCAAGATTGGTTATGGACCAAATCAAAAGATATGCAACTAATTTGTATATTATGCTTTTAATCTCCATCTCGCATTAATAATCATTTTGTTCTTTCACTAGATGATGATATTGATGATGGAGTGAATGAGGTAAATAATTTATTTATTGTATAATTACTTTTAGTTTAATAATTATCTTATTGAAACTATTTATGTGATTCAAGGAGGTTCTTGGTAAGATATATTTTCAACCAGAGTTTTGAAGTTATTGGCTGAATGTTGTTTTTTGAAGTTGAGTATTGGATCGACTGAACAATTTCATGTTGAATTGTTGATGAATTATTATTGCAAGTTTGCAACCTATTGTTGTTATTGTGTTGTGTAGAATATATTAAAATAAGTGATTATTTCGAAATTGATTTTTTATTAAAATAAGTGATGCGGGAATGAGGATTCTTTGCGGGGCGGGGATAAAGCACACTTTTTTCCCAAATGTTTCATGGGGACGAGGATGGGGATCCCCGCTCCGACGGAGATGGGGATTGTGCTTCCGGTCCCGTCTCGCCCCATTGACAATGCTAGTGGAGACAATTGCATGAAGCAATCAGAGGGATATTTGTCTTATGGTAACAATGAGCTTGCTTGAAATTTTAAGAAGAGATCGTATGGTTTGAAAAAAACTACATTATAATGGTACAAGAAGTTTGATGGGTTCATGCACGATAGTGGGTTCAATAGGTGTGAGGTGACCATTAATTTTTGCTATTTAATGAAGTTTGACAATGACTACATCATTTTGTTGTAATATGTCGATGATATGTTGATAGTTGGTTATAGTGTTCGATGACATCATTACTTGAAGAAGAAATTATTTGAACGACTTGCTATGAAGGACCTTGGAGAGGCTAAACAAATCTTAGGTATGTGGATTAATCGTGACGGTGGCGAGGATAGTTATATCTTTAACTGTATTGAATATATCAAAAGGTTTTGATAAAGTCCATTTTGTTGCAATAGAAATGAACCGAGAATTAATATGTTTTAGCTAATGTAACAAAGATACTAATTATTGCCTCAAAAATTTGACTTCTTTTATCTATGTCAAAAGCTCAGAACAAGTAGGAATAGAATAGAAAGATTCCAACCCCCAAGTTAAAAGCTATTAAAAATAGGGAAGACATAAGTAGTCTTAGATACAGAGCAACATAAAATAAATTAGCAAATTTAATGCCTAAATATTCGGTTTGATAACTTGCTACTAATTCTTCTCGTTGTTTTTGTAAAGCAAAAGATAATATCTCATATTTGGCTAGAGAAGAAATTAAAAAATAGTAAACGTTGATGCTATAATTTTAGGTATGGAGGATGTGAAGCCGATTAGGTCTCGTTGGGTAGTTAATTTAAGCTATTTGACAAGGACTCACCTAATATTGAAAATGAGTGTTCCTACATGTTGAAGACTCCATACGCATCAAGAATCGACAATTTAATATATGGTGTGATATGTACAAGACTAGAGATTACACATGCATTGAGAGTAATTTGCGATTTATAAGTAATTCGGGTAAGCAACATTAAGAGATAGTGAAGTGGATCCTTAGATACTTGAGAGGTACTACAAAGAGAGTAATATATTTTGAAGACAAATTAAAGTGTTGGATTAGCAGGATATGTTGATGTAGATTTAGCATCTCGTGCTCTTAACAAAAAAAAAAAAAAAAGAGTACAATCGGTATGTGTTTACTTTTGGTGGTATTATAATTTTTGGGCTTCTAAGTTGCAGAAGATAGTGACCTAGTCTACTGCAGGAGTATGTAGCAGTGACTAGGCCTAGTAAAGAGATGGTATGGTGCGAGAATCTCTTACATGAATTGGAGAAAGAATATCGAAGGATAGTATTATATATAATGATAGTCGAGTGTTATTCACTTAGCCAAGAATCCAACTTTCACTCGAGAATGAAGAACATTGAGTTAAGGTATCATTACATCTGTTACCGCATAGAAAATTTTTTTGCAGCTAGTGAATGTTCAAGGAAATGAGAATTCAGCTAATATGTGTGCCTAAGGTTGTAACCTTATAGAAGTTGAAGCTATTAATGACTTCAATATGACCTTGAAAATTGAGATGAAGACTTGGCACTAGTGCATTACTATCAATGAGATCGATGAGAAGAGGAAGATGAGTTATGTTTGAAGTGTCTCTATTTAAGAGATTGTTGGGTTATGGAGCCTAATGGACTAGAATCCGATATGCGATCATGTTACAATTTTTTTGGATCATTTTAAGCGGTATTCGAGTTCGATGGGAGTTTAAAGCTACACTCGAGTTCTTTAGTTATAAATAACCATCTTATTCAATGTAACCTTGATCACGGGAAATAATAGATCTCCTGACTTTATAGTGCCATAAGCAGTCATTAATTTTCGATGAAT
Organism: Paraleonurus japonicus; assembly: GCA_030762865.1. NCBI lineage: Eukaryota > Viridiplantae > Streptophyta > Magnoliopsida > Lamiales > Lamiaceae > Paraleonurus > Paraleonurus japonicus. The sequence goes on from CM061052.1 coordinate 34,012,684, forward strand.
TGAATAAACAATTTCTATTTTTTTTTATTCCTATTGTTTTTTTTTTCGTGATTGCGGTATTAAATCTTATCGGTGTTTTCATATACCTCGTGGGCAATATAATTATACTTTCAACCCAACAAAAGGAGATCCTATTAAGCACAAGACATGATTTAAAATCACATACAATAGGATTAACAGACTAGTTGGTATTGAGTGAATCAATTTTATCGTGAAAAGATGTACAATATATTTCTAATGAAAAAACTAATACCCTTCAATTAATACTCTTTGATAAAACAATTAATATTATTCAATACTAATGTAAAATAGTAAAAACAACTAATACTCTTTAATGAAACAACTAATAATATTATCAAAATCGGGTTCATAATGAATCTTGTTCACATAAAACTTTTTCCTTTACTAATATTTTTTACGATTTTCTTCGCAAATATATTGATTTCCTCGTTAAATATTTTAACAAAAATTCATTACCAATATTTGTTTTTCAACGCTAAAATCACTGTGGCAAACTACTATTTTCTTGTTGCTAGCATTTTTTTACTAGCTCGTTAAAAAATTGTCACTACGTACACAAAATTCGCCGCAGAATTGTCCAACGGCTGATACATAACGACAATAATGTTAATACCAAATTAAATAATTTCATCGATAAATATCTTTGTGACAAATAAATTGGTCACTATTTTCCACTTTTCATTTTCAAGCATACTCTATATACAAATACAATTAATGCTATTATGATTTTATGACATATATTCACTTAGGACAATTAGGTTGCGATCACACACACCGTGTTCAATAGTTCTCTTATCACGTTTCAAGGTTGAGAATAGCATTATATATATTATTATATTTTCATTTTGTTTTTATAATAATTAAATAGTATATATGTGTTGCATTCATCAAGCTGTGGTAATACAGCCAAAAGCTTCAATTTTTGTGGATGAATACAATTGAGAGTGAAGTGGTGGGGAAGGGAAGGAAAAATAATGTTGTATATAATTAATTCTTGAAATAAAATTAATTAATTATGTTCCTATCCAGCTTTAAATTTAATTTTTCTCTATTATATGTATTTAATTTTTTATTTATATTTTAAATTCGTAATATTTTATCATTATAGCCCTCCTTAAATCATAAAATTTTTCTTCCTATTATTTTATAAAATATTTCTTTACATACGAAATAAATCAAGATTGTACGTATAGATAGAAAAAACTAAGGTTTGAAAAAATGTTGGGAAATGAAAAGGGTATCCTATGCAAATTAGTAGTATATTATATGGGTATGGACAATTTATAGGAACATACTGACATGACTGAGAAGATAAGGCTAGCTGCACACCCCGTTAGATTCGGACGACATCTCACAACTTGACTTTTCTGTAATAATACATTAAACAAAAATGTCACATGATACAAGAAAGCTTCTATAAATATTAATTCCTCCTTTCAAAAAAGTTTTCACATGTAATAAGACACACACTTTGAAAAAAAAAAAAAGAATATTAATTGAGATTTTGATGGGTAACTTTATAAATTTTTATATATAGAGTAAAAAAATTTATTGGGTTATGTGTATATGAATAAAAAAGTAATGACATTTTGTGTAAATTAGCGAAGATTGTGAGAGTGAAGTTTATAAAGAGTCTTTCATTTTAAGGGTATGAAACTTATAGTGGAATGAGCGAAAAAGGAAAATGTGAAAGGTTTTATTGGATGGAGGGAGTATTTGGTAGGCAAAGTATAATGGAAAAGTTTTAACCCTAAATTTAGAGTTAATTGCAATTTGTAATTTGTACTATAGTATTTAAATTTGCAATATATATTATATTTTATAATAAATATTTCAACTCAAATCTAATTCTTTTTCCGACTAAATTAGGAATCAATTTTTTATTAGAAATTAAAAAATCAGTAAAAATAATAATTAATAAACTTAAAAGAACAAATATAATCTTGAACAAATATAATTTGGCAGGAAAAAGGAAAAAAAAGGGTTGGAATATCAAAATGTTAATTTTACCTAGTACAAGTTGTTTTCTTTTAGTTTTACGCAATTTTTTTTTTTTTTTGAAAAATCAATTTGACCCGATTAGGATCGAGGAGTCTTTTTACCCCTCCTATAAATATAATATAATATCACATGGAATTTTGCACAAGAATGTTTTTCATAAGAATTATATTATCCTTCAGTAAAAAAAAAAAAAAAAAAATTATATTATCCGCATAGTATTTGTTTTTAAAGAAATAAACTTCATTTTAATTCTTCAATAAAGAATGAAATTAAAAAGATTATCCAGCAGCTGAGGAATATTCCGTTAAATGCTCTAAAGATATTTTCAGACTTTGCATAAGCCAGTTAGATAGAGTGGAGAGCAACGTGTCTAAAAAGTAATTACTCAATCACATGTATTAATATAAATACACTAATGATGATTAATTGACATATCATAGTTTGTAAAAATAAAATATCAAATTAATCTAACAAATTCAGTGCTCTTTTACTAAGGGTGGAACCCTGGAAATAAGATAAGTTGATATAAGTTCAAACCGTAATAACACATCTAAAAAGTGTAGTATCGAACTCGAGTCATTTGAAAAAATATGGAAGACAAAAAAAAAAAAAAATCCAGTCCAAAAATAGATTTTGCATAAAAAATGCATTTAATATGATTTAAGAGTATGTAATAATAATAATGATCCTCTATTTTTCTAGTGAATAATATATGTCCCAAAATATTACTCCCTTACTCGGGCAACTGTCGGCCCAAGGGCCTTGGTCGGCCCTTGGCCCCCTCGCTCCCGCACAGCCCCAAAGGATCTTGCTCGGTCCAAAGGCCTTGCTAGGCCAAAGTCCTCGCTCGCCCGAAGGCCTTGCTTGACCATTGCCTCGCTCGACTCAAAGTGTCTTGCTCGGCCCAAAGTGCCTTGCACGATCCCCATGTGCCCGCATGGCCTAAAGGACCTTGCTCGGCCCATGTGACCCGGGTGTCCGGTCGACCTCCATTCTTTTGGATCCAGAGCCCGTCAAGTCGCCTTCATCGCTCCAAGACAACGGTATGACCTCCGTACAAGAAATGCAGTGGCCATCCCCAAAAAAAGCACAAGATCAAAGGACATCAGAGGATCCCCACCACGGGACAAATGACGGGACGTGAGAGGACAACGGATCGACCAAGTGATATCACCGCTCAACTCTCATTTGTTGAGGATCCATACATTAAATGCTATCAATCGATATGTATTATTCGGTTTTAGATCAACGTTTCTTGACCATCAAGTTTGAAGCTCTATAAATAGAGACCCCAACCCATTGTAAGAGGAGGATTATTTTCATCTTCTCTAACATATATACAACACACAACACACAAGGCTAGGGGTCCCTTGAGGACACCCAAAGCCATCTTCAAGAGAAGAACTTCCGGGTTCTTCCCCATCGCCGTGTTCATCGTTTATTATTTATTTTATCCGTTATCAAGCCACATTCAATCACAAATCTCTTAGATTTAGAACGCGTAATAACAAGTAATAATTGAGATTTTGAGGGGTAATTTTGTAAACTTTTATGTATAAAGTAAAAAAACTTAATTGAGTTATGTGTATGTGAGAGTAAAAGTAATGACATTTGTGTAAATTAGTGAAAATTGTGAGGGCGGAGTTTATAAAGGGTTTTCCATTTTAAGGATGTGAAACTTATAATGGGACGAACGAAAAAGAAAGTGTGAAAACTTTTATGAGACGGAGGGAGTATCATTTTACACTAATAAAAGAAATTACATGACAATTTTGACTTATGTGGTTTATATGTTCTATAATTCGAAGGCTCGTGTTTCATGGCGGTTACTTGACAAGGTTGCTTGGGTAAAAACATCTTATCATCCATACCGATTTTGATTTGTAGAGAAATGTCCCTTTTTCTAGATCTAAGAGTTTTTCCTTATGAAGAGTTTTACCGCAATGTATTTAATGGAATCCGATTTCAATTTGTGGTACTTGGGGTTTAGGTATTTACCTTTTTTTTAATAAAATAACAATAATTTATATTAAGATCATTCTGGGAATCATACTGTGCAAATATAAATTGTATTCCCTTTGTCTCTTTGATACGTAAAAATTGTACCTCTATTTTCCCTTTGAAAACGATGCGGGTAATTAGAATAACACACTGGATTCGCCTTCCTCTTGAGTGAATGAAACTCCGCAAAAACACGCGGAGGGTTCTGGGCGTAGACACTCCGACGCTTTCAAGTCAGATACCGAGAAAACCCAAAGAATTATGATAAGTACGTAAGTTGAGTGTGTAAATGTTGTGTTCATACCGTTATCTCTCTCCATAGTGTGTTATTTATACGTATGAATGCATACCAGCAGCTTATTATCGTTCATTAACATGATTCACCACGTTCTCCTCGTGGCCTTATGCGTTGATATCTTTATTCTCAAGAAACTATATCTCGCCTACCGATTTTCCTCTCTCTAGACGTAGGTGGACCAAGTCAATGGAAGATACCTAGAATATTCCTTGACTTGGACCTTAATTCTCTCAACCAACTGTTCTTATCCATATTCTATTGGTCTTATCTAAATATTTGATATGGGTTTGACCGATCCCGCATTCTGGGCTTTCCACCTCGCTTGGGCCACGTGGCCCACCCGCAGCCAGACTTGGGCCTCGCGGCCCACTTGCGGTCAACTTGGGCTAGGCCTATTTTGGGGTTTCTTCCTCTTTTAAGGGTAATAAGTTATACTCATTGGGCCCTATTGGACCAAACATCTTTGGGCCCTACCCGTAGTTGGACTCGATATTTTTATCCGTATCAATATTCTTGAGCCCAAAAGGCGAGAATTCCTCTTCCTTGAGCCTTGGGCCTCGCTACGGCGAGGGCCCATCATGATAACTTGATTTTCGACTTCACCCGTGGGAAGGTTGGGCCTACCTCCGGCCATGTCCTTCATGGGCTTGCTATAAAATGACGCATCAACCACTCCCCCAACTCTAGCGAGTGACATCCTGATCGACTAGAGTTGAGAAGGATTTATCCACTGGCTCTAGGCTTGCCGGGACGATTTGTCTTCGTGCCTCAATAGCCGTCCTTTCCTCTCTTTTTGAATTCTCAGGAATCTCGGCATCCCCTCGTATCTCGCCTTATCAACTCGGTGTGCTTTTCTATATCCCCCAATTAATCATTCTTTCGTATATCTCATTCGCTCCCCCTTTCTTGCATGTTTATGCATTGGGTTTATCATCTTCAATCCTTAGTTCCTCCGAAGTTGTAACTTTGTTTTTCTCAAGGCTCCTCTAGGCGTCTAGTTAAACTTATCGTGTTTAACTTAGTTTTTTCTAAAGTTATCTCTTAACATCGCTTTTATCTCAAAGCTCCATTCTGGGCATCCAGTTAAACTTTATCATGTTTAACTTAGTTTTTCAAGTTATCTCCTAACTTCATTTTATCTCAAAGCCCTGTCTGGGCATCCAAATTTTAGGCTTATCAAGTCTAGCTTAGTTATTCTCAAGTTATCTCTTAACTTCATTTTTCTCAAAGCCCCATCTGGGCATCCAGGTTAAACTTCATCATGTTTAACTCAGCTTTTCAAGTTATCTCTTAACTTCATTTTCCTCAAAGCCCCATCTGGGCATCCAATTAAACTTCATCATGTCTAGCTTAATTTTTTTGAAGTTATCTCTTAACTTCATTTTTCTCAAAGCCCCATCTCTGGGCATCCAGTTAAACTTCATCATGTTTAACTTAGTTTTTCTCAAGTTATCTCTTAACTTCATATTTCTCAAAGCCCCATTTGGGCATCCAGTTAAACTTCATCATATTTAACTTAAATTCTTCTCAAGTCATCTCTTAACTTCAATATTCTCAAAGCCCCATTCTGGGCATCCAGTTAAACTCATCGTGTTTAACTTAAATTTTTCCGAAGTTATCTCTTAACTTCAATATTCTCAAAGCCCCATTCTGGGCATCCAGCTTAAACTCATTGTGTTTAACTTAATTTTTCTGAAGTTATCTCTTAACTTCAATATTCTCAAAGCCCCATCTGGGCATCCATTAAACTCATCGTGTTTAACTTAAATTTTTCTTCTGAAGTTATCTCTTAACTTCAATATTCTCAAAGCCCCATTCTGGGCATCCAGCTAAACTCATTGTGTTTAACTTAAATTTTTCAAGTTATCTCTTAACTTCAATATTCTCAAAGCCCCATCTGGGCATCCAGTTAAACTCATCGTGTTTAACTTAAATTTTTGAAGTTATCTCTTAACTTCAATATTCTCAAAGCCCCATTCTGGGCATCCAGTTAAACTCATTGTGTTTAACTTAATATTTTTCTCAAGTTATCTCTTAACTTCATTTTTCTCATCGTAATTCTTAGACTTGATTTGATTTCTAAATATCAATCTATCTGCGAAATACTCATATTATCAAGAGGTAAGGCGACTTTTCGAAAAGTCTTTAATCATGTATTCAATAAGTTTGTAAATAAAGAAGGAATTAGCGTGAATCATAGAATAATGAAAATTTGTTTTCATTACGTGGTAAATAACGAGAAAACAAAATCAAAAAGTAAAAACAAGGGAGAAACCCGCATATTTGTAGAGAGGTAGGTTTTTCCTCAAATGTAGAATTTTTCCAAACGACACACGTTTTATGGTCGTGCCAGTTGATTCTCTTCCATGTCACGGAGTTCATATTCTCCACCTCCCAAAACTCTAGCTATCTTGTAAGGTCCTTCCCATTTCGGGTCCAGCTTTCCCACATTCTTCAAAGCTCCTGACCGGCGAAGCACCAAATCTCTTAGCTCAAACCTTCGCTGATCATCTTCTTGTCATAGGCTATCTTTATCTGCTCTTATATTTTTTAGCTTTCAAACGTGCGATTTCTCACTCTTCCTCCAAAGCATATCTAAATTTCTCGCATTAGTTGTTCATTTCGGCCCTCCGGAAATGAGCCATTGATGAGTTTTCATCCCTATCTCGGCTGGAATACTTTGTCGCCCGTATACCGAGATGAAACGGGGATTCCACTGTAGCCTCCCCGGGTGTTGTCCGGTAGGCCCATAAGACGGACTCCAGCTCCTCCACCCACCTTCCTCCAGCTGGTCGAGTCGGGCACATATGCCATTCACGATTGTTCTATTTGTCACTTCCACTGGCCATTTGCACGGGGTGAGCTATCAAGCAAATCTCCGGGTGATCTTCATGTTTTTGTACGTGCATGATTAATGCTCCCATGAATTAAGTTCCATTATCTCGATACCAAAATCCGAGGTATCCCAAACCTGCAACATATGTTTTTCCATAGAAAACTAATAATGTTACCTTCATTAATTTTAGCTAGTGGTGTAGCTTCGACCCACTTGCTTTGAAATAGTCCACAGCGACCACGAAACTTCCTTTGTCCTATTGCTATTGGGAAGGGTCCCACCAGGTCTATGCCCCACTTTGCAAATGGGCAAGGCGAATACATGGCTCCCATCTCCTCGGTAGGGAGGTGGATCAACGACTCCATGCTTCGATATTTTTCACACTTTTTTACCCATTCTTTAGCATCCTTGCTCATTGTAGGCCGTAAATAGTCTGCTCTCGAGCTTTCCGAACGATTGCCCTAAAACCTCGCATGGTCGCACAACATCCTTCATGAATCTCTTTAAGAACATACCTGTCTTCTGGTTAGACAGGGCATCTCGTGTAGGGTTGTGTAAAGGCTCGCTTATACACTGACTGTCTCCAATCATGGTGAACTGGGCTTTCCATCTTTGTGCCTTCCTCCCATCCGGGCATGAGTCGGGATCTCGCAACACTTTAGCAATTTCGGTTCTCCAGGTCATCCATTGCTTCCAATAGCTCCTACGGATGGGGTTATGGATTCTCCCTCTACCGTAACCACGGTAACCTTCCCTCCGCCTCTAGTGTGGCGGAGCTTGCCAGCTTAGATAGATTGTCCGCCTTTGCATTTTCCTCTCGGGTATTTGCCTTACTTCGAAAGAAGTAAATCGGGCTCGCAATTCCGCTACTCGTTAGAGATATGCGATCATTTTCTCATCCTTGGCCTCATATCCACCGTTGACCTGCTGCACTACCACTGGGAGTCCGAGAACAAGATCACTTGTTGGGCTCCTAGTTCAGCTACCATCTCCGCCTCTCGATTAGGGCTTCATATTCTCGCACCATTATTAGAGGTGAGAAATTCAAATCTTACCGCTAACTGGATTTCTGCCCGTCGGGTCGATGATCACTATCCTGCTCCACATCCTTGGATTGTGATGAACCATCCACGTACACCTTCCACTCTTCTTCCCGCCTTTCTTGATTCAAAGGGTACTCTCTGGATGAAATCCGACAAGGCTTGGGCCTTGATGGCTTTTCGGGTTCAAGTCCACATCATACTCCCCAGCTCAACTGCCCATTTGACCATCCTACTCGAGAGGTCAGCTCTGCCAATTACACGCTTCAAGAGATAATTAGTCCGAACAATAATTTTATGCGAGAGAAAATAGGGTCGTAACCTCTGGCTGTTACCATTATGGTAAGAGCCACCTTTTCGATTTCAGAATATCTTTCTTCACTCCTTGGATGAGCTTATCGACATAATAGACGAGGTTTCTATATTGACCCCTCCTCCCCGACCAAAGACGGACCGAGTGAAACCTCTCCTACGGTGAGGTATAGGTAGAGAGTCTCTCACAGTTTCGGTTTGGCCAGTGGGTCCCGATTCTAGTTGTAAAACTTGTCTTTTCGGGAAACAACTCCACCATCATGAGTTCCCCATCTGCCTCTATCCTTGCACCTTCACCTGGCGACATCTTGCATTTTTGGCCTCCGGATCTCCCCCTTAGTCGTAGCCAGGCCACGATGAAACTCCTTGTCCGCCATTCTAATGACCTCGACGTAGCATTTTCTTGACTGCAAGTGGTCCGCCACCATCTCTCCTACCTCATCCTCTACTGGGAATTTCATTTTCATATGAAATGTAGAAATAACAACCTGAAACATATTTAATATAGGTCTCCCAAAAATCATATTGTAAGATGAGGGCGCATCTACAACTAGGAAATCAACCATCATTACCCGCCTCCCGGGCGCTTCACCAAGCCCCACTGGAGGGTTACCTCGGCCTAGGGGATGAATAGCCCCTCTTGTAAATCCGTATAAGGTCGTATCTACCGGCTTCATCAGGGCATTCAAGTTTATCTTCTGAAGCAATCCAATAGTATGATATCTCGCCGAACTTCCTCGTGTCCACGAATATTCGCCACCGTATACCCGCCACGTCGGTAGTGATAACCAATGCATCACTACGAGGGTTTCCCATCTGCCCCCATCTTGAGGTTCGAAGTGGATGCGGAGTGATCCCCACTTGGCCTACTTCCTTCGGTCGGTGTCTGCTGCGTTTCTTCTATCTCCCTCTTCAAGATCCTTTCTCTGCCTTGCGAGCTCGAAATGAGTCTCTCTCGGCCGGTCCTCCTACTATCATCTGGATCAGCCCTCTCTTTTGAGGGGGTCGGTCCTCCCGCCTGCTCTCGGGTGCCTTCCCTTTATCATCTGCCTTCATCTCCGGATCTTTCCTCTTTTGCCCTCTTGAGCCACTAAGTCGATCCACGGTAGACAAATTCTTTCAGATGACCCGCTTTGGATCATTCGCTCAATTTCGTCCCTCAAGTGGAAACAATTGTTAGTATCATGGCCATATTCATTATGAAATCTACAAAACTTATCCGATTTTGGCTTCGTAGGACCTCTACTTCGTGACCATGGAAATTTCATGTTGGGACGATCCACCGCTACTTCTAACAACTCTACCGGCTCTAATTTGAGAGGGTATATTTCTCAAACCTAGGTCTTGGTCCCGCCTGCCGGGTCATTCTACTTAGGTGTTGCATCCTTCTGGTGGCTCCTTTTTCTTTTTTGAGCCGGACGGTTTCACCTCCACCCTTTTAGCCTTTCCGACCTCCTCCAACGTTACATATTTCTCCGCTCGGTGCAATAGTTCGTCAAAGGTCCTTATCGGCTTTTAGCTTCCCCATCTCAGAGATTGCTAGTGAATGCATTGATTTTGATTTCGTGTGTGGCGGTAGGCACCTCCAATGCTGTCTGGTTGAACCTTTTCATGAAGGCTCGGAGACTCTCACCTTCTCTCTCGCTTCATGTTGAAGAGGGTTAGTGTGGCTCTTGGTTGTCACTGCACCGCCAAACCGGGTGTAGAAAAAGCTCGCTACACTCCTCAAAGGATCTGATTGAATTGGGCTCAAGCTAGTGAACCACGCCGGGCGACTTTCGACAAGGTGGTTAAGAAAACCTCGCACTTCACACCCTCCCCATATCGATGGAGGAGGCGTAATTCTCAAATCTAACTAAATGATCATATGGGTCGAGTGGTGTCATCATATTCATAATTTAATGGCTTAGAAAGTTAGTAGGTAACTCATCCTGTAAAATATTTTCAAAAATTTGACAACTTGTTACCGGTCGAAATGTACTAGCCGGTTGTTCATCTCGTTGCTTCATCGAGTCCATTTGTCTCTGAGAGACTTCATCTATTTGTTCATGTCTTCGAAATGAGTATCTCCCGTTCCTTCCTCCACATCCTCAACTTTGCTCCATCCTCGTTGTTGGCAAGGGCAATTTCCCCTCTCCCGCCTCGGTCTCTCTTCATTTGGGGGTCTTGCCCTCGACGTCTCTAATCTCCTTTCACGTCCATCCGGTCCGAGGATATCTTCTGGTTCTGGACTCGTATTCTCGTCTTCTCTCATCATGGCGCTCCTCGCTTGCTCCCATCCGCTTTGGGATTGGAGTGCGTCTGATCCCGGCTCTCTCAACTTCCCTCACGGGTGGGATATTTTCTCCCGCCATAACTCTCTCCACGGCTACGGCTACTATCTCGTCCAGTTGTTCCCTTGTTAGGGCAATAGTGGCGGTAGGGGTTGGTGCTATATTAGTAACACCCGTAGGTGGGACTTCTGCCGACACATTCTCTCGTTTTCATTTCTAGCTACTTGATCTGAGGAACCCCATCGGGAATCCGAGGAGGAGGTGGTGGTAAGTCGAGCCCTCCTCCCCGGGCTACAAGCACCACTTCTCAAGATTGGGCTCTTCAGAGCCGGGTTTTCATTCCCACCGGAATGAAGGGGATAGATGTCTCATCACTTGGTGGAACTGATGATGATGTAGGGACATGAGCTACCTCCCTTGGCCGTGGAGCCGGGGAAGCGAGACCTTCCCTTCCCGAGTACTAGAACAATTGGTCTCATCGGTGTTTGTTCACCTCCCATGGTGATTACGTTCTGTAAATTAGAAAAAGAAGTAGAAACTCACGCCTCAACTTTCTTTTTCCTACAGACGGCGCCAAATGATACGTAAAAATTGTACCTCTATTTTCCCGCCTAAAAACGACGCGGGTAATTAGAATAACACACCAATCCGCCTTCCTCTTGAGTGAATGAAACCCGCAAAACACGTCGGAGGGTTCTCCGCAGGCACTCCGACGCTCAAGTCGGATACCGAAAAAACCCAAAGAATTATGATAAGTACGTAAGTTGAGTGTGTAAATGTTGTGTTCATACCGTTACCTCTCTCCATAGTGTGTTATTTATACGTATGAATGCATACCAGCTTATTATTGTTCATTATCATGATTCACCACGTTTCGCCTCGTGGCCTTATGCGTTGATATCTTTATTCTCAAGAAACTATATCTTGCCCTCGATTTTCCTCTCTCTAGACGTAGGTGGACCAAGTCGATGGAAGATAGCTAGAATATTCCTTGACTTGGGCCTTAATTCTCTCAACCAACTGTTCTTATCCATATTCTATTGGTCTTATCTAAATATTTGATATGGGTTTGGTGATCCCGCATTCTCGGGCTTCCCACCTCGCTTGGGCCACGCGGCGCACTGCAGCCAGACTTGGGCCTTGCGGCCCACTGCAGATTAACTTGGGCTAGGCCTATTTCGGGTTTTCTTCCCTCTTTTAAGGGTAATAAGTTATACTCATTGGGCCCTATTGGGTCAAACATCTTTGGGCCCTACCGTAGTTGGACTCGATATTTTTATCCGTATCAATATTCTTGAGCCCAAAAGGCGAGAGTTTCTCTTCCTTGAGCCTTGGGCCTCGCTACGCCGAGGGCCCATCATGATAACTTGATTTTCCTGACTTCGACCCGGGTGGGAAGGTTGGGCCTACCTCCGGCCATGTCCTTCCCGAGCTTGCTATAAAATGACGCATCACTCTTAATTTCTCGTTTTAAAGTTTATCTCGTACTTATTTTCTCATACTTAAAACGAGAAAAAAAAATACAACTCAATTCTTCTAAACTATTGCATCCAAACATTCAACATTACATCACATATAATTATTTTATTACTCTACATTATTGATTTACTTTTTCTCATAAAGTAGAAAAACTTTCATACATTTTTTTATTACTCAAAATATTGATAAACAACTATCATATTAAAACTCATTCCCAAATTCAATGGGAAATTAAGTATGAGTGAGGAAGTATTTCTTTTTTAAAAAATATATGTAAAGTATATTATTTTAAGGCAATTTTTTTAAAGAGTGATACTCTTTACATTATATAAATTGTATAAATTTAAAATATATCATTATAAGACAAAAGGTTGAAAAATGATACACTTTACATTAAAAAGAATATTTCGCAATGATTCCAAGGTGTGATAATTTATACAAGTTTTTACCTATATTTTAACATCAAATAATAACTCAACCAATAACTCCATTAACCTATTAAAATTGAAAAATATAATTTGAAAACAAATCATATAGAGACATGCCCTAATGAATTTTAAAAGTTTCTCCAGTCTATAAAAGTTTAACATAAATAATAGGTCGGTTTAGGCCTATCGATTGATGTTTTTAGTCTAGTCCTGTCTAACCAACTTCTACCGTTGGAAAAAAAAAAAAAAACTTCTACCGTTGAAAAATTCAACATTTTATGACAATAAATAGATTTAATTGCTAACAGAAAAAAAAAAAAAAAAGGCATGATTAAAGTCAGCTCATTTATGGTAGTTTTTTCAATTTCATGAACGGAAACATTAATATCAGGAATTTTCGTACTGTTAGACAACGATTTATTTTCAAATTTTCTAATACTAATACTTGATGTGGACGTCATTTAATATAATTAGTTTAAACGATACATATAATGAAACTAATATAAATAGTATGACAACAAATAATTAATGAACATATAGTATTTCTTAAAAATAATGACAAAATGGAAAAATATCAACAGCTATAATAAAAGACTTCTCACCTAATATAATAACTTGTTAGACAATGTAACTCTGGATTTAAAAGATATAAGTAGATTCAACTATATAAATATATGTATCTTTCACAATCCTATTTTTACAAAACAAAAAAATTTAAATTTCTACTAAATTGAAAATATCAGCTGTAATAAAAGACTCCTCAGCACACCGTAATTCTAAATTTAAAAGATACAAGTAGATTCAATTTAATGAAAATAATAATACATAATAAACCAAATAAAAAAATATAAATTAAAAAAATTCTACAAAATAGAAAATATCAACAACTCTAGTAAAACACTTCTCGCCACACGGTAACTGTAGATTTAAAAGATATAAGTTTATTCAATTGCATGAAAATATTAATACATAATCCAAATCTTTCACAATCCTATTTTTACAGAAGAAAAAAATTCTACCAAAATTGTAAAATATCAACATCTGTAATAAAAGTAAGACCCTTTTAAACTAATTTTACCATACAATTCAAAACAATATGATTTGTTTTTATTATAAAGTGTTACCATCAAATTAATACATTTAAGAAAATAACTTATACTATTAAAAAATACACACAAAATATAAATAAATCTTATGGTAAAATTAATTCACAATATATTTGCCTCCTAATAAAAGACTCCTCACCATACTGAGAAATAAGTGGAGTCAATTGCATGGAAAATGTAATACATAATTCAAATATATATCTTTCTATTTTTACAAAAGAAAAAAAAGTTAAATCTACCAAAATCGAAAAATCAACAGATGTAACAAAAGACTCCTCACCAGACTGTAACTCTAGATTTAAAAGATATAAATAGATTCTCCCGCATTAAAAATAATAGGGTTAATTAGTATCAATTTACAACATATACTATAATTTTTTATATATTTATTTTTCTCCTATTACAATTACAATTTATATACTGTGCGAAATTGACCTATTACAACTTAAATTCTATTTTTATAGTATTTTCCGAACACATGAGGAAGTCAAACACTTTGGTTTGAAATGTCAAAATGCCACAAAAATATACTTTAAATTACAATCGGTAAATTTTGCACAGTACAAAATTGCAATCGTATAAAAAAATATACATATATATATCAAATGATAAAAAAATTATAATAGTACAAATTACAAATTGATATAAATCCAAAAGAATAATTCATCCGTCCTTAAAATGTATGTTCACTTGTTTTATTTGTTTATTACCCAAAAGTATGTTCATTCATTTTATGAACTCAATAACTTTATTGTCACCTTTCAATCATTACTTAATTATTCAAATTGATATTATATTTTATTTATAAATAATCACATTATTCATAAATAAATCTCATAATACCTTTTTATTTTATCTATTTTATTTTTTTCTTAAAATCCGTGACTGATCTTTTGAGCCTATTTATTGAAGATAGAAGGCGTATTACATGATCTGAAAATATTAATATACTCTCTTCACCCCATAAAACTTTTTATAGAAAGAAGTGCACACTTTTTATGAAAGAAGATAAATGATTAAGATTTTGATAAGAAATTTTGTAAATTTTTGTATATAAAGTAAATAAATTTAGAATAACACTTGTGTGAACTCGATGTATACGATGAACTCTATTTTTATTATCACTTGTCATTCACTATCATTGTCATACACATGCACTATTGATGTCATGCATATTCATTATTATAAGTAAATATAACGGTGATAGTGTATGTGCCGCGACATTGACAGTGAATGTGAATGAGATTGACAATGAATGTGCATGGCGGTGATAGTAAAAATAGAGTTCATCATATGCATCCGATTCACACAAATTTTTGCCATAAATTTATTGAGTTGTGTGTATATATGAGTTTAAAAGTAATGACACTTGTATAAAATAGTGGATAGTGTGAGGTTGAAATTCATAGAAAATTTTCTATTTTAAAAATTTAAAACTTATTATGAGACAGATGAAAAAGAAGAGTCACTCTCTGTGTATGAAACTGGTACCCTTGATTACAATCACTTACCGATATCATTACAATCATGTAGATACCATAATAATTTTATATTGTGATATCGGTTTATAAGTATAATGGTACACTAAAAAAAAGCTGTGAAATACCGACGGACCAAATTCCGTCACAAATACCGATAAAATACCGTCGAATTTTAAATTTCGATTTACCTACAAAATTTTAAATTTTTATAAACAGTGTTTTCTCGACGAATATTCATCGGTAATTCTTCGACGGAATACCGACGAATATCCATCGGTATTTACCGACGATTTAATTTTTGTCGATATTTTGTGACGAGAAAAATACCGACGGATGATCAATTTTACCGACAAAAATCCGTCGGTAAGTCCGTCGATAAATGACTATTTTTACGTAGTGTATCATTAAATCAATGTAATGTTATTAATTTTATTTTATTATATTAAAAAAAAAAAAAAGAAAGTGTGTAGAGTTGAAGAGTATTTCACCTATAATCATATTCATTGTCAACTCCTCCCCCTATAAAACACCCCCTCCCCCTCCTCCCCCTCCCTCCCTCCTCCGCCGGAAAAAAAAAAAAAAAAAAAAACAACCCCAACTCACCTTACCCCAACCTTATCAATATCCTTTCCAACTCTTCAATCTTCCATAATCTTCTAGAAGTCATGTCTGAAGATGATCAGAGTACAAATCAACCAAATTCAAAAGAAGAAAAAAGCCTTTGAAAGAATCTGAAGATCACGTCGACGAGGAAGGGTACCAAACTCCGACCAGTGAAGAAAGCAAAATTCCGAAAATAGCCTTCTGCCATCCACCGCCGGCGCCGAAAACGAAAGCGACTGCTCGTGCACCGGAAAAGCATGAAGCAACCCAGGCTTCTGAATGTGATAATATCAAATTCAGACGTGGAAGCCTTCTTCAAATCATTTGATGCCAATTTCAAGGCGGCGCCGCCGTCTTCTCCGCCGCCGGCATAGGTGGACATGATTTTATTAAATTTTTTTAAAGGTATATTTTTTGTTTATATATACTTTCGATTATGATTTTTGGAACTAAATCAATTATATAGTTTAGGTTATACTCGTTTAGTTTTATAGAGTATACATTGTATTATGATTTTGGAACAAAATTAGGCTATTTTGTGTATGTAATATATGCTACTTAGGTGATCAAGAATAATATTTAAATTTTTTTATCAAAATTTGTAATTAATTTTCATTTGTATTTAATTATATGTGTTGATGGTGAAGGAAAAAAATGGGTTAAGGTGTAATTATTATTATTTTGATTTTAATTCTTTTGATACTTAATTCTCTTTGTGTCCCTTCTCTCTCTCCTCCTCTTCTTGTTCTTCTCAAGACTTCTGTCAACTTTGAGCTCTAATTACATGAGATCGTCGTTATAAATATAAAAATTGAAAGAAATTTATATGAATATGGTTTATATAAATTTATCATGAACAATTTTTGAAAAATTTTAAAATTAAATATTTGATTAAGAGTATTAAAAATTATATCAGAAGTATCAAAAATTAAGATAGTGGTATCATATTATTGTTGAGGAGTATTAACAATAATTATTTATACTATTTAAATTATTCATATTGAATATTAAAACACAATATTATAATATCAATATCATGTTTAAAAAAATTAAAGTATTAAGTATTTGACTAAAAATATTAACAATTAGATAGTGGTCTATGAGATTGAAGAGTGGTTCATATCATTTTTTCATTATGTAAATATAAAACCTAGCTACTCATAAAAATATTAGTAGGTTTTATGTTTAGTTTATAATTAAGTTAAATAATACTCCTTCCGTTCCAGATTAGTTTTCATACTAATGTGGGCACACATTTTAAGAAAAATGTAATGAGTAGAGTATTGAAAGGTAATTTTGTAAACTTTTATTATGAAACTAAGAAAGGTGGTTGGATTGAGTGTAAAAGGTAATGATATATTATGTAAATATATGAATATTGTGATGGTGAAGTTTAAGGGGGTTTCTTTTTTGGGAATGTGAAAACTAATGTGGGACAAACAAAAAGAAAAGTGTGAAAATTGATCTAGCACGGAGGGAGTATTACGAAATGAATGTTATCTAAAAAGAATGGTGGTTATATTTTATTTTTAATTTACAATTTCATTGATTTTCTATGTACATCTAATGTATAAACATAACGAAGTCTTGTGTAAATAAATTTCACCGTAAAAGTAATTTTAATAATGTTAATTATTTTTTTATCAAAAAAAAAAATGTATCAAGGGAAAGAAAAAAGAGTACAACAAGTTTAGGCATAAGGCATGCCTGAGTACAACCAGAAAATTCTTAGCAGCCTAACATAGATTATGGGTTTGCAACCCAATCATTAAAAGAAAAATTATAACAATGGGGCACAGCCACAAAGCATGGACGGATGGTAAGGAGGTAAGGTGATTGGAGTGAAAAAAGCAACGTAATGACAATTATTTGTGAAATTAATAAAAGTATCAAAATATTTTATTTCCCTATATTTAGTAGTGGTCTTCTCTAATTTCACATCCACTTCCAAGACCGCTCTCTCCATTCCCCCATCTCACTCGAAACCAACTCCTATCCTCTTCAAAAGTGACTCTCATCTCTCCACCACCTGAATACTCTATTTCCTAAACTCGAAAACAAACTCTCAAGACCCTCATCCCAATACCTCCCGTACTTTGACTCAAGTAACCTTAACCCACAAACTCCTCTTTTTCTCTCAGGAAACGCCACATCTATTTCAAAGAATGCACAATTAAAAACTCAACATTCCTAACCCCGACATCCCCTTTATTTTTAGGTTGTGAATTGGGTTTCACTTTATCCATACAATTTTATTTTGAACTCTCAAGATACTTCCCCTACAAGAAATTACGTTGTAATCGATAATCTCGCCACAGCTTTCTTTGGAACACGTTACAAAGATAAATAATAGGTAGCAATGAATGAAAGAACCGCGTTTAGTAAAGTAATTCTACCGCCCATTGATATTTTGATGCTCTCCCATTGTTTTAGTCTATTTTTAACCTTTTGCTATATACTATACCAACTTTAATCCCAAGATATCAGCCAACTCTTGAAGGTCTACCTCATTCACATTTACTCCATAAACATAACTTTTGTTGTAATTGACCTTAAAACTCAAAGCAACTCCAAGATGTAAAGTATCCATTCTCTAGTGTCGCTTTCTCTATTAGATTGTGTCATCAAAAATATTAATTGTTTTTACTATAATTAATATATTAATTTTAAATGATATTAATTATTTTATTAAAAAATATTAACTAATTAATTTTAAAATCAAATTGGTTCTCACAATACGATTTTTTTATGAGTCTGCATTGTGTGAATTAAGTTTCACGGTGAAATTTGATTCACATTGAAAAATAGATTCAGTTTATCTTTTAGTTATCCCAATCAAGTTACCTTTAATAATATAGAGCAATAACCTTCAATTATAATGACTAACACTTTGTAATGTTGTCTTGTTGTAATATAGGTCATACCCTTCAATTATCACGACGATACCTTTAGTAATATACTCCTACATATGTAATATCATCCAATTATCACGATTGATACTTTTAGTAATATAGAACATATTCTTGATTATCATGGTGATGTTCTTTAATAAAATAGAGAACATATTCTTGATTATCATGACTGATGTTCTTTAATAAAATAGATAATACCATTTAATTATTACAACCGATACTCTTATTAAAATACTTCAATTTTTACCATAAACTCTTATTTACATTTATAGTAAATTTTTACCAATTTTTATATATTAGACATGACTCACAGAATATAAGCATTAAGTTAATGATGTGAGTCAGAGAATATAAGGATTAAGTTAATGATAAATTTGGAAACACAGCCACATGAATGATTTGGTTGTTTCTTGTTATTATGATTATCGGCCGCGTACGGCCCACGCGTATCCTCGGATCCCTTTCTGTTACATCTTAACCAGTTTGAATACATCCATTATTTTTTGTCCTAAAATAAAATATTCCACCAACACAGATTTAAAAAAATGAATAAAAATTATAAAATAATAAAAAAATTAAATTACTGATCAACATCTTTTATAGACTGACATATTGTAAGAAAGAATCATTCAGTCTACGCAGTGAACTTTGACAAATTTTAGGTGAAACTTTTTTTTATGAAATTAGCAATTTGACTCAGCTAATTATTTGATGTTAAATAAAAAATATAGGAAAAAATGGGGCTGATTTGGCCCGACCTGTCCGGTCCATCAGGTCTTGGGCGGCACCATTGACCCGATCAATAATTTTTGTGCATTTCCATAACCAAAATAAAAAATATAACCTTTAAGCATTTGTAATTTAATTTTACAAGTCATTGACATAAAAATAATCTGCTACTTTGACTCCCTCATTTTGTGTGCCTTAGTAATAGAGTGATATTATTCACCGAAATCTCAATTTTCTACATTATTAACTAGAGCCGTCAAAATGGGTTAGGCCTTGGCCAGCCGCCCCGCCATGCTTAAAATGAGGGTTGGGTTGAATTTTTTTAGTCCGTTTGGAAGCGGGCCTATATGGGCTGGCCCGTTTGGGCCGCGGGCTTTTGTGGGTTGTGTTGGAACCATCGATCGCCGACTCTACGAAACTATCGACTCGGGATCATAATCACACAAACGCAATGGAAAGAATTGTACCTTTATTCACCGTAATAGGTGAAGACAAACCAGCTTCTAAGGTCGAATCGCGATCGAAGGATGAGCCTCGAACCTCACGGTCTTCTCGCCGTATTCCTATCCCTTTCCCTTGGACGCCGAGTGGTCGACGATCCTCCAAGGAATCGTAATCCGCCTCCCTCCGATCTCACGTTTTTCACACGCTGGAGACTACGATGTTAGGGTTTATTTATAGGCTACAACAGGACCCTAAGGAGGAATTAGGGTTGGGCCTCCCGATGGGCCTAAATATCCTGTGTTCGGTCCGAACACTTTACTTAAGCCCATCAATTATAACTCACCACTAAAGAGTTATAATTGAATTACCGCCCTAATCCCATATTATTATATGGGCTCCTTTATTATGTGTACGTTTATTTCCGTGTTTAAGATATCGAATGTCCATAAATTAATTAAATTATCGACAACTTAATTAATTTATATCTAATTCCAAGAGTAGTACCACTCATCTTTATTATTATGTCTGATTAAATCCACTGCAGGGTTTACATAATAATCTTTATGAGCTCCTCAAGGGGACATCATCATCCTAAATAATTAGGACACGGATTCCTTCTATAATCAACAAGACACCATATAAACAATGCTATCTCCCAATTCACCGAGCCTATTGATTTAATAAATCTCACCCATTGGTAAATCAAAGAAACATACATCGAGTACACGTGCCCATTATTATATAGGGATTAAGAAGACGTACATCCATAACAACAGAGGTCTTGTTCTTTTATATAGTCAGTACAAATTGAACAACCTCATATGGTCTGCTCAATACATACAAAATGTACTAGTGTAACTTTATAGCAAGATAGACTAATACCAAATTACACTACAACCGTTCCAATGATTTGTCCAAATCCATTTTGGTTGTGAGCTATTATTTACAATCTATAAGGCACTCGATAACATGATCTTCTCGTGTGACACCACACACCATGTTATCTACAAGATAGATTAATTCGAACATAATAATGATATATATAACAATCATAAACAATAAGTATTTTGATCATAATGAATCTCATATGAAAAAGATGTTCATACTCAAGAAAGATGTTCATACAAAAGCTAGGCTTATAGTATACATCCTAACTGGTTGGGGCGGGCTTTGGCGGGCCGACCCGCCTAATTTTTTTAATTTTTATTTATTTTTTAAATATTTTTATATACAATATTAACAATTATAATATCATTTTTAAGGATATCTTGTAAAGTTTATATTTATTGATGATAAATTTAATTTGTAGGAGACTATATTTTTTAGTTATTATGGTTAATGAATTATAAACTTTAATTTGTAAGAAGTTATTTTGTAATAAATGAAGCATGAACTTTATTTGTGAGATTAATATTATTTTTATTTATTTAAAGTGATAATCACCAACATAAATTATTTGATTATATTTGATTGTGATAAATTTAATGTATTAAAGCTTTAAAATTATTATTTTTAAAATTTTAAAGAATAAAAAAATATAAAAAAAAATTAATGTGGGTTGGCCCGCCTAAACCCGCGGCCCGCCAATAAGTGGGTTGGGTTGGGGGTTTAGCAGCCCGCCATATTTTTGGCTCGCCCCGCCCCGCCAAAAGACGGACTTTTGCGGGTTTAGGCCCGCCCGCCCCGCCAGACCCGTTTCGACGGCTCTATTATTAACTAACGGCACCTCGCCGATCTACCTCTCTCCCTAAGTAGGGAATATCTCTCGTTCTCAACACCAATAAATTGCGATTTCACAAGACAAATCAAAGAAATATAAATGAAGGCTCCACATAGGAGAAAAATAAAGGCTCTCTACTCGGAGAGGGAATTAGAGGCTCTCAACAAAGGAGAGATCACGAGATCGCAAATGGAACAAGAATTGAAAAATACACAAAAACTACGGAAAAATACAATATCGTAGAGTCTTAATAAACTAAGAGACATCAAGAGGTGCCGACAGTCAGCCGACGTCCCTTGAAAATGGAAGAAAAAACGAAAAGAAGACGAAAAAAAAAAGAGCGGCAATGCTAGGGTTTAGTAAAATTTCTTTGTAATAGTTAATTAAAAATCCATCCCTTTCTAAATCTGAAAATATTAATAAGATTGGTGAGCAAAACAACTAGTTCGGTGGGGCTCCCTTTGTCACAATTAAATATCACACGTAAACAAAATCATTAACTCACATAACATTCATATAAATAGTGTGTAAATATTGACTATCAATATATATACGGTGGAGTTGCCTCCAAAGAGTTTTTCCTCCCGAACCGTAGTCCCCGCAAAGTTACAACGACCTTCATGTCAAAGTAACCCAATAATGTATGGAATATGTCAACATAATATGATTTAGCAAGAAACAATTCAATCTACCACGAACATTTCAAGGTGACAAAGTTAATCGAAAAACCCCACCTTAAATGTCAATAAATTTATGCAATTCAATTCTATTAATGTGTAATCCCGTCTCCGTAAATTGTTGAAGAAAAAGAGACCGTATAGATGAAAATTAGAAGAAAATGCCAACAACGTTTGTTTATATATAATTGTTTTTGTTCGGCAATTCTTTTTAAAAAATAAAGTCAAGGGTTGAGATGACCTCTTAAACCCGCAATCTAATTAGGATTGGATTGAGCTCCCTTTTTAGGCCCGACCAGGAAATGAGTTGGCCCAACCCAACTCACGAAATTGTCACCTCTATGTATTAATACAATAACATTAATTTAATAATATTATTATTTTTATATGCTAATACTATAATATTTATACATATAAACATGCCGAACAATGTGAATAATTGGTACGGTATTAATTTATAATGTAAGGGTATTATTAAATAAATATTATATTATTAATAATCACGGTCCTATTAATTTTATACTTATTAACAAGCAATTTACTAAACCAAGGGGGCATAGCCCACTTGGCCACCGGGCTCCTCACTTAAGTGGGAGACTGGGTGATTCCTTCGGGAACGAATTGGAGTGGGAGATATAAGGAGACTTGGAGAATTTGAATTTGTAAGGAGACTTGACGAAGTTTTCATGTGTTCAACGAAAAAGTAATGTGCTCTATATATAAATTAACTCAAACACTAAATTTCACCTCCCATTAAAAATTGAGAAGATTACTTTTTTACAAAAATGTGTGTGTGACAGGGCCTCACACCGAGATGGTTCACAAAGTAATACAAATATAAATTAATTTTCATTCTTTTTTAAAATGTTACAATGTTATTATCAAATTATGTCCCATTTCATCGTGAGATACCTACACATTTTTTTAATAGAAGATATCAAGGTATCTATTTGTACTTATATAGCAACAAAAAAATTAACCACCGAATTATTACTCTCCATCCAATTTTAATTAGTCAATATACCTCTTTGGTTCGTCCAATTTTAATATGTCATCCCAAAATGATTTTGTTTTACTTATTTCTACCCTCACAACATACACTAATTTACACCATTTGTCATTTGACCCCTACACTATTTTCTCTCTTTTTAAAATCAATTTTATCTCTCCTATTAATGACTTGACAACAATACCCTTACTTTTTACTTCACCCATTTACTTTATACATAAACAATTAATATTTCTTAAAGGCAAAAACTTGTATGAGACCGTCTAATGCATGAGACTGAGTTACTTTTAATAAATTATTATCACTTTTTAAAAAAGTGATACAAATTAGTATAAAAGTGATAACAAATTAAAAAGTGACTTCGTCTCATGATGGTCTTATGCATGAGACGGTCTCATACAAAAGTGTCCCTTTCTTAAAACTTGTGTCCAACCTATTTGTCTAATTAAAATTGGACGGAGGAATTATTAAATATGTATACATTTATATATATATATATATATATATATATATATATATATATACATGAGAATGTATAATTTATTTAGTATTGTTGTTACACCGATTTTACGCCCGCTTATGATGATTTAGAGACGAAAATCAGTCTGTTTAGTTATATAGGTTGGTGGATATTAAATGCAAATGATGAGCTTTAAATGAGTGCTATAATGGAATATTGAATGCTTTGAAATCGGTAAATGCAAAGAAAATTCTTTGGGAGGATGAGTATCGATCTTAAGTGTGGATATTTTTCGATCCATATTATTGTGCCCAATAGGGTCTATTTATACAAGTAGTTTGTGGCTACTACATCCCAAGAAATCGGGGCATTTAATGCTAGAGTATCATATTTAATGCTCTGGTATAGTAATGTACGGATGAGCGGTGGCGGCCCTCTCTTAGCATGCTCCACGTGGTAATTTTGCAGAGATCTCTTGCGGCGGCGAGATCTTTTCCTCTCTTCAGTGGCATAGCCTTTCTCGACTCACGTCCCCGCTCGTGAGATCTTTTCCTTCTTTGGGGAAGATTTGGTTCCCCGATCGTCGTTCCTCGGTCCTCGCTAGAGGTCCTTGGGCCTAGCTCGAATCGTCGGATTAGAGCCTCGCTGCGAGGTCCGTGGGACTGCTCGGTAGGCAAGCCGCTCTACTCGCCGAACCTTTGGAGATGCTCGCTTCTACTAGCGAAGCTGCGAGATCATCCGATTGTGTAATCCATGTCACAACAAGTATGAAGAATTATTATACATAATATGACTTAAATTGATTAGCCAAATTATTATTATTTATTTGTATGTACTACTGTTAAATTATTTATTGAATCATTTTAAATTAAATATATTTCAATGATATTATATTTGTAAAATTATAAAATTTAGATGAAAAATATGTGATATGTTGAGATTTTAATTTTAATGAAAATTGCATAAACTTAGCATTTTCAACTAGTAGATTTTTATTATATTTAATCTACATTTAAAATTTTAAACTAGCAGATTTACCCAATATACATTTAATACATCAACATAGTTTCTTTAGGTTGTAATATGAGAATTTATTAAAAATAAATTTATTTGCTTGAGTTTTTATTTGAAAGCGTACAATTGAGTTTCTTTACAAAATGTAATTAGAAGAATGAATGTATATGAAAGGTCCTCGACAAATCCCCTATTATACTAATAGTGAGTTTAATTTAAATGATGTGTCAATCTATCATTCATTTGATCTATATATCATTTTATGAACAAATTGAGTACACGTGTCATTTTATTAGATTAGCTTATGTGTCATTTCACTCTCTTAAAAACCATGTGTATATCTTATGTGATCCTGCAAAGATAAAATTTAATAAAAAAATTGTATGTACATAAAATTTGAACTTTGAACCTCATGAGTCACGAGTAATACTTATAATATTCACCAACTAGGCCAAATTAAGAATATTTATGGGTTTGAATATCAATCTAATATATTTTTAACTTGAGTTTAAATGTCGTGAATTAATAAAAAAAAAACAACTCATAATCTTATACATATATGTTATTTGAACATACTTATTATACAATATAATTATATTAAATAAGGATGAATAATTTGAACATACTTATTATATATATATATATATATATATATATATATATATATATATATCACCACAAAAAAACAAATTTGGCGAGGGGGTTAGCGAGGGAATTAACGAGGGGGAGGGGTTTGGCGAGGGCTTTACCGAGGGAAGGTAGCCTCGGCAAAAACCTTGCTCGGTAAACACTTCCTCGCCAAATCCTCGCTAATTAACGAGGGCGGTTGCCTCGCTAATTGCCGAGGATTTGGCGAGGGCGAAGTTTAGCGAGGGCTTTAGCGAGGGCCGAATTCCCTCGCCGGTGGCCCTCGCCAATGCCCTCGCCAGCCTCTCCTCGCCAATTCCTCGCCGGTGGCGCCTCGCCAAGTCCTCGCCAATCGAACCTCGCCAAATCCTCGCCACTGGCCCTCGCCAAAACCTCGCCAAACGCCCTCGCTAAAACCCTCGCTAAATTTAAACTTGAAATAAAAATTCGCGGCCGGGGGTATCGAACCCGCGACTGACGGCCGCGGGCGAGGTCATTGGCAATGGCAGCGATTTTAATTTCGCGAGGAGAGTCTCGCCGCTTTTGCTTGGGCAAAGCTAATCATTCGATATGATTTTGCTTTTAATTATATTAATATCATATTATGTTCATTATTTTATATATTTAATTTATA
This sequence comes from Paraleonurus japonicus, assembly GCA_030762865.1. Taxonomy (NCBI): domain Eukaryota; kingdom Viridiplantae; phylum Streptophyta; class Magnoliopsida; order Lamiales; family Lamiaceae; genus Paraleonurus; species Paraleonurus japonicus. Next base: position 34,038,789 of record CM061052.1, read on the forward strand.
ATTAAATTGTATACTATATATTTAATTAAATTTTATACTATATATTTAATTAAATTATCTACTATATATATTCTATTAAATTATATCATTTTTTAATTTTTATTATTATAACATATATATTCAATTATATATATTTACTACATATATTATCATTTTATCATTTTTATTATTATCACATATATTTTCAATTAAATTGTATATTATATATTCACTAATGTTATTATAATTTTTAATTAAATTATATTATTTTTTAATTTTTATTATTATAACATATATATTCAATTATATATATTTACTACATATATTATTATTTTATCATTTTTATTATTATCACATATATTTTCAATTAAATTGTATATTATATATTCACTAATGTTATTATAATTTTCAATTAAATTGTATATTATCATAATTTTTATTATTTTCATTTATAAATGTTATTATTATTATAACATATATATTCAATTATTATAATTATTATGTCTATAATTGTTATTATTATCATATATAACTTTATTATCATGTTTATATATGTAATCTTAAACAATTAAAATTAATACTTTAAATAATTAAAATTCATCATCTTAATTAATTAAAATTCATACTCGTAAATATTTAAAATTCATAAATTCTTAATTAACATTCAGAAAAATTCATAGTTTTAAACAAAAATAATGAATTCACCGCCGCCTAGAACTCCGGGACCTCGTGATGACCGATCGTAACCACTCGACCACCGGGAACACCACTACTGTAAGGAACCCTGCATCCCCGCATCCCCGCAACAGCCTCCCCGGATTTGACGTTGCATGTTCGCCGTCAACTCCTCTCTCAAAGCTGCGTCTCTTCGCTCCATCTCCGCCTGCATCCTATCACGCTCCTCTTGGAGCGAGCGATCGACATCACTTGGGTGTAGCCAACGGGAGGAGGAGGAATACTCGATGAGCAAGAGCCGGAGGGGATGCGTCTAGACTTACCCAGTGACCGAGACCCCGAACCCTCCCGTGTTGTTTTCCAACGGTTTGGACATAGATCCGGGATAAGTCGGGTTGGGGTTCGAGCTCGACCCTCGAGGGCCGAGGCATCTCGGGAGGCCGTCTCTTGTACTTCATACTGCATTTAATATTTCCACAATTAAAATTTTAGATTACAAAAATAGACATATATATAATTTTTTTATAAATTATTACATAATATAAAATGAAAATACTTACAATCGTGTCACTAACAAAATTTCGTAGGTGTACTCCCCTTCAGGAGTTGCGTGGTAATGCCGCACTATGTCCCGCCAAATGGGGGCCGTCCATGCTTCATCTCCTCGTATTTATTTAATTAGAACCACGTGTTTAATTAAAATATTGAACTAGCATTAAAAATTACTTACAAAGTCATATGAATACTCGGGCCGCTCCACGGGATCCGCCCCTATGACGGAGATGCCAGTTCCCGGGCCTCCAGTGCTGCGACATTCGATTCCTCCTACACTGCGCGCTCTTTGACCTCACCCTCTTCTCTACCCCAATACTCGAGCAGGTGGATTGAAAACGGCGTCATCCCATCCAGACACTGTTCTTGGTGAAGAACAACGCCACGTTGTTCAAAGATATCGCTGTATCTTTCCACGCCTCTACGAAGGAACAATCGATACACCTCCGTTGAAGTTCGTGAACGGAAGGGTCCCACCTAGTCACTCGCGCCAAACAAAATATTATTGTACTCAATAAGCGTTAAAGTTTATAAATTAATCAAAATTAAATAGCGAATAACAAAATATAATGTACTGAAATGACTCCCAAGACGCTCCTGGCAGCCTCCGAGGAGATATCATCCGGAAAGTGAATGCACCGGGCTCCATTTGTTTATACATAATATCCCGAATAATCCTGGATACCTGATTCGATGGCATCAACCTGCAAAAACGGAATAAACACGCGAAATTAATAGACATATAAATATGACACAGCTTTATTATTCACAAGTATTTAACTTACGTGCCCCTCGTAGATCCATATATCCACGATCAAACCCGCAGGAGCCGGAGCCGAGCCGGATCTGGATGGTCCTCATAAGACTCAGCCGGCGGCCTCGTCCGCTTCATCTCGTGAATAATGGGTACCGATCGTACCTCGACCCCAGCATCCAGGTGACGCTCCGTCGACTCCAAATCGTCCCTGGACCCAGACGGTCCCCTCCATCCAGACGGTCCGCTCATCTGTAACAATAATTAAATAAAACCACATTATTACACTATTCAATAACAAATAATTCATCATATACTCGAAAGCGATTGCATTAAAAATGAAATATACATAATTATTACACTATATATTCAATATTCATCTGAAGTTTTCATCCTCCTCCTCCTCTTCACTCTCCTCCTCCTCATCATCATCATTTTCTTCTTCTTCTTCGTCTTCTCCTTCCTCTTCTTCATTATTTTCAATATCAATTAGTGCACCGTTGACATCCCAATATGATTGATCATCATCCGTTTGCACAACATTAATTTGGGACTCAAGGTCGTCTTGAAAGGGAAAGCTCTTGTTCATTCGTTGGCGGTCTCGACCAAGGATCTCGGTTTGATTTTGCAAACGGCCAACCACTCATGTCTACGCTTTCCGGGTACTTGCAATAGTAAACTTGAGTGGCTTGACTTGCTAACACAAAAGGATCGTAGCGGCCGTATCTTCCCTTTGATTAACATCCACAAGTTTGTAATGAGGATGTACTCTAGTTCCATTTGGCACGAGATGGATCAAACCACTCACACTTGAACAGAACAACATTTTTCTCAATACGTCCGGGGTACTCCAATTGCACTACTTCCTCGAGGATCCCGTAGAAATCATTCTCATCTGCATCATAATTTTTACCCTTGATACAAACGCCACAATTTGAAGTAGATTTGGATGAGCCATAAGTTCGTATGTGAAATTTGTAACCATTCACGTAATATCCAGGGTATGTGGAGACACAACTCGAAGGACCGCTAGAAAGATCACGTATCCACCGATTTTGAATATTGTTTATCCTTACAAGTTGTTCAAACCACGATGCAAACTCATCTTGTAGTCTATTATCTTGTTCAGCCCTCGAGAGTCCCGGTTGATATTTTTGCAATTGCTCGGAAAACATACTACAAAAGGGGATTTGATTATTTAATATACGGATTGACGGTATAATTAACAAAAGTTGAACGTTATAAACTTACTCGATATACGGTTGCAACTCGGGACAATTCAAGAACACGTACGTATGAGCCGTGTTTTTCTCCTCATCTACAATCCATCTTTTGTTCACCTTTCCAAGATGTCGACCGGGAGGTATAAATATAGACAAAGTACCTTTCGCTACTTCGGGTACCTCGCCCGACCATCGTAATTACGAGGTACACTTGTGCCTCCTCGTCCGAACGTGATCGCCAAAATAGAGGGAACAAAATATTGAGGCCTCTTTTGTTAAATACGCATTTGCAATCGATGCTTCAACATGCGCCTTGTTACCAACACCGAGCTTTAAATTGTGAAGATACCTAATTAAATGAATCAAGTGTTATATATATATATATATATATATATATATATATAACCGTTTTAGGTAATCAAATAATTTAGAGTTATAAATTACCTCTCAAATGGATACATCCATCTATACCGCACAGACCGGCTATCCTTGCTTCGTATGCAAGGTGCACAGCAGATGCTCCATCGAATTGAAGAAGCTGGCGGAAAAATACGTTCCAACTTACACAATATAACTGGAACATCTGCTTCCAATCGAGCCATGTTCTCATACGTAATGGATGTAGAAGTTAACTCCCTAAAGAACAAACTAAGTTCAGTGATTGCTTTCCACACATTCGGCGGCAGAGTTTCACGAAAAGCAATCGGGAGTAGTCTCTCGCATAAACACATGACAATCATGACTCTTCATCCCAAACATCTTCAATTTGCTCTAGTCTACACATCGAGATAGGTTAGACACATAGTCATCGGGAAACTTCAACTCGATTACCCATCTGCACGCATCATCCTTTTGACTCTTATCAAGTGAATAACAAGCTTTGGGATACTTTCCCGTGCGTTGACATTTCTCTAGAGAGGGACGACAATATTCATTAAGTTCATCCCTAGACTTATTTGTGTCTTTTGTTTTCCCTTCCACATTCATCACCGTGTAGAACAAATTATCAAACACATTTTTTTCAATGTGCATCACATCCAAATTATGCCGGATCAAGAGGGTACTCCAATATGGCAAATCCCAAAAAATACTTTTCTTCCTCCAGCCACCATCTAATCTTTTGTTGTGGGCCTCAACACCCTCTCTCGTCACTTTCCGGTACCCCAACCAATCAATTTCTTGTAGAAGCATTTCACCTGTTCGGATGGGTGGTGGGTCATCGTAACTACTACATTCTTCGTGAATGCAGTCTTGTTCTCGCGATACGGATGTCCACAGGTAAGAACTTACGATGGTTATCAAACCACGATCAAGCCATGGCCGAAGTTTTAAAGTGAAGGCATCGGAGTACTCAAAGACAATATGGACAAGCAGTCCTTCCAAATGGTGCTCCATCCAGACAAAGATTGAGTAAGCCGGAAAGTCACTAATGGTCCAGATTAATGCGACTCGCATCATAAAATTTCTGCTTTCTAGCAACATCATAGGTTTCCACCCCATTTCCCCACAAAGATGTTCAAATCATGAATTAGTGGGTGTAAAAATACATCTAAATTATCCTTCGGATTTTAGGACCAGACACCAAAACCATCGTAAACATGAATTGTTCTTTCATGCACAACCATGGGGGCAGATTATGCGGTGTCACTATCATCGCCATGACGAATATTGTTTTCCGTCGCCCAAACGGTGAAAACCATCGGTGCTCAAACTCACCTCACATTCCGTATTTCACTGCAAAATCGGGATATGAATAGTCCAGTGTTTCCAAGCCAACGAATTTGCGGGTGACGCATAACACCAGTCTCATCATTATAGCAACTAGCATGCCATATCATATCCTTAGCGGTAGTAGTGGTGATACGGTCTCGCAATCGAGGAATGATAGGAAAATAAAACATCTCTTTGAAAGGACTGTTCTTTTTCCATCGACCATCCACACCACGTCTAGCAGGTTTGAATCGTGACCGACCACAAACCTTACAAGATTCAAGTTCTCGCCGCACCCCAATATATCATACAATTATTTGCACAAAGAATCAATCCTCTCACGGAAGACCCATCCCATCCATCAATTGTTTAGTATCGAAAATTTCTTGGGCACCGCATTTTACGGAGGGCAAATCTCACTAATCAAATCAACTATTTGATTGTAACCCCATTCAGACAGTCTATTCTCGGTTTTAATGTTTAAAAGACGGGCATTGAATGACAATCGAGAATGAGACTCGCAACCGAGATACAGATCTCGATCCGCCAGAAGCATGTCAAAAAAATGTGCGGCATGCCGATTAGGAGGTTCCTCACTAAGGGGCTCTTCTTCCACATTTTGGAAACCGATGTTAGGACCAAGTTAAGTCCATCATCATATTTTGGTACGAGCTAGGTGGCCGCAGTTGTCGCCAACTCTATATGAAGTCGACTGATCATAGTTTCGGTGTGGCATAGAATTCCAATTTTGCTCACCGTGCAAAATCCAATTGTGATAATTAGACATAAACCCATGCCTAAACAAATGTGATTTCACGTCAATGGGTTCTCTAAAACTATGGTTCCTACATTTGAATTTCGAGCAAGGACACCTAATCTTTCCTTCACTCATCCATTCAGTGGTTACTAGTAGCGAATTCTATAAACGATTCGATTCCACTGTAAATTCGGGAGATATCATGCCATTAATCGTTCTTGGACCATACATCCAACTACGACTTGAATAATTCATCTGTTTCAAATTAATATGAAGACTCAAAATTTAATTAAATCATAATTAATTCTTCCACTTAATATTTTTTTCCTAATATTAATATATATATTTTCTAAAAATTTCGGCAGAGTTTTGTTTTATTTTATCGCATTCCCGCTTAATATATCAAGTTAATTCCTAGTGCATCCATTTCCGACTTAATTAAAATTAATCAAGTCTGAGCGCACATTCTACAAAGAAACAATACCAAACAATTCATCAACCCTCAACTCCAACATCAACTTGAATCGAACATCGATTCAATTTTCAAAACTAATATTATAATTGAACTATCATACAAAATTTGATCGAACATCGATCACCATATATATAAATTATTATTATATCATGCATGCAAAATAATTTTAAATCAAATAATTATTACAATTAAATTAAAAGCATATCTTTAAATAATTAATTAAAAAAAGAATACTTACGGTGATAGTGGTGGCGTGTAGTGAAATTATATGCCCGGATCGAATCTTTTTTCAACACACCTACAAATATATAAATTATAGCAATTAAATTAAATTATAATAATTAATATTAAAAATAAATTTATATAATTGCATACATACTAATTACTCTAAATAATTAATAATTTTATACTACTAATTATATAATTGCATACATATACTAACTCTAAATAATTAATAATATTATACTACTAATTATTTCTAAATAATTATATATTAATAATTAAAATACACATAACAATTACAAAAATTAACACTAAATAACTAATAAAACAATACCTACACAAGCATATGTATAATAACAACAAAATTAACAATAAAATTACACAAATACATGCATATGAAAAATACAAAATTTGTAAAATAACAACAAAATTAACCGATTAAATCATAAAAACTCACCGTAGAAATGTTCCTAGGAATGAGTACAACAAAGCCCAACTAGTGGATGGGCCAATTTCGCGGCGCGGCAGACAAAGACGGCGGCCGGTGGTGGAGTGGGCTGAGGGTTTACGTGAGAAAAAAAAAAGAGCTGCTGGGTGTATATATATTGGGCGCATTTGCGAGGGGCCTAGCGAGGCTGGGCCCTCGTTAAATTTCTCGGGCCTCGGAGAGGGATTGCTTTGCCCTCGTTAATGATGGGCCGGACCGCGTTAAAATTTGCCGAGGGCCTCGCCCTCGTTAGTTGGCGAGGGGCACGTGCCCTCGTGTGAGCCCTCGTTAATTAATGAGGGACCGTGACCCTCGCTAATTCCCTCGTTAAGACACCCCCTCGCCTAACTCCTCGCTAACTAATGAGGGTTTTTAAACCCTCGTTAGTGGCCCTCGTTAATTTTGGTTTTTTTGTAGTGTATATAATACATTATAATATTAATTAACTTTAAAAAAATCCGCGTAATACGCTGGACACTCATCTAGTTAAATTATAAATTAAAGATAAAATTTATGAGAACGTCTAATTTTTTAAAAATTAATTTAGTCATATCATTTCGAATTTTTCTTGAGATTTGAATATTTAGTAGGGAAATATTATATAGTTTTATTTTGGGCCATTTAAGATTTTAAACATTTCTATATTGAGTAGTTCTAGGGTGCATCCAAGTGCATACTATGCACTTGGACTTTACACCCTAATTTAGAATTAATTTTGACTAATTTAAAAACTCATGGTCGGCCGAATGTTAAAACTCGCGGTCAACAAAAGAAGATCCAAAATCCGGAGAAAAACCCTAAGCAAAAACTTCGCAGAAAAACACGTACAAAAACGTTCAAAATCAAAAAAACCAATAACGAAACCAAATCGATTTCGTAAATAGCAAGAAAATCGCATCGCCGTGAAGAAGAAATCGCCGCAAACGAAAGTCCTGAAAACTCATCGCGCATTCAACGCGCACAAATATAAGATCAAACATGCAATACTTTGAAGAATACGATTTATCGGTATTAGACCTAATTTCCTAATTTTTACCGTGATTTAACATGTTTATAAGGTACATTGCATAACTCTATGAACGAAATTAAATAGGTGAAAATCTACACTCGATTCAAATACTACAAGAAGGAGAAGAAGAAATATATGATTGCAAAATAATTGATGAACAAAGTCTTCAAAAGGATGATGAGATGTTAAAACCAAGAATACCAAGAACTTTCTCATGACAAGAAACAAAGGTAGAAAAACATTCTTCGGGTGTTACTCTTTATTAGCTTGAGGTATTACTTGCTTTGTTCTTGGGGTATATCCGATTAATACCTTCGAGTATTGTTGATTTAGTCTTAGAGAATTGTTGCTTTGTTCTTGGGGTATTCTTGATTAGTATCTTTGGATATTGCTAATTAAATGTTCTATTCTATTGTACTAACTAATTATATTATAAATATTTGTGTGTCTAAATCGATGACAATGCTAATTGTGTCGATATAAGAGGTTCTTTGGTCGGCGTGAGAACAAGACATGAGAAAAGATGTATTCCTTATACCGTAAGCATGGACGTTTTTGGGATTCAAGTGTTCGTAAATCAACAAACAGATTTTCTGAATCGATAAATCTATACTCTTGAGCAAGTTGTTTGTGTGCTCGTAATCTTTGGAATAAGAACTAAAAGCAAAGAAATTCAACTCCTGGAACATCTCAGTAAAAAAGGAGGATTGGTATAACAAGAACAGATCGCAAGGCAAGAATGTTGGTGAAAAAGACTAAACGGGAATTATGCGGTTGTGCAACACGCAGACAGAGCACAATCATGAGCTAACTAGAACGGAATGGAACCATATGCACCGTTCGGAAAGACAAATTACTACAGCATGTGAGTAGAGTGATAGTGTCTTCAGGGATGAGAACAATAGACTCATATCGCTACATGACGAATGAAGTTGAGGGGAGGAAAACTTAGGACACACAATCAAGGACCATTACAACTTGGTAAACACGTTTAAAATGGAAGCTTAAAGATGGTGATGCAAACAACCCGATCAACATGATGGAAGCAGAAGAAGCTAAAGATAAAAATTTCTTTTACAAGATTAGGCTCAATGAAGATGGGAGATTGTCAAGTATTTTTTGGAGGGATTCGTTGATGATGGAAGATTATGAAATCTACGGAGATGTAATGGTTTTCGATACGACATACGTAACAAACAAGTACAACTTGATTTGTGCACCTTTTGTTGGGATAAACAATCACTGGAAGAATGTAATGTTTGGCTATGCATTCATATCTCGATGAGAAAATAGAAACTTTCGAGTGGCTTTTCCAAATGTTCAAAATTTCAATGGGGAGAAAGTACCTAAGGCGGTTTTCACTGCATCAGGACTTAGCAATAGAAAATGCAATAGGGAAGGTAAAAAAAATTGTACACATTATTTAATACTTGAGAAGATTTATGTTTTATATTTGATTAAGTTCTCATTATTGATATACCAATAAAAAAAGTTCCGTTATTGATATTTATAGTATTGGGTATTGCTATTTAATGCTTCGGGTATTGATATTTTCTACGGGTATTGGTATTTTTGCTTCGGGTATTGCCATTTAATTCTTCGGGTATTGGTGAAAATATCTTAGAGTATTGCTTATTGGATGTTGTTTTACAGAATTCACTGATGCAAGACACAGATTGTGTCTTTCGCACCTATACCAAAATGTAATTGCAAGATTTGGAGAATTAAAGAAAGACGGTCATTTTAAAGATGCATTTAACAAATGTCTATCGTGATGTATGGATGAGAATGACTTCGAAAGCAGTTGGAAGAGCATGATATCAACATACGGACTTGAAAAAAATGCTTGGTTTAACAAACTATACAGTTTAAAAGAAAAATGGTGTACGGTATTGAGCAAGGACATATTCTCTGCTGGAATAAGGTCATCCCAAAGAAGTGAAAGCACAAAATCATGAGATAGGTTTCAGAGCAAACAAGCAGACAAATTTGACAGAATTTTACGAGATATTCAAGAACACAATAAATCAATGGAGAAGCACCGAAAAAAGGATGAATTCAATTGCTCAAGGATGATACCGAATCGCACTGGGAATGAAAGGAATGCTCAAACATGCTGCTAAGATATACACACTCGACCATATTCAGACGCGTTTTGAAGAGGAGTTCGTAAAGTCAATATTCGCTGCTCGACTGTCATTCAAGTCTATGATACCAGTTTGATTTATGAGGTCAAGAATGATGATGTTGGGCACAACAACAGAGTGGTATATGACATCGCCATGAACCTAATCACTGTGATTGTAAGAAGTTCGAAGAATTAGGCATATTATGTTACCACCGCTTGAGAATATTGAATGTACATTCAGTACAAAGGATATCCGATAACTATATATTGAAAAGATGGTGCAAACTTGCAAAAGCACACGTGTGGGACAAGAAACAAAATGATATCAACAACAAAAACAGTACAATATGTTTATATATTTACTATTATTTTACTATTCTCATTAAAACCGATAAGAACTAACTAATATTAATATTCAAATTCTCAGAAAAACAGAACAATGATAAGGTTGGAACAAATATCCCATGGAGACATGCTATCATAAGGAAGTATTATAACATAGTCTTGATGAGTGAAGAAAGTGAAGAAATGAGAGAACTTATTGAAGAAGGATGTGAAAGATATCAAAAATGTTGGTCCCGATTAGTTGAGTTGATTATAAAGCTTTGAGTTATCCTTCTAGGACAAAATCTAGAAGGGTGGGGGGTTGAATAGATTTTGTAGATTTTTCAAATCTTTCAAAACTAATTCAAAGTATCGATGTACACAACGGAAATTCAAGATTAGACTCAACTTTAATAAGATCAAAAGCAAAACCGATATTCGATTTTAACTTTGACTCTGAAATTAATCTTTGAACAATAAAATGAAAATTGAGCATGTATAAGTAAATAAAGCAAGAAAGAACACTGTGTTTTATAGTGGTTCGGATTATAACAATCCTACATCCACTTTCCTTCTCCAACTTGAAGAAGGGTCTCCACTATCTCGCTTGCTTACTTACTTTACAATCTTACAACTTACAACTTGATCTTCAATTCTTGAATACTAATCTAACTTATGAAATCTAATTCTAAGAAAAAGAAGTGTATTTGAAGATGTGCAATGAAGTGTTCTACAAACACTTAGAAAAATCTATGAAGAAATCTTGTGATTTGAAAACTTGTGATTTGAGAGAATAAATTTACGGAAAATAACTTGTGAATTATGTAATCTATATGCAGTTGTTAGGTATCCATTGAAAAAGAAGTGCCTAGACCTATTTATAAGTCTCGAAAGACAGCTTAGTTTGTTAGTCGTTCTAACAACTTAAAACCGCCTTAACAAACTTAATATTGAAAACTACTCTAGACCTCAAATTGCTTTGCTCTACTCATCCGCGGTGACTCGGTGAAGATTCGTCTTTCTTATTCTACTCGGCTTATCTTGACCTCGTCCGAGCTCTTCATGTTCGTCTCCCGCAGATGACTAGATTCAAGTTTGTCTTTAGACGACTTGTACTCTTCCGCACCTCAGTGACTAGATTGGTTCTCGACCCCGTCTCGATCGCCTTAGCTCATGATATCAATCTCAAACTTGTTCTACAGTCGTCCGATCAACCGAGTTGCTTCTTTTAACTCATCAAAACTTCTTGATCCAACAGAAAATACTTAAACAAAAGTACTCTGCACAAAAAGAAGGAAGTGAAGCTACTCGAGACATCCAACAAAATTCTAGATCCAAAAAGATCAAGAACAAAGGGAAGAAGTCAAAGAATTAAGAGTGGTCTCCATCAAAACAAGAAGAAGAAGAAGAAATCAACATCACAATCATCACAAATGAGGGAATATGGTTCCAAAGACACCAAATCCACATATTATTTGAATGAGCATTGTAATTCTTTTTACACATTATTCAACATTTACTTGAGATATTGATAATCAAATATTGGAGTATTATTGCAAGTACTTTATATTTTATTTATTGATTAAGTTCTCGTTATTCATAATAATGGTATAATTAGTAATACCCGTAGTTATATTAGCAAATACCCCAACAAATAGTTGGCAATACCCCAAGTTATATAAAGCAATATCCGAAGTTATAGGCAACAATACCCGAACATATATTTAGAAATACCCCAAGATATAATTACTAATACAACACAAAACATATAAAACATAAAATGATTAATAAACCACTAAATACATATTAAACCACATCGCTTAACACATGTTTAAGTGTACCATTACAACCTTCAAAACCATATACATATTAAATAGTTAAAATGTTCAACTAAAAACTATCATTTAACATTTCTCCTCTTTCCCCTCCCCAAATCATCGCCTAGATTTTTCAAAGCATCAGCCCATTTTTTTTTCTCCTCAGCACCTTTTACATCTTTTTCTTTCTTCTTCAAAGTAATATTCTTGATTAAATCGGGCTTTTGCTTATAAAAATTGTAAACCTTCTCAATAACATCAGACCTACACGAATTAAAGTTCGAAAGAAGTAGAATAACATGATTTACGCCTGATTGCTATACTTGTTAGGAAAAGAAATTTGTATTTTGTTTTGATGTGTTAAAAGTGTAAAGTAAGATGACCGGTGAAGACAATGTATAGTCGGTGATGTAATAAAAACTTTATAGACTAAGTATAGAAATAAGATAGGGTTGTTTTTAAAGAGGTCGAGATAGAGACAAGAATGTAGAAAGCACGAGGATGGAACCAGACGAGGTAGAAGATCGAGATGGAGAATCGACAGAGTAGAAAATCAGTCAAGGTGGAGATTCAAGACAGAGTAGAAAATCGGACAAGGTGGAGATTCAAGACAGGGCAAAGAATCGAGACAAGCTAGAAGAGTTAGTTAAATTCAAGAATCGATTACAATCAATTAAGAAGCGGTTTCAAGAATTAGTTAATCGATTACAACTTTCAACAAACTGAATTCAAGGAAGTTACAAGCGCCAAGAGGAGTTCTCTATAAATAGGAATAGAAATCTATTTAGAATTAATTTTGACACTTAGCACTCTTCATCATACTTTGTATACACAAGCAACAAAGAATTACACACATTCAAGAACGTTTTATACGTTTTCGGTTCTTAGTGTTTAGAGAACACTTTTTCATTAGATCTTCAAGCCATAGATATCTCGAAGTTAGGGAGATTCATTGTAAGGCTGAAGATTCATCATTGTAAGTAAGGTAGCAAGAAAGAAGAAAGTAAGTAAGTGAAGGCCCTTCTTCAAGATTCGAAGAAGGAGAGTGGACGTAGGATCGTTTGATCCGAACCACTATAAATCTGGTGTTATTTCTTCTTACCGCTTATTTACTTGTTTTCATTGATTATTTCTTGACAACAAATTTGATATCCGAAAAGGCTTTAGATCCTAATTGAATTGAGTATAAACAAAATTTGTTTCATCGTAAATACGAGTTAGGAGTTAATAGATCATCTAAGCTTGCAAAAGTTTTGATAATCTATTCATCCCCCTTCTAGATTATCACTAGAGGGTATCTTGTTTTTGTGTTTAAACTCGTTCTAAAGGGACCCAACAAGTGGTATCATAGCGGAGTTAAAGAAAACAAGTTGCAATCAGTTTTACATGCATTTGATACATTCAAGATGAAAGATGGAGAAACTGTGGATCAGTTGGATGTAAGATTGACCAATTTGGTGAACAAAGCCGCTGATTTGGGTAAAATCTATTGAGAAAGAAATTAATAATAAGGTACTCGAGATCATTAAGCAAAAGATGGAGAGAAAAAGCGAATATTCTCAAAGCTACACAGAATCATCATCTATTTCACATCATACTCTATTTTCTCATCCAAAGCCTTGGAATATGATATACAAATTGAAGATGAAGAAGACGAGGCGTAGTCATCTACTTCGTAAAGACTGTGGCATTTCTTCATCAAGAAGATTACGACAAGATTTCAAAAGCATCGATTTGTCGGTAAAGAGGAAATGACTTTATTGATCGAGACGATATGAGAGACTCAAGATGAAATATAAAAGGAATAAGAGAGATAGGTTTAATCGTCAAAATTATAAATCGGACAAGGAAGAGAAGTATTCGAGACAATGACAAAAAGAAGGATTCGGTGAAAAGATTCAAATCACCAATCGGACGAGGTGAGAGTAGTCCAAAGTCGAAAGAGGAGATATCTGTTATACACCGCAATAAACCCGGTCATTTTAGCTATGATTGTCCTCAACTCACTCCTAGAGAAAGAGAAGAAAAGAGGAAGAAGCGGGATAGGAGGTATGCGAGATCAACGAGCTCTTTTGGGTGAAAAGGAGGAAACACATGAGACATCATCATCCTCATCCTCATCGATTTCGGATCGAGACAATGACATTTGCCTAATGGCTAAGGAGGTAAACTACTACTCATCCTCGAGACAATGATAATGATAACTTATGCGAATCGATTCATGTCTTATTAACAAACTTCTAAAAGATCTCGAAGATGCCTTTATCTCGCTTATAAATGAGATAGAGGCGAGAATTTAAGTTTAAAGGATCAAATTCTTAGTCTAACAAATGAATATCGAGACAGGGGACAAGGAAGAATCTAGATTGTACATTCAAGGGAATGTCAATCAAAGACTTCTACTAGTTCCTCATCCGAGAAAATCAATGAGTTGGAAAAAGAATTGAATTCTTTAAAAATTAAATTTTCAAATATCAATATGGAGAATGAGAATGTTAAAAGGACAAACAGAGATTTAAATCTCAAGTTAGGACATCTTAATAACTCTCGATCTACAATTGATAATATCTTGATACTTCTCGAAGCCTAGTGATAAGGACATTGGGTTTTGATAGGAACACAAAAATGATCCTATCAAACCTAGAGTTTTTGTCAAAGCCACTAAGACTATGGAAAAGACAGAACTTAGTCCAAAGAAATCAAAGGAGCAAATCACCCCATCCGATATATCAAAGGAGAAAATACGGATGAGGAGAAATGTATCCAAGAGAAATCTAAAGACTAAATCAAAGTTGTTTCCAAAGTATAATGGTTTTGATGGAAGAAGCAAGTGTTATCCATTCTTTCCAAGATATAAGACAATCACTAGAGATCAATTAAACAAAATTGATCTAGATAGTCTAATATTAGTGGATAGATATGGTTGCAAAATTCAATCATTGGTTACGAAAAACTTGGATGTTTTTATTTGGATACCTAAGTATCAACTTGGCGAAAAAGGACCCAATACACAAAGGGTACCTAAGAATTAATTTGTGATTGCGAAGGATAAGGAAATAGTTAAACAAGATGTTCTTGAAGTCATCCTGTATATAGGCAGTGGATGTTCTAAGCATATGACTTATGAGAAAAGACTTCTTTCTAACTATCGGACAATAGATGGACCTCGAGTAATGTTCGGTGACAACAATTTTGGTCTAACCAAAGGAGTTGGAACTTTGATGATTGGAGATATTCAGTTAATGAAGTATATTTTGTGGAAGGTTTGAAACATAATTTCTTTATGTATCACAATTTTGTGACAAAGGATATTGTGTTAAATTCACTCATGATGCATGTTTTATTTTGGATGGTTTAAATGAGAATATTTTACTTACTGGAGTCGACGAGGTAATATCTATATTGCAAATTTCAAAAGTTGCTCTAATGATACTTGTCTTATTGCTAAGAGTTCGAAGATTTAAGTTGGCTATGGCATAAACGTCTTAGTCATTTAAATTTCAAAACTCTTAACAAAATAGCAAGAAAATCTTTAGTCAAAGGACTTCCAGATAAAATATTTTCTAAAAATCATGTTTGTGATGCTTGTCAAAAAGGAAAACAGACCAAAACTTCTTTCAAAACAATAAATGGTCCTGCTTTTCGAAAGGATTCTCGGAACTTTTACACATGGATCTTTTTGGTCCAGCTTACACCTCTAAGTTTTAGTGGAAGAAAGTATACTTTAGTGATTATAGATGATTTTTCTAGATTCACTTGGGTTATTTTCTTGTACAAAAAGAATGAGATCAGAATAAAATTCGAATTCCTCAAAAGAATTCAAAATGAAAAAGGACTAAATATTGTCAAGATTAGAAGTGATAAAGTCTTGAGTTCCTAAACTCGTTTGTTACTAACTACTTGTATCGAGAATGGTATAGCACATGAAACATCATCTGCAAGAACACCCCCAAAGAAAATGGAGTGGTAGAAAGGAGAAACAGAACCTTGAAAGAAGGCTGCAAGGACTATGTTATCCGAATATGACACTCCACACGTGTTTTGGGCGAAGCCATTAATACTGCATGTTTTGTTCAAAATAGGTGTTTAATTGTGAAAGATAAATGCAAAACTCCTTATGAAATATGGAAAGGCGAGAATACCAAAAATTTCATATTTTCATATATTTGGTTGTAAGTGTTTTATTCATAATAATGGAAAATCAAAGTTAAGAACTTTTGATGCTAAGATTGCGAAGGGATATTCTTAGGATACTCATCCGTATCTAAAGCATATAGAGTTTTTAACAAGATTACATTGTGTGTGGAAGAAACACCACATGTTGTTTTTGATGAAATTTCCAAGTCCGAAAGTATGAGATGATGTCACCAAGATAGCTGAAGATCTTAGCAGATTAAACATCAAGAAATCAGTCAAGTTCTACCTACCAGAGTCGTAATCGGATGAGGAAGACACACCAGACAAGGATAAAGATAAGGAAGCCGAGAGTTCTTCCATGTCATCCGATCGACGACTACACTACTAGATGGACTAGGAGATATTCCCGAAGGTAATACGAGAACTAATTGATGAAAATATCCCGAGATAAGACTTCATATCCAGTAAAAGATAAAGGTAAGCGAGTATCGACTTATCATTCAAATTTGAGCAGATAATTGGAAGTTTAGATTACGGAATCAGCACAAGGACACAGATAAACCAAGACCTGTTTAGTTGTTATGTATCGTTACTTGAACCTAAAACTATTCAAGCTCTAACCGACTCCAATTGGATAAATGCAATGCAAGATGAATTAAATCAATTTCAAAGACAAGATGTATGGGAGCTTGTTGAAAGACCTCATCATAAAAAAGTTATTGGAACAAAATGGGTTTTCAAAAATAAGAAAGATGAGAACAATATTGTGGTAAGAAATAAGGCTAGATTGGTTGCACAAGGTTATTCACAACTGAGGGAATTGATTATGATGAAACCTTTGCACCAGTTGCTCGTCTTGAAGCCATAAGATTGTTCTTAGCTTATGCCGCTTATAAAAGATTTCTTGTGTTCCAAATGGATGTGAAATCTGCATTTCTAAATGGAGTCATAGCCGAAGAAGTCTATGTAGAACAACCTCCAGGTTTTGTCAAAGGAGACAAGGTCTATAGGCTAAGGAAAGCTCTATATGGACTTAAACAGGCTCCTAGAGCATGGTATGATACATTATCCGAGTATTTAATTCAAAATGGTTTTGTAAAAGGTAAAATAGATAGAACTTTATTTAGGAAAGAATCTGATAAAGGTCTTTTGCTAGTTCAAATTTATGTTGATGATATTATTTTGGATCAACTAACCTACTCTTGTGTGAAGAATTTAGTCATCTTATGAAGAACAGATTCGAAATGTCCATGATGGGAGAGATGACATACTTTCTTGGACTTCAAATTAAGCAGACAAAGAAAGGAATTTTCATAAATCAAGCAAAATATACCAAAGATCTTATTGAAAGATTTGGAATAGGTACCAAATGAGAAGCCAAAATACCTATGATGACAAATTTTTCAATGGATCCAGAATGAGAAAGGAGGAGACACCGATCGACGCAAAGATAGAGGTTTAATTGGATCTCTTTTATACTTAACTGCTAGTAGACTCGACATTTCTTTTGCGGTGGGTGTATGTGCACGTTTTCAAGCTAAACCTAAGAAGAGTCATCTTGAAGCCGCAAAGAAGATTCTAAAATATTTGAAAGGTACAATCTATGTAGGACTGTGGTATCGGTGACGATAACTTTGAGTTGTCTGGATACTCGATTCAGATTTTGGTGGGTGTAAGATAGATAGGAAATCTACATCTGGAACTTGCCAATTTACGGGAGGTAAGCTGATTTCATGGTTGTCAAAAAACAAACCTCTGTAGCTACTTCTACTACCAAGCCGAGTATATGGCGGTGGAAGTTGTTGTTCACAGACTTATCTGGATCGATCAGCGCTAAGGGACTATAACATTATCACCAAAGATGTACCAATCTTTTGTGATAGTAATAGTGCCATAGCTATTACCCGAACCCGATCTTACATACGAGATGCAAACATGTTGACATTCGTCATCATTTTATTCGAGATCATGTGGAGAAAGGCAATATCGTGCTAGAAAAAATTCTTACCGATTTTCAAAAAGCGGACATATTGACAAAGCCTCTTGCGAAACAAGGTTTAAGGAACTTTCAGTCGAATTAGGATTATTAGATGGTTCTTTAATCATCTTTTGATCAAATATTCTTGAATTAACCTTGTTTTCCTTATCTTAGTATAGTATGTCTAGAAAGAATTATCGAGACAAGATTGTGTCAAAGGACAATCGTGTAGCCGATATCATTGATCTCCTTTTATAGGAATCAAGAATCAAGGATTAGTCATATTGACCATATCGACTTGATAATTACTTATTCGACATAAGTAAATCGGATAAGGATGTGATAGTCAACTTTCTTCTACGTAATCGGATGACTATTGAACCTTATTCGACTTACTCAGTTACTAACAATTTTTCTAAGTGTCTGTGATTTCCAAAGCAAGAACAAAGGTGACAAGATTCAAAATACAAGTAAATGTCAAAAGATACAAGGAAATGCATAAAGGATGCTATCAAACCGCATAAGGAGAAAAAAATCGGGAAGTTTTCTTACATTCTTCTAATTATGAATATTGGGTTCATATAATTAATATATGAATTTAATATCATAATTCACTCTATCATTCATTAAAAATGAAGTTACTCGGTAAAATAAAATATTTCGTTTTACAAAATTAAAGAATAAGGGTTCAAATTTTGTTTTCTAAAAATAATAATATTTTATTTTATCTCTCCAATTAACTGAAAAGTAATTTCTCAAATTAGTAACCGTGTCAGGAGAAGTTACTATGGACCCGAAATTTTTATCAAATCCAATTTTGAAACACACTAAGTATACTTCACGCGCCGAAGTGGAGGCGGTTTCGAAATATGAACCGTCTCAACCTCACGCGCGACATATTAAATATTATTCTGTACACTTTTCAAAATAAATGCCATAATTGCATTAATGGCGATTCGAAAGGCTATATTTACACTTTTTCAGGCAATTATTATTCTAATAATTGTTTATTATTATATTTTCCATATAAATAGACATTCGTGTGCATTATTTGCATTTACGCACACATATATTCCTTCTTCTCTTAAAACTTCTTTTCCCTCCTAAAAACCTTCAAACACTCATCAATGGCGGACACCTGGAAAGAGCGTAATCAAATATGAATATGATCTCGCATCCATCGAGAGAACGTACAAAATCCGAAATGTACGTGGAATGGGACATTTCAACCGATCCGAAACCGAGAGAAATCCTTCAACTTCTACAAGATAGAGGTTTAAAGAAATACTTGCTCGATGAAACCGTCAAAACCCAAAACCCTTGATGATCTTGCCGCCGAATTCTTAACGAGCAAAATCAACGATATCTTTGGACTAGAAACTAGAATTCGGACTCTTGAAAAGTCTAGAAAAATTCATGTTTCAATTTCGATATCGGTGAGATTTTTGGCTTAAACACCACCGGAGGCAACCCATTCTTGTACAAGGTGAAGAGTATTTGGAGAGTTACAAAATGATGGCAAGGAAAACCCGGAAGCATAACTCTGCAAATCAAGAAGGGAATGTTACGGAGAAAGTATAGGCTCCCGATGCTTATTTTGACGAAATGTATACTAGGAGAACAGCAGAGTCATGATGGATTGACTAAGCCACGGATATCTTTGTCGAGGGCCATCATAGATGGAGTTGATATTAATTGGGCTCGAGCATGTACTCCCGTCGATGGAGGAAAGAAAAAGTTCGTCAAGACAGAGGTATCACCGAGGTGATAAGATGGTCGCCGACCAAGATAACAAGTATGATGGCAAGAATCACCATCATACTTGAACACAAGATTGGGACGGACAAGCTTGACTGGCGACGGGGTGAAAAAGTTCACAAAACAGAAGGGTTTGCTTGTCAAGGATGAGAAACCTTTCGGTCCAACAGACTCGAAGGAGACACCCCATCTCCAAAGAGAAGAAGAAGGCTTCTAAGGCCAAAGGAAAGAAGAAAGTGGAGACTGTGTTAGCCGATGAATCCTCATCCGAGGAGGAGGAGATTGCTGAGGAAGAAGAAGAGGAAAGGACAGCTTCCCAAGGGGGAAGTGTTCCACCAAGAGGTTGGTATATCGGGCCGGACGGAGACAAGAGAAGTCTCGTCTGGAGATGACTCGAGAAAAGAAGAAGAAATTAAGTCACCCTCATCATCTTCATCCTCATCCGAGGATGAAGTTCCTAAATTCATTTCTTCCCAACCTCGCAATGAAGAAGCGGACAAGGCCGCCGCTTCGAGTCTCTAAAACAGCCCACTCCCATAAGTCCAACACCCACTCAAACCTCATATGATCCATTCTCTTTCCTACCCACAACCTCATCTCGAACCAAATCTTTTCTTAAACCTACCAAATCCATCCTGGGTTATGGGACCGACCGAGACCTCACTCCGAATCCTTGGGAAAAAGTTCCTTCTCGGACAAGAGTCCACTCTCAAAGATGAGCACGAGCTGTTGAAAGAGCTTATCGATGTCTATCTCGTTAAGAAGACTCAGGCTTGGATCTTTTGAGGAGACAGCTATTACGATAGCCGAGGCGGGAGGAAACAATTTAGCCATCACGGGAGAAGGAGGTTCTCAAGAAGGCAAAGTTGAAGTCATTCCAAGATATACTCACTTTGAAAATGCCTTTGTTGATTACATTCTACAACGAGTATATCTTGGAGATGAGACTCCCGAGGAGATAAAATCAGGCGAGAAGGAGGAAGAGCAGAGGAAAGAAGAAGTTGGTATGGAGGAGGAAAAGGTGGAGGAAGTGATAGGTGGAGCCGCGATGAGCCAGTGGGATGGATCTGAGGAGGCACAAACAGAGCAGACTGTTGAGGTGCAACCCGAACTCCGAATTTGAAGAAATAAATCTTTCTCGTGAACAGACCATGCCCTCCACATCTCGTGTCCGTATCCGAAATGGATGCATTAAAAGTTGAAGTTCAAAATCAAGACTGCTGTCTCAATGCTTTTCAACTAGTTCCAAATGTCATCTCATCGTCAATCAAGGAGAATGTGGAAGCTGCAATTCATCAGAAAACCAAGATTGATCTATACTTCTCGGAATAAGACATGAGGAACAAATGGCTGCAGATTAAGACGATTGCTAAGGAGATGAACTCACGGGATGAATGGGTAAAACAAGTATGTTCGTTACGCCTTTGTTGAGATCAAAGATTCAGTTGAGGAGCAAGTAAAAGAAGCATGGAAAGCCAAGGAGGCATCATTTCATCAAGTCCTAAAGATGCGGCTCGCTCTAGAGAAGGATAGGCATTTACGAGCATTAAGCAATTCATGGATGATGAGTTTAGAAGAGTGAGGTCGGACGAGAAGAAGAGATATGACCAGCTTGATCATAAGACAGGGCATGTACGAGAAGAGCTTGTAAGCCAAATTGAGCAAGTAGCCACTATCTGCAATACTAGATTTCTTTGATGCTAAAAAGGGGAAGATAGTGTGCTCAAGAAAAGAGTAGACGAGCAAGAAGATAAGATCATGGCTTTGAGCATGAAAATTGAAGAGTTGTCGAAGAATTGCTAAAAGCGAGAGGAGAAGAAATCTGAGGAGAAGACAGAGAAAGTTGTAAGGAAGACAAGATCCGAACCTACAAAAGAAGTCCCTCTGTGCAAGAACTCCGCTCAAATTACATCTCCTTCGGATCATCTAGAACAGCTCAAGTTCCAAAGAAATCACAAGGCTGAGATAGATGCGAGAAGAAAAGATCGAAAAAGAAAAAGAGATGAGAAGGAGAAGTATAAGAGAAGGGAGGCTAAGAGGAGAAGAGAGCAGGAGAAGGCGGCAGGGAAAATATTATGATCGATCTCTTAGACGATGGGTTCGAAAGATAACGAGATGAGCAAGGGGAAGAAGTCCTTAGGCCATATCATCGAAGCGAGGTAGTTCCCAAAGAAGTGTTATTAATGGCAGATCGCAAGGTGGAGGCCATTCGAAGTGGACTGGATTTTCCGGTTTCATGTCCGCAAAGTGATTAAGTGGGGACTCGATGAAGACGAAGCTTTCCATAATTGGCTGGAAGAGAAGGACCCCAGGATGTATCAATATCTTATCAACCTTGCAAATGATGAATTCAACTCGAGGCGTAGTCGCACCGGCTTATTCTCGAGATGGAACCCCCTCTAACGGTGATGGTCATCTGGATCTTGAGAAGATTAAGCGGTGATAATCAAAGCGAAGCCACAAACTGATCTTGCAGAGGGAGGTGAAACTATTTCACTTAAGAAGCGGGTCTTTGTGCCGCTCAATGTTCCGAGAAGAAAATAGGTGGTATGACTAGTCTTCTACTTATCTCATCTTATCTCTGTTTTTGTGTAACATACATGATGACCGATGCAAATCTTGAATAAATCTTTTGAACTACTCTCAATCTTTGTTGTTTTTTTAAAAACTAATCGATTAACCTCTTGATTTCTGAAATATATTGATTCATTTTCTAACTCTTAAATATCCGATTATGTAATCAAATTGTTACGATTATCCGATTCATGATGTTACGATCATCATGCTAATAGCAATAATTGTTCTAGTTATCCGATTATGTGATTTAATTGCTTATTTTACATTTTTAAGATTACTAACATTTCTTTTCTTGAGCTGAGTTTTAACATCATCAAAAAGGGGGAAATTGTTAGGAAAAGAAATTTGTATTTTGTTTTGATGTGTTAAAAGTGTAAAGTAAGATGACCAGTGAAGACCATGTATAGTCGGTGATGTAATAAAACTTTATAGACTAAGTATAGAAATAAGATAGGGTTGTTTTTGAAAGAGGTCGAGATAGAGACAAGAAGAAAAATGCATTTGAGGATGGAACCAGACGAGGTAGAAGATCGAGATGGAGAATCGATGAGTAGAAAATCAGTCAAGGTGGAGATTCAAGACAGTAGAAAATCAGACAAGGTGGAGATTCAAGACAGGGCAAAGAATCGAGACAAGCTAGAAGAGTTAGTTAAATTCAAGAATCAGTTACAATCAATTAAGAAGCGATTTCAAGAATTAGTTAATCGATTACAACTTTCAACAAACTGAATTCAAGGAAGTTACAAGCGCCAAGAGGAGTTCTCTATAAATAGGAATAGAAATCTATTTAGAATTAATTTTGACACTTAGCACTCTTCATCATACTTTGTATACACAAGCAACAAAGAATTACACACATTCAAGAACGTTTTATACGTTTTCGGTTCTTAGTGTTTAGAGAACACTTTTTCATTAGATCTTCAAGCCATAGATATTCAAGTTAGGGAGATTCATTGTAAGGCTGAAGATTCATCATTGTAAGTAAGGTAGCAAGAAAGAAGAAAGTAAGTAAGTGAAGGCCCTTCTTCAAGATTCGAAGAAGGAGAGTGGACGTAGGATCGTTTGATCCGAACCACTATAAATCTGGTGTTATTTCTTCTTCTTGCTTATTTACTTGTTTTCATTGATTATTTCTTGACAACAAATTTGATATCCGAAAAGGCTTTAGATCCTAATTGAATTGAGTATAAACAAAATTTGTTTCCATTGTAAATACGAAAGTTAGGAGTTAATAGATCATCTAAGCTTGCAAAAGTTTTGATAATCTATTCATCCCCCCTTCTAGATTATCACTAGAGGGTATCTTGTTTTTGTGTTTAAACTCGTTCTAAAGGGACCCAACATATACGAACATCCTCCTATAAAAAAAAGTCAATAAAAAATAAGATAAGAAACTAAGTAAATAACAAAAATATGAAAAATAAAAGAAAACAATTACCCGAGTCAAGTCTGGATAAGAATAAGAAGTACCATTGAATTGTTTGATGTGATGCATCATATATACACCACAATCCTTATCGGGCTTTCCGGTTTGCCACTTTAAAGACATGTTTTCAAATTTATATCCCAAAATATCGCTGACCTTAGGATGTTTGTTTTTCTCAAGAAACCTAGACATCAATTTGACCTAAAGAAAGTAAAAAAAAAAACATATACATTCAAAGATGTAATTTAAAAATATAAAATGATTAGAAACAAATAATTATAAAATTTTTAACAATACATCGCAGACTTTGTGTAATCATTATTTTCCTCAACATGCTTCAAATTGTCCAGATTGCAACTTTGAATCAACAAAGTTAATTACAACGACAACAAAATGGTCATGGATACAAATAGGAATGAAAATCTGAAAAAGAAAAGGAAGAATTATTAAACTTTAGTAAAACCAAAATAATTAAAAATACACAAAACAATTACAATTCAACTAACCATTTCGGCGGACATGAAACAACCTTCATACACGTAAATCCATGCATCCCAAACACGAAGAAGTTATCACCATTTTTTCAACATCAACTCCCTTCCTTACAATCTCACCCAAGAAAAACTACACAAACAAATAAATAGAAAAACAAAGGATAGAATAATCAATAATCAATGATAAATAATAGCCTACTTGATTACAAAGCAATACACAAAGAGTTACACAAAGAATACCCCAAAATATAGTCAGCAATACCCCAAGAGTAAAACAAGAATACCCTAAGACTTACAATGCAATACCGCAAGATATACACAAAGAATACCCCAAGAGTAAAACATTAATACCCCAAGGGTTACATAGCAATACCCAAAGAGATAATCACCAATACCCAAAAGAGATAACCACCAATACACAAATAATAACTATACAAAACTTACATTGTGATTAAGATTGAAAGCAAATCTGCTCCGTCGACCATCGATAAACACATCCCCATTAACATCCAAGCACCAGGCGAAACAACAAAGCAATATCAATCTCTTGGTTAGGCGACAATGACTTAATTTCAAAGCATTGCAGTCCCAAGACCATCCCCATGACTATAATAATAATCTCTAATCAAAAAAATAAAAATGTATATATAAGTATGCACACATGTAACAACTAAATTAAAAAAATACTAATCAAATGCTTACACTTGAACAGATACATCACCATCGTAAAAACAAAAGTCAACGGCTTCCATATGGGGTTGTGGAATAGTACGATAACACTTCTTGTTAAACTTCACCACTTGAAACATACCCAACTTCATCATTAATCAACCAAAACAGACTTGAAACATCCTTACCAACTCTCTTCACCTTTGAAGAAACCGACTTAACGGCATCATCAAGCTTATCACCTTTACGCAATCTCCAACGGTCTCCTCACCAGCCTTGGAACCTCCCACCACACCAGGCCTTTAGACCAACATTCTCCTCACCCGGCTTTATCCTTGCTATCTCCATCAGCCCCATCCTTTGCACCAACATCCTCTTCAACCCCGCATTCTCTTGACCAGATTTTTTTAAAGGCGGCTCATCAGCCCCAAGATCAACCGTAAAACCGTCCTTAAACCAATCTGCTTCATCACTGCAGACAAATTGGTTTCAAAAATAGGTGGCTCGGGAGTCCAAATCAAACTTAGGAGCTTTGCCAGCCAACTCTTTCATCATCGTAACATATTTAACCAATTTATCAACGTATCCGTGAAGCTTCGGGTTCATAAAGAACTTCTGGGTATTCGACGGCTCAGATTCGGAGTGGATTACGAGGAAGAAGAGGGTGAATACCGTCGAGAAATTTACGAATCTTAAGCATCAAACCTCCAGAAAAATCCCTAGCCTCTAATGGATAGACAACAATATCTTCTTAATCTCCCGCAACAAAATAAAGAACAAAAATAGCATAAGTAGAAAAACAATAAGAAATACTATGGAATAATCAATAAAACATAGTATACGATACTCGCTATCCCCACTTTCTTTACGAGAAATTGTAGACTTGTAACCCCATTAATGAGACACAGGATACACACCACCAACCATATCACGGTAACCAAAAACACCAAAGACTAACCTCTTGATAACACCTCTTCTTCATCTTTTCATCATTCCAATGCTGAATCAAAGGAATAGAACACGGCTCACAAACACCCCTCCACTTCACCTATGTAAGTACAATATTTGTAACACCAAAACATAGCCACTAACATTCTTAACCCCATCATTCGATATGCTAAGACAGAATCCGACAATTTTTTCAAAACAAAATTACACTAATCCAACTTATGTATATCTTCTACAACCTCAAGGGACTTAAAATAAATAGTACTTACGTAAGCGATTTGAGGAAGGACAAAGAAAAAAACAGAGACAAAACAAAACAAAAGCCCGCTTAAAGTCATCACCCCCTTCACTTAACTTCTCAACAATCAAACTAGCCAAAACCAAATCGGAGTCTTAGTAGCTATACCATATTTCTTACTAAAGGATTCAAATACAGACGTATCATCGAACGTGAATAACAAACTACATTTCTCCCATCATTCCTAGGAATCATAAAAACATCATATACATCATCGTGATGTGAAATTGCCTAAAATCATCTACGAGATAACATACGACTATCGCCATTAAAGTGTTCCACCAACCACTTCAACATATCCCGACTAAAACACTTACTCAAATTCAACTTCAAAAGACCACCGAAACCAATGCTAACAACATCTTCTTTTTGCTTATCATTCAAAGAATGCAACAACTCAAACAACCCAAGAGGACGACAACTGCGTCAAAAAAGTGCTGCATATACAAAAAAAAAGCAAATGAGAACAAGAATAACAAACAAAAACTAAACATAAACAATTAATCAACAATACCCAAAACATATAATCACCTATACCCCAAGTTATAAGAACCAATACCCGAAGGTATAATCACCAATACCCTAAGATATAACCACCAATACCCCAAGTTATAATCACCAATACCCCAAGATATAATCACTAATACCCCAAGATATAACAACCAATACCCCCAAGATATAATTACCAATACCCCAAATTAATAATTATTAATACCCCAAGTTAAAATTATCAATACAACACACAACTTCTCAACACAACCCAATGCATTAAAAATAATACACAATAACTAAAAAAACAATACCCCAATAACTAAATTACCAATACCCCAAATTATGAACAACAATTATTGAGAAAAACTACAAAAAGAAGGAAAAATACCAACTAGCAGTCTCCTTCCTTGAAAAACTTTTTCTTTTAATACGAGAAGATTTAGAAGCGCATTCTTTCTTAAACGATCTTTCTCCTCCGAATTAACATCGCATCCTTTTTTCTTTCGAGCGAACATCAAGGCATCCTCATTTACTCCTTCAACATCAACTTTTTCTCCTTCCTTACTTGATTCTTCCCTTCGCACACCTCTGTTCTTCTTAATACCAGTTGATTTAGAAGAAGATTTCTTTAGAGCTTATTTCACCACACATCCCACCATCATCCTTCACAAGTATCTTCATCCTTACTTGCATTACCAACACGCTGCTTTTTTGAAGATTTTCCATCTCCAAACATTACTTTCATCCTTCCTCTTCGAACGCAGATAAAAAGAAAAAGAGCAGAATCCTCAAAATCATCACTACCGAAACATCTACATTACTAGAAACGTCTACATTACGAGAAATGTTTGAAGATACATTAACTTCAGATCTTTTAGAAGCATTTACAAGCTTCCTATTAACATTGGACCTTGTTACGCTAGAAACAAGTTCCCTCCTCCTCCTAGGACCACTACCTTTGGGAATCCAAAACTTAGTTCGAACCATTTAGAACGAAAACGAAAGAGAACAAGAAAAAATGATTAAAAAATTAACATGCAAAAGGAAAAATCCCTAAAATCGACAAAATATTGAAACATAATACGTAAAAACATAATACTTACGAGTTTGAACAAATACTTACGATTTTGAAAACCAAACATGAAGAATCGAAAAAATAGAAAAAGATTTTGAATAAATACTTACGAGTTTGAGGAAATACAACAACAAAAGCTTCAATCGTTCAACAAAAACCTTCGATCGGCCTTCGTAGAAGAAAATACTTCGAAAATGAACACAATATCAAAAAGACTATGAATCGAGCGATATATAGATGGTTTACAAGTTCAAAAATGAAAAAACTACCAAAAATCGAAGAATAACTAACGATTTCGAAAGAGAAACCGTCTAAGATCGAACAAAATGGAGGAAGTAAGGAGTATTGCTCAAGAGTATTGCTCACGAAGAAGAAGAAGCGTGAAAACAGAGACGAAAGAGAGAAAACTTTTGATATTATTGACCCGTTCCTGAAACCCGGTCTTATCCGCTCCAGATCCGTGAAATAAAACCCAAACCGACCGCGGGTTTGGTCAAAATTGATTTTAAATCAATTTCAAATTGGAGTGCAAAATCCAAGTGCATAGTATGCACTTGGATGCACCCTAGAATTTGTGTTCTATATTATATTGTACGACACGGTGAGCGTGACGAGTATTAATTATTGAGTGGGTCTCCTATAAATAAGTTTCATAGTATGAAACTTATATTTGACCCATTTCTCTTCTCATTAAATCTAACCTTAAACTTGACCCACTAACCCTTACCCACAAAATTTGAATCAAAACAATCAAAAGAAGTTTCATGGTATGAAACTTTTTCACACAAGAGTTTGCCTTAATTATTATCTTGTATGACCCATGAATGTATAAAATTTAAGTCAAATCATGTTTGATTCAAATATATATATTCACTCCGTCCGGAGTTATCTTCATGTGTGAAGAGACACGTTTATTAAGAAAACTTAAATTAGTGTAGGAGAGAGAATAAAATGTAAGGGTATTTTGGGTGGTTGTATGAGATAAAGTGTAGGAGAGAGAATAAAGTAGAATAAAGTAAGAGTGACATTTTGAAATTTAAATGGTATTGTGAGGGTGCGGTTTATGGAGAATATTCCATTTTAGGGTGTGAAGTTAATTGTGGGAAGTTGCGAAAAGAAAAGTGTGAAGATAACTCGGGACGGAGGGAGTATTAATTATTACATTTTTTTGGCAAAGTATTGGTAAAAATGCCCTTTATCTTTTCAACTTTGTGATAATGTCCATTATGTTTTCAAAATTAGGTAAAGTGCCCCGAAACCGGCTACACTAGGTTTCTAACCTATTATTGCCGACGTGGCACTCTCTCCCCACCATCCGTCATTTTATTTTCGTTTTTTTTTTGTTTTTTCAAAATCCCCTTATAATTCTAAAATATATATCCATTAAATACAAAGGGAATCACAGAGGGAACGGGAAATAAGGGATTGTAAGGTTTATTCAACCAAAAATCCCCAAATTACTTTAGAAGAATCGGAGAGTCCCACCTTTGGAGATGCGATTTAGAGATCCGGATAAGATTAAGGAACCTCCTCCTCAATATGGTAAGTTTATTTCTCTTCTGGTGTACATTTGGTTATGCGATTAAGGTTTTGCTTTTTGGGGTGTCCCCAATACATGTGTTTTTTCTTGGGTTAAGTTATTTATTTCGTACTCATGTGGGTGGGGATGGGGGACCTCAATTTTGATGTGGGTTGGATGGGGGACCATGGGTATGGGGGACCTCAAGGTTTAAAGTTGTCGGGTGGGTGTGGATGGGAGACCCGAAAGTGTATTTTTGTCTCTATTGATATTTTTTTTGTATTGTTTTTTGTCTATATTGGTATTGTTTTTTTATTATTGTGTCTTGTTTTTATTATTGTTTCGAGTGTCCTGCTTTTAAATATATATTTCAGGTGTTGATAGTACGTAATTTACTTTGTGTATTCATCATGGGGACAAATAGATAGAACTTTAAATATCTATGAGGGGGTGAATTGTGCAAGTTTGATCATGTGGGCATAAATAGTAAATTCAAGTGATGTAGACAAGCTAGTTAGTTACATAACAGATTGTGTTCTTGTTGACTTGTATGCAAAACCTTATGGGAGATAAGGTTTATGCATTTAATGTATGATGATAAATTTCAGAGGCTAAAAGATGATATCAATAATTTGGGTAGAGAAATTAATATATATAGTGTGGAACAATTTGGTGGCTATGGGAAAGAGGCGTAAAACCCGGGAAAGAAAAAAAGAGGGGGCTAAGAAAAGGTAAAAAGACATTGACTAAGAGTGGGATAGACAAAGAAGTAGAAGTGGGAAAGAAAAAGAGAGGTGGGGCTAGAAAGGGTAAAAGCCATTGATTAAGAGTAAGATTTTTAAAGAAGCGAGAAGTGGGAAAGAAAAAGACAGAGGGGGCTAGAAAGGGTAAAAACCATTGATTTATGATGAAACAGATAGTGATATGGCTTACTATGATAGTGAGGAAGAATCGATGGTGATGACCAAATGTTTGATGATTTCATTGATGAGGATCTTGAGTGGAGAGGAATCCTGAGAAAGAAGTTAGATAAGAATTGAGGGTGAGGGTGATGACTTAGTGGATGGAGAAGCAGATTTGTTGGAGAGTGTTGATGACTTACAGAGTGTGCATGAAAGGGATGAGGCAGGGGGTACCTCCGTGTTTAAGCCTCGTATTTGATAGACCTCCCGTGTTGTTATTAGGAATGATGTTTAGCACAAAAGAAGAGTTTAGGGATGCTATTGATACACATTCTATCTTTGAAAGGAGAAATGTTAGCTACTCCTAAGAGTGACAAACATAGGATATATGTTGTATGTGATGATAGAGATTGTCCATTTAGTGGTTAATGCACTTAGAAAGGGTGATGATTACGCTTTTGAAATTACCACATGTCTTACCGATCACACTTGTGTCCCTAGTTATCATGTCAAGAATATGAGGTCAAGGTGGTTAGTTAAAAGGTATGGCTATCAATTTAAAAATGATAACAAAAAGATATGTCATCCTTTGTAAATACTGTGGTACATGAGAATAGGTGTCATGTTACACGTTGGCAAGCATATATATGCAAGCAAAGGTCTGTTAAGGCACATGAAGGGAAGGCAGATGACCAATACTCATTGTTATGGGACTATGTCAAGAGATTAGAAGAACAAATCCTAATTCAACTGTGTTATTGAATGTTGAGCAAAGCGGTGGGGGGAAAATATTTTTCATAGATTTTATGTGTGTTTGGGGCTTTGAAAATAGGTTTGATGGCAGGTTGTAGGCCAATCTTTGGTGTAGATGGGACTCACTTAAAAGGGCCATATGGGGGATTGTGTTACTTTGTGGGAATAGACCCTAATAACAATTTGTTTCCATTTGCTTATGCTGTGGTTAATGTAGAGAATGGGAAAAATTGGGACTGGTTTGTAAAACTTTTGAAAGAGGATCTCAATATTCAAAATGACCATGAATGGACTGTGATTTCAGACAAACAAAAGGGATTACTTAAGGCTGTGTGATGATGTTCTTCCAAATGCTTCACACAGACACTGTGTGAGGCATATGCATGCTAGTTTTAGAAATGCTGGATTTAAAGGATTTGCATTTAAGAATGCAGTTTGGAGAGAGCTGCAAAGGCATCAACTGTTAGTGAATTTAATGTGAGGATGACTGAACTTAGGGCAATGGATCAAAAGGCATATGATTGGTTTCATGACAAGCCTCCACATCAATGGAGTAGGTCACACTTCTTAGTTATCCTAGATGTGATATTTTGTTGAACAACATGTGTGAATCTTTCAATTTCGTGATTCTCGAGGGCTAGGGAAGAACCAATTTTGTCCATGCTTGAACAAATTATGACCATACCGATGAAAAGGAATCAGAAAAATAGAGATACAACTAAAAGATGGAAAGGAACAATATGTCCTAGAATCAAGAGACAAATGCTTGTTAATGAGTCTAAGGTTGCAGATTGCATTCCAATAAAGTCTGACGCAGACATTTTCGATTAGTTGCTTAGATGGAAGTCGGTATGCGGTGGATCTCGTGGGAAGGAACCTGTGGTTGCAGAAAATGGGATCTCACTGGAATCCCATGCAAGCATGCTCTCCGCCATACATAGCCAAAAACGGGATCCCGAAAACTTTGTCCACAAATGTTATCGGGTTAGCACTTATCTTGAAGTGTATGAACCTCGCTTATAATGCCTATCAATGGGAGAAGTGAATGGAGACACATTGAAGCAATCCCTCCCAAGCCCCCAAAACTGAAAAGGTCGGTTGGAAGACCTCTTAAGGCTAGAAGAAGAGTTGGAGATGAACCACAAACAAATGAAAAGAAGAGGTTCAGAGGGAGGCCTACAAACAGAGATGCCTATCACAAAAAGAGAAATCAAGATACTTTGTCAAGTGTGGCAAGTGTGGAGGTGTGGGGCATAATAGGAGAAGTTGCACCACCGATGATCAACAAGTATTGGAGGAATGTGGACTTGCAGACTTGACTAATGAGAGTGTGGTCATGAAATTTTCAAAGGATATCCCCACCGATGATCCCCAACAGTACATGTTTTGTACTACTTTAATTGATGGAATTTTACATATTTTTACTAATTTCATTCAATTTGCATATTAGATGGTGAATGATATCCAAACTCAAAGTGAACCCGTAAGTCAAGTGACCCAATAGAACATAACACAAATGTGGTTAGTTGACATTCTAACTTTCATTTAATTTTCCAAGTATATTGTATTATTAGTTTACAATCTAACTTTCATTTATGTTTATTTTATTTTAGGGTAAAAGTGATCGGACCAGAGGATCAAAGAAGTTTGTCTTCCCCAACAAATTGAAGAAAGTATTTGCCAAGAAGAAGATTAAATAGATAGACAAATTTCGATTAGTTGTTATGTATTGAAACAAACAAATATTAGTATTTTGAAACATTATCTTGGTATATGGTATGTTTTGAACAAATGTTACATTTTGTGCAAATATTGCTCAAGTGTTGACATTCGATTGTGAACAAGTGCTACTTATTTGAACTAGTATTGGCATTTTGAACAATTGTGAGCAATTACTATGTATTGAACAATTGTTGGTTCATTTTGATCATTTGTGAGCAATTACTATGTATTGAACAAGTGTTGGTTCATTTTTAAGGAAGTATTACTATGTATTGAACAATTGTTGGTTCATTTTGAGCATTTGTGAGCAATTACTATGTATTGAACAAGTGTTGGTTCATTTTTAAGGAAGTATTACTATGTATTGAACAAGTGTTGGTTCATTTGAGCAATTGTGAGAAATTTGTTAGTTATTTTAGTATCATCAATCATATTGGAATTAAACATTGAGTTTACAATATCATCATCATATGGAACTAAAACATAACTCATAACTCACAACAATTGGAATTAAAAACAGAGTTCATATCATTTAGAACTAAAACAGAGTTTACAACATTTGAAATTAAACACGTAGTTTACAATATCATAAAGGGAACATACAACACATTACTTCAAATGGAACAAGACTGCAAAGAAAATTATCCATGATACTATGATAATAGTAGTAAGCTTTTTTTCCTTCTTCTTCGATTTCTTCCGCAAAACTTCAACCTTCTTTTCGCCCATAATTTCGCTTGCAACTCCGTAACAATGCTATTTTCGGTTGACCATGATGGAGGATCCACCCACTCAAAATATCCACACCCACCTCTCTAAGGAAAAAACAGAGTATAAATCAAACAAATAATTGACACCCACAATTCTAAGAGTAATAGACAATAATTTCAAGAGAACAA
This sequence comes from Paraleonurus japonicus, assembly GCA_030762865.1. NCBI lineage: Eukaryota > Viridiplantae > Streptophyta > Magnoliopsida > Lamiales > Lamiaceae > Paraleonurus > Paraleonurus japonicus. Next base: position 34,072,548 of record CM061052.1, read on the forward strand.
TTAAGTAAAAACATACATTCCAATTCCGACAGTAGTAGAATCTTCTTCCCCTATTACCTTCCTTTCGAGCAGTTTGAATTTTGGCCCTAAACCCACAATCACACAAAACTAATCCAATTGGAGAAGAAGATGAGAATGACATTTTCTATATTACCCCTGCTTCCTTTCCTTCTCCTCCGCCTCGCGTTTTCTACTCTTCCTTCGCCCCTACGTGCGTGTTGTTGAGGGAAAAATTTCCCTCTCTCCTCTCTTCTCGCAAATCTAGGGCTTGTGTCGAATGACGAATTGGAGGGAAATGTTATGATTTTCCCTCCTATATCGCACTCCAATCACCATTTATGTTCCAAAAAAAGAAAAAACGAAAATAAAATGACAGATGGTGGGGAGAGAGTGCCACGTCAGCAAAACCGGTTAGAAACCTAGTGTAGCCGGTTTCGGGGCACTTTTACCTAATTTTGAAAACATAATGGACATTATCACAAAGTTGAAAAGATAAAGGGCATTTTTACCAATATCGCCAACATACAGGGCATTTTTGCCAATTTTCCCCATTTTTTTGCATAATAATGATTCAAAATCAAAGTGGCGTTACATTACGTGCATCAAACTGTTCCATATAAAATAGTTTATAAAATGATATTCACAGTTCACACGTATGACACTCTCGTATATTTTCGTATTTTTATGATTTGGGGCTAACCCAGCCAAATACAGCAGGCCAAACAGATGGGCTTGTTTACCCTACATAGTCCAATTCTATGATCTTTGGGCTTAAATCTAGCACAATAAATTCACACGAAATAATTTGTTCTGGTATTAGTGTCATACTTTATGTTATATATTTATAATGGGACAACTCCTGTGTGAGACCGTGAGATCAACATAAGGTAATTATTTTTTAATAAATTATTATAATTTTTTATAAATATTATCACTTTTTCATCAATTGTTATTACTTTTCAATTTTTTATCACTTTTATACTAATTTGTATCACTTTTTCAAAAAGTGATAAAAATTTACTAAAAAGTGACTAGATCTCATGCATGAGACGGTCTCATACAAATTTTTGCCATTTAAAATATATGAAAAACATGTAGAGAATGAAATAGTAATCAATTTTTTTATTTTTTTATGCGATAAAATAATAATCAATTAATAATATATTTGATTGATACATTTTATCTTTTAAATTCCAAATTGATAATTGATTTATTTTAGAATTTGAATCAATAAAACCTCTATATATTAATAATTAAATGGGATGATACATTAAATGAAGAAAAAAATTCGTATGAGAACGTTTTAAACCCCTCTAAGAATATGAAATATGTTGGTAGGGATATTAAATATATATGTGAGTGCTTAAGATTTAGGAGTATAATGCTAAGTCTCAAGTTTGAAACTCGTTGGGTGCAAACAATCTACGAGATGAGTCAGTCTATACGTAACTTAGCTCGACTTTAAATGAAGCTCCCGCTAGTGGACGATGAGATTGGTCCTCTTAATTAATTGGTTCTTGAGCCGAATACCGAGTTATTAAAAAAAAAATACGTGAGATGCCTTGGAATGAGACGTGAAAATATTAACTTCAAAAAATTATCAATAAAATATCAAATACTCTTTCTCGTCCCATATCGCTTTTCACACTTTTCTTTTGGTTTGTCCCACATTAATTTTCACATTCCAAAAAAAAAAACACCTCCTTAAACTCCACCCTCACAATATTCATATATTTACACAAAATGTCATTACTTTTTACACTTAATTCAACCACCTCCTTTACTTTAATAATAAAAATTTACAAAATACCATTCAATACTCCACTCATTATATTTTTTTAAAAATATGTGTTCATATTAATGTGAAAACTAATTTGGGACAAAAAAATATATAAATATAAATATTAAAGACGAGATGATATCCGCCTTATGCATGCGACCGTCTTAAACGTGGCTTTAAATGAAATACTAAAAGTGAAATCCAACAGATAAAATGAATCAGGAACAACACTTGGTGGAAGAGGTAAATTTGTTTCCCATTCACTTTTTAACCACGTCGCAGTAATGTTATTACAATCCGACACGTGTATACCACGTGTGGTTACCTCTACAGCCCTCCCCACTACTTTTAAAACTTATTACAACCAAAGGAACCCTCTCTCTCTCTCTTTTTTTTTCTCTATCAATTGGTAAGATTTGGACAAGTACACGACACAATGGCACCAAAGAAGAAGCCGCCCAAAACGGTGGTCACGGCCAAGAAAGTGGTGGAGGAAACCCTCGAACTGGTGGTTTCTCCGCCGGACGAAAAATTGAACTCCTTTCCTCTTCCACCAAACAGAACGAAAAGGTAGAAATCCTAACCGTAAAAAATAAATCACAGAAACACAAAACCACCAAGGGGGCGAAGACCCCCGCAGAACCACCGCAACAAGGCGGAGACGACGACGAAACGCAACCGGCCTCGGAGCCTGAAACCGATCCCAAGCCGCCGCCGAAGAAGAAAGAGGAGAAGGGCGGCGAGAAGAAGCGGAGGAGGCGGCGCGGTGGCGGAGGGGCGGAGGAGTACAAGAGGTACGTGTTCATGGTGATGAAGCAGGTGCACCCTGAGATGGGGATTTCGTCGAAGGCGATGACGATTGTGAACAATTTGATGGTGGATATGTTCGAGAGGGTGGCGGAGGAGGCGGCGCGGCTGACCAAGTACACGGGGCGGCAGACGATGTCGTCTAGGGAGGTGCAGGGGGCGGTGAAGCTGGTTTTGCCCGGAGAATTGGGGAAGCATGCCATGTTGGAGGGTACAAAGGCTGTTAATAATTACTTAACTTATGTTACTACTAAGTAGTAGTATCTGCATGCATGTTGTAGGTTTTGTAAAATATGTGTTTTTTAAGTAATGTATTGAAATTGCGTCCAACTAGTGTATAGTTTTGGTGATATGGGAAAAATGTAGGATGTGATTGATTTGGATTTATGTAGATGGTTATAATGTATTTACAGTGAATATTTCATGCACATCCCTAAAATGAAAACATCACGCAATATTAATATCCTACAATATTATTTATATCACAAAAATATCATTCTTATTTTACTTTCTATATTATTCTCTTTCCTACCCTATCTCATTAAATCCCCCAAAATACTAAAATATTTTATTCTCTCTTACACTTTATTCTCATAATAGTCAACAAAATTAATTTTTCTGTTTATGTGTTCCAAGAAGTGGAGGAGCAGCTTTTGTTCATTGTGAATGCGATGATCAACTGGAATTTAATCGATTTTGTAATTTTTTTAATTTAGTTCCATAACAATTTAGTCTCACGTCTAGTTGAATTGCTTAATTATCACCCGATCAATTTGATAATTACAGGTAATGCTGAAATGAGAAAAGTTAAAAGTTATTATACATCGACAAAGGTGCAAATTACATAAACCCAATTATAACCAAAATGCTCAACAAAAATTATTAAACGAATTCATTTTATCAGAAAAATATGAGTGTTATTTTAAACGACTCCTTTATCAGAAAAGACCATAAATAAATACATATTCCTGAAACCCAACAACCTATATAATACACTGTATTTTACCAAAATATTACATTTATTCGAACTAATAACATATAGAAATGAACTAACAAATTTTGGTTTGAAATTTGAAAAATTACCAGGCATAAGTATTCTTGGATATATAACAATTAAAAATCAAACCAGAATCTTGATTTAATCAGATTTCCAAAATCAGGTCAAATTTTCCAAAATTTTAGATTTTTGCTTCTTCTTAAATTTAAATCAGGTTTCCAAAAATCAAATTCTCAAAATCAAACCATAATCAGTAGTGTATGATCAAACCAAAATCAGATTTCCATCATGATTTAATCATCAGATTTTTCATTTTTATGGGCAAAAATTGTTACACAAACACATCTGTTGGTACCAAGTGATATAAGGTCTAGAGGAAGGGTCAATTTCTTTATTTTCTTCTCTTTAAACATAGTGGGTGTCATTTGTTTTAGAAAGCAATTACCAAACTTGAAAATAATAATTTTTTTCAGTTGTGGACTACAAAGTCAACAACTTATACACACTTTGTAGAGATTTGATATTTTCTGGCTAGCTATTTAAGATTGATCAGAGATAGGTATCTTAGGAAAACAGATAACAATACAACAGAAAAAGTATGATAAACTTTTAAAAAATCTTATGACTTTTAAGAACAAATACAGAAGGTTTGCAGCCAACAACCCAAAGAGGTGACATCAGCGATTTCATATAACAAATGAATGCTTTTATAAGTATGATGCAATGAAAGCAATAACACACAATTTATAGTGGTTCAAAGGTGTTTGTAATCCTCCTACATGCACTGTTGCACACTCAGTACTGCTAAATGCACTAAAACAATGAGAAGTTTATATACAAAACTTTATCTCCTAGCTGGACTAGTTCCCCTTGTTGTTAACTGAAATAAATGTGAAGATTTACTGTGGATGTGGCTATAGAATTGGTTAATAACAATATTGATTGGAGAATTTATGGTGATAAATTTCCAAGAACAATCAATGAAGATGATGAGCAATAAATATTAAATAAATACAAAAAGCAAGTAAATGAGAGAGGGAATTGCCGAGGGATTTTTGTAACTCATTTATTGTGCCTTGTAGGTCTTATTAAAACAAAATGAGTGTTTCTCTAGGATCCCACGAAAATGGGATGTGCATTAAATGCACAGATTCTCATTAAATGTGAGAGTAACTCCTTTGTACTTGGGATAGTGAATTACCCTCTCACGTCTTGTCACCGTCCGCCAGCGTACGATTCTCTCAGTAACAAAAGGGATTTCTAGCTATACTAGGTACGTTTGACATCCCTAGCTAACTGTTACATTGGTCCTACTACTATTCTCGGGAGTGACTTCGCTTGGAAGCCACCGGCTACCGAGCTACTCGCCATCGGTCGTGCCGAGCTCGCCCATGGCGAGCCGAGGTCTTTGTCGGACTCGGATGAACTCGCCATTTGATTGGTTTGCTTGCCTAGGCAGACGGATGAACTCCTGGTTTGGTGTCGAACTCCTCTAAGCTCGGCCTCGTCTGGATGACTGTGCTCGCCGTGGCTAGGCGAGGAGACCGGTCATGTATGGGCCGAGCTCGGGGGAGCTTGGCTTGGTTGGATTGGGCAGGCCCACTTGGAGTTGGCCTATGGGGCGAATAATCGCTTATACAACACCCTCACTTGATGAAGTCACCTATATCTATCACTCAAGTAGAGGAACTATTGAGAGTTCACACTAAGTTCACTCAACACTCTGGACTCGCTTAGCTTTAGAGTCTCACATAAATGACTTTCTACACAAAGTAGTTATGTACAAAGAAATACAAAGAGTTCCAACTTATGCAGAGATTACAACTCTTCTAAGAATAAGATCCTAACACAATGAGCTCCTTCTCTATAGACTAATTCAAATGCAAGAGAGCTTGAATAAATCTGTTTGAATTATTCTCTTTACTTGGAGTGCTTGTATTTGTTGTATGTCCAAATTGTTTACAAGCAAATTAGTCCTTATATTTGTAGGAGGATCCAGTTTGAGGTTTTATCCAGGTTGGAGAGATAGACTCTAGCCTTCAATATATATTTCTCTTTTTTGAGAATGGTTGCTCAATAAGGAGTATACAAAAGGTAATGAATTAAATGCATTGTCCTTTTGCATTCTAAGATTGATCGTATTCCAATGATAGACTGTCCTTGTGTCACTTGTCCAAATATGACTCGATTTCTTAATAAGAGTACAAGGGTTTGTATGTACTCACACTTCCTTCTCTTAGGTTATAAGTTATTATAATTGATTAATGAGCTTAAAATAAGCTTTAGTTAATCAATTAAAGTAATTACAAAATTAAATCTTAATTATGTACTTGTAGCTCCTAATATTATTCTTGTTGTCGACTTGACAATGACTCAGTTGTTGACTCTTCTAATCTTTCAAATTATATTAGCTATTATTTGTCAATTTGACTCTAGCAATTTTTATTACAACTTTTATAAAAAAGAAACAGATAACTATCATATTCTATTACATATTTTGTCTCATCAAAATTCATAGAATTATTTCTGATAATTTCACCATTATTTATAATGGCAAAACCTAACAAAATTTAATGAAACTATATAAATATGAATTTTATGAAAATTATATATTCTCCTTGAATATTACTCTCAACATCACAATTTCGGCGCCCTCCCTTGTTTCTATTCTATCAATCTTTTCTTCACCGCATTATCACTACATTGGAAACTACCTCCCTCCACGGGACCACCACCGCTTTCGCCGGTGACGCTAGTTTTCGGGCCATGGACACTAATCGTCGCATTGCGAAGAACCTTCATCCCCAACTCACACTTGTACATCCCTATGGCCTTTTTTCTCCTCTTCACATTCTTCGCCGTTGTATTCCTCTCCACTTACGTCCGTCGCAGCCTCCGCTGCCTTCCACCGACGCAAGGGCGGCCTCGGGACCCTCGATCGTCAACTCGCCGCCTCCGGTGGCGTACGGTGAGGGCGCCAAGCGCAGATGATATATAGGCGACTGCATAACTGATTAAGCGAAGTTTGAGGAGAGAGAGAATGAAGCTAATCCCGCATCGTGGTCACATGTTCCACTTTATTTGTATTGACGCGTGGCTGCCGACGCACGTGACTTGCCCACTGTCTATCCTCTCAACTCTTCAACGAAGCACCCGCACCACCCTAGATGACTATTGCATACTCCCTCCGTCAAAAAGTTTGCAGGAATTTTTGGCGCAAAATTTAAGAAAAAGTGTGATGAATGGAGTATTAAGAGATAATTTTGTAAACTTTTATGAATAAAATAAAAGAATTAATTGAATTGAGTGTATATGAGGTATCAAAAGTAATGACATGGAAGGTAAATATGTGTGTATTGTGTTGGTGAAGGTTGTGAGGAATATTTTCATTTTGGGTATGCAAACTTTTATGGGACAAACTAAAAAGGAAACTATTATGCAAATTTTTATTAGACGGAGGGAGTACAATATATATATATGTACGTATATGTATATATATAGTGCATTTTTGATCTTTAATTTCGAGTAGGATCCCAATGTTTTAAGCAAATCACTACAAAAATTCTTGTTTTACCAACGAGAAAAAATCCGTCAAGAATCAATGAATTACAATTTACCAAATGATTAACGATAGATTACCGATGAATTTTTACCGCTGAAATGCTCGCCGCTAATTATACCAACAAAATAACGGTGCACAAGAATAAATATTGACGAGGTACTAACGGATAGCAACGAAAAATGAAATATTACTTTATATGATTTTTCCGTCGAAGATCCGCTTCAGAAACGGCCAAGAAACAAACTCCATTGGTAAATTGATATATTAAACCGTCAAAATTCCGTTGATAATCCGTTAGTAAATTTTGTCACTAATCCGTTGGTAAATATATCTCATTGATAATCGGTTGGTAAAATTTGTTGATAACTGTCGCTAGTTCATTATTAAAGCTTGAATTATGTGAGTAATTCAATTTTTAGTATATATGTTGGCCTTGTTGGTAATAAAAATTATGTCACTAATTTTTTTAATATTTATTCTGTTATAAGCTTTATATCATGCTATTTAAAAATACTATAATAAATTTAAATTACCTCAATTAAGAATCCATATCCAAATATTCATAACAAAAACTACAAATATAAATTACACCATTTTGTCAATATGGTTTATAACTTTTTTCAAGTAATACAATCAATGATAGTAGATTTACATATCTCGAACAAAATTCAAAGTCAAACATAATCCAACACTAAAATAATTTCTAATCGATATTCACTAAGATCCTAGTCATCACCATAACGAGGGTCTTGAAAAGCTAGAGGTTGAGGCATCGACAACGCTCCATTAGAAGGCATATTGTCTCCATCATTTGTGTTTATCGTGCCACAACGTCGTCCAATACTCGCTAGAGCAATGCAAAAACAATTGTCCGATTAATGTTAAGTTGATAAAATGTTATTTAAAATACCACAGTGTGGTGCTTAGGAGCAAAAATATAAAAAATTACAAGATAATTAATAATGACATAAAAACTAATAACATTGTCTTATGCATCACTAGTTAAGAGAAAAGAATGCTCAATTTACCAAGGTAAAGAGCACCACCATTAGATCATTTTGCAAGCATTCAAATGAAAAATAATGTAGCACAACCTTAATCCTTTTTTTCCATACAATCGGTATACACACATACATATAATATATCAAAGACTAATCAAGTACTAACTTCGAGCATACCTCACTAATAATATCTTTTCACCAGTTATGACTCTTTCCAAGTATCCAGATTAAATGATTTTAAAAGTTGGAATGAACAAGTGTAGTATTATGTATTACAACATGTAATAAAACCAACATACATCTATTTCTTTTTATTTTTTATAGAGGCCCGTCTCCAATGAAATACACAGACCTATTATAAATTGAAACACATTAATAAACAATGCATGAAATTAAATTTTAAAACTCTCTAAAATGTTGCTTACAAAAATCCAGTTGTCTATCCACATAGCCTTCAACAAGTAGTGTTTGAAAAGGAGTGCCCTGCTCCTCAATACATAACTCGAATTCTTCATCTCTGCTCCACCTACAATTAATCAACATAAGAAACGATTGTTATAATTCTTTCACTTAGGCCCTGTTCGGTTGCCACGACAAGGCACCGATTCGGGAGTTATCGGACCAATTCACCGGTTTGGTTCTGCTCGTGAAGGCCCATGAGTATACAATTGGCCCGCCACTAAATACTATTACCATGGGTGGAGTTGCTCGGCACTTAAATGCGGAGTTGATTTGTCATGTTCAAACAAGAAATACAATTGATAAATGTATTTATGTAATTACCCCGAGGTATATATAACCAAAACCCTAGTTTTTCATCCCCGCATTATTTTCTCCTCTCGCCATTTTCCTCACTCTTCATCGATGACGACTCCTCCGTACACATGAGACGAACTTTGATTTAGATTTGTACAATCCGCTTCGATTCACACCTTCTTGTCATAATTTATGTACGGGCATTCTAATTTTTCTATTGTTAGGGCTTTTGAACAAGACGAATCGCCCGCGCTTCACCGATCTCGAACATTTCCGTAAGTTAGGTAGTTATATTTGTTTCAGCTTCTTCTTTTTCTTTGTCTTAATCTGTTGGAATACAACCAATTTAGAAATTCTCTGTAGAAAATATGTCATTTTTATGTGCATTACAACTACCGTTGAGGAATTTTTTTATTTATATGCTACTGTAATTTCGTAAATCTTTCTTGGTTGTTTCTTTAGGTTCATATATGGCTTTTCGTTGATACAATTTTTTTCCAGCTTCTTGTTTTAGTAGCTCGTGTTAATCGTTGGACATCTTTGAGACATCTCGACCGATTTTGGTATGTTAGTATTTCAAGTAGTTCATATTAATACCTATTTTTTCAGATTTCAATAGTTCGTATAAATATGGGCTCTACTTGTTGGTAGTTTACTACACCGTGTAGTATCCACTTCAAAAAATGAGAATATAATGTTGTGCTTTCTTGTATAAGTCCTGGCCGAGCTAGCTGGTAGTTGTACTTTCTTGTATAAATCGAACTACTTGCTTTTATAATGTTACATTTATGTATGCCGATTTGATTCAGTGGCCTCAAAAAATTAATGTGTAATATATGAATGCATAGAATTACAATTTCTGCAATATTTTTATGTGAAAATAAACCTCGGTTGTAAAATACCGTGAACCGAAATTAATAAACACAAGTTTCAAGCTGAATTGATAATAGATAACATGATAATAGATAACATGTATATTCAGCCTTGTCATTCTTATTTGTGTAGTACTAATATCACAAAATATAATAAGTAAAAATGAATGATCTAACTATACATGGTTTTGAGTATTTCATTTGTTTTGTGGCATACATACACGAAAATGAGTATTCTAGATTTGCATTTCATATATTTTGTAAAATTCACCCCTAACAATGCATACCTATGTTCGTAGACAAACATCTCTTTTTCAAGATCTTCGTATGATGAATACCATCGCCAAACAAAATGAAATTGTTTGCTTACTTATTAAGGAAATTATGCAACACACAATTCTAGTTATTTCCTTGATAATAATTCTCATGAAAAAATAATAGGAAACATAATAGAAGGGCTGTTCGGTATAGTGTAATAGACCGCATACCCCACCAAGTCAATGAACTAATTAAGTTGGTGGGTCGATATGACTCAACCTCGTTTTGAGAACTTGCGATTAGATCGAAATACTTTCGGTAGGCTTTGTTTACTTTTGAGCAATTTGGGTGGGTTGAGAGCTGGAAAATATGTTAGTGTCGAGGTGCAAGTGGCAATCTTTTTATCTATTTTGGCACACCACAAAAAGAATAGGGTGGTTAAGCACGATTTTCAAAGATCGGGTAATACTATATCACAATACGTACATGCAGTCTTGAGTGCATTGTTGCAGCTACATTCCGTTCTTTTTGTAAGACCAACACCGTGCCCAACATCAGCAATAATCCAAGATGGAAGTGGTTCAAGGTAATTTTCACCCCTATTTTATTAAATTTGATGTAAAAATAAAGTAAACATAAACTCGGTTTAATTTTTGAATGTAACATAGGGTTGCTTGGGGGCACTAGATGGGACATATATCAATGTGCTCCCACCACGTGGATAGGCCTCGATATCGAACTAGGAAGGGTCGATCTCTACGAATGTTTTGACTTGTGATCGAGATATGAGGTTTACGTATGTATTGCCCGGTGGGAGGAATCAGCATCTAATGCAAGAATATTACGTGATGTTAATAGGAATAACAGAATAAAGGTCCCAATAGGATAGTGCGGGCATGACTTATGTCCATTAAATTGACACATTAATACCGCCCCTAGGTGGTGTAAATCTATTCACAAAGTTTAAAAGCAATATGATGTTTCGCATAAATAAAAAAATTATTTTTATATACAATGATCACTATCACTATTTAAATAGAATATCTAATATTGTTGTGTAGTTATGCGAGGAAGCTTTGATAAAACATAGTAATATTTGTCTGAGACATTTCTTTTATATAAGCGATTGTGAATGATGATGCGTAAATTTATTAGTAATTTTTTGTGCAGGCATATTTTTAGTAGTGCGTATTTTTATATAGATTTTCATTGATAAAATATAGTAATATTTGTTCAGGCATTTCTTTTATATAAGCATTGTGAATGGTGATGCAGAATTTATTAGAAATTTTTGTGCAGGCATATTTTTAGTAGTGCAACCTTTTATATAGATTTTCATAATGTGACTCGATCCTGTTTTTAATTTATTCAAACTTTAATATTATTTTTTACTTTATGCGGGAACTTACTATTTATGCGACAACGGGTATGCAAACATCGCTAGATTTCTTGCTCCGTCTTCGCGGTGTTCGTTATCACTTGGATGAGTGGGGTCCAACATCAAACAGGCCAATCAACTACAAGGAGCACTATAACATGCGTCATACACGGGCACACAATGTTATAGAAAGCGCATTTGGTGTAATGAAAATGCGGTGGGGCATATTACGGAGTGCAACCTTTTATCCAATGAAAATTCAAGTTAGGTTGATAATGGCCTACTTTCTTACGCATAACTTTATCCGTAGTGAGATGTCCGATGATTCTATGGAGCAACGTTACGATGCAAACAGAAATAATGAGAATGTTGTCGATGCTTGTGACGACACCGAATTCATTGCCACGATAGAAGCTACACAAGAATGGACAACCCATAGGGATGAAATTGCGCAAAGAGATGTGGGCGATTTTAACGGAGCTTAGATATGTTTTAATGGAACGTAGACATTACTTGGAGTTGTGCTTGTTATTTTCATTGCGAGATGATTGTTATTTTCTTTGTCTTGGATATTTTTTTAATGTGCAATCAACAACATGCCTTTACTATTAATTATCGACATGCATACTATATAATGTGAAATCTGGAATTTATATTTTGTTCGAGCTTTGGGCCAGATTGTATCGGTGCAGCCTATTGGGATGATAACAATACTTATTTGCTTGAAATTCATGTAGGAAATAGAAAACACTAACTCGAATGGAAAGCGTGGAAGGGTGCACTGAAAAGACATCAACAGCTCACGAAGGGTTTGGTCGAACAGGAGGAACAAACACTACTTGCGGTGTTGAAAGATCTCGTGAACCATGGGTGGAAAACCGACAACGGGTTCCGTCTTGGATATTTGTTGAAGCTCGAGGAGGCAATGAAAAAAGCAAACCCACAAACCGATTTGATGGTGAATCCAAACATATGCTCCAAACTTACAACGTGGAAGAAGGCATATGGATCAATCGTGTCCAGGCAACGAGACATTACGGGTGTTGGATTCAATTTGACTACAAACACCCTTGAAGTTACCGATGATCGGTGGGAGCAAGTTGTGAATGTAGATATTTTATGAATTTCAACCATTATCTACACAGTTCATATTCAAATTGAATCTTGACAATAGTTTTGTGTCATTCGCAGAGAGATCCAAACATGAAAGGCATGCGTCACAAAGAGTGGCCTCTATTCCCAGGTTGGCTTGAAATATTCGGTAAGGATCGGGCTACGGGTGAAGGGGTGAAGACGTTCGGGATGCGGCAAACAATATGAACAATAACTCGAGCCAAAAAAACCCCTTCACTCCCTTTCGATGCCATGGCGAGAACACAGTCAACCCGGATGCAGATGCAGATACACGGTCACCCTAAAGAAGGATTCACCCGACGAAGAGCAGACCGACAATAGAACCGCATACACCAAACCACAAGAAAACCCTTCATCCGGTCGCTCAAGAGAAAAAAGGTAAAATCTGAATCGACCCAACAATGGTTGAACCATCAAGGATCTATGCCAAGCACTGCAACGTCTTGAAGTTATTCTTTGGTAGAATGGGACATGATCACGACTTGGTGAAAAAGATCGCGCGTATTCGGTCTTTTGGCTAATGTTCCGGTCTACCTACAATCCGAAACTTCGATGTAACAGAGATAATCGGGACAAAAGTCGAAAGGCTCGACATTTTCATGGGCTTAGATAATGATGGTCGTGCATTTTATGCTTTATGACTCCTTGATCGTGCCAAGGACCAAGTTGATCATATCTAATTGCTGTTTGTAATTTCTTTTGTAATATGCACGCAATGAAAAATTGTGTTCTCGCTTATTATTATGTAATTAGATGTACTAGTCGAAGTTTGTGATGATACAATGGCTCCCTTTTGTTATTAGGACCTATCTTGTTGCATTATTCACAGAGCAATTTGACTACCTTGTTTTAAAGCACTTCAAAAAATAATAACATTGAGTATTAGTAAACACCCCCTAAATATGGATGCAAAGAAATGAGGCACTTGAGAAGATAGCAGGTTATGGGCTACAACCAAATATGATATTGTATCCGATATCATAATATAATTTCAAAGACAGTGGAACAATTTCTTGTTCACATGGGGAGCCATTTCCAACTTCTTGCCAATTTTGGGAGCTTTTTTCTCCGATTCTTACTTTGGTCGATTCCTCGTTATCCGCTTTGGAACTCTTACTATCTTCTCGGTGAGCTTCCATTCTTCTTTTCTTTCAAACAATTCACATTTTATTTAAATCCAAAACTATACAAATATATCACATGAATTTTTTTATTTTATGCCGAGATCAATTTTCAAATAGAAGCTTTGATTTAATTAATTAATTAATTAATTGATTGATTTCTGTTCCAATTTCCAAAATATTGTCCAATTTAATTACCTTTTCATCAAGATAATCGTATGTATGATGAAATCTTTGAGACTTGCATTATGCATCGAGTTAATTTCTTTGACGGAAAATGCATCGCTAAAACTTGGACTATTCATTTTTTATAAAGGGCAAATTTTTTTTTACTGATTCAATTTAATTTGATCAAAGTTTGATCCATTTATATATATATATATATATATATATATATATATAATAAAATGTATCAGTTCATATACAAAAATATTAATATTGTGAAATAAAATACTCCAAAGATTTATTTATAGGTTGAACAAAATTAATAATTTTTTAATATATAATAACAACACATATTAATGATTTAGAGAGCGAGAACATATAAACACCCCAAAAATAATAACACCGAGTATTAGTAAAAGGTCCAAAAACACAAAAAAACTAATAATATTATTCCATAACATTGATTAGAAAATTAATAATATGCATCAATATGGGTGAGATATATAATTGATTCGAGTTTAACAACTAGCCTCTTTTCGAAAAATTACCCATTCACCGCTACTAAAGAAAACAACATAATGAAAACACAACGATAAACAATAACAAACTTAATATGCCGATGTAGGCGGGAAAATACATGCCAGAGCATGAGATCACTTCTTTACAAATGGAGAATACTTCGACTTCGAAGGGCTTGAAGATGCAATCGAGCTAGCTTCCTTCTTAAGAACGTCGATCATCGACTTACTTTTCGAAGGGCCGGACTCCAAATAGCGACTTCATGTATATACCCTTTGAGGAGGATGTAGAGAGGTCACCTGCGTTGGATTCCACACTCACAAGAGCACGACATTTGTTGGATTCTTGATCACAAAACAATTTCTTTCGAGGAACTTTCCTTTGTGCAACAACGGGTGATTCAACCTCTTGTTCGGCGTCCGAGTCACCTACAATAATAGGTTCAAGTGCAGAGTTAGGGCCTTGTAAGATTGGACCATCCGAACTTATATTTATCACCCCACCAGCTTGTGGCCCATTTTGCACGTGACTCATTTTCCCCACCGAATAATTTTTCAGGGTGTCATACATCAAATTTCCTCTGTGGTAGAATGCTTTTGCAAATTCATTCTCCTACAACAATAAATTTAATAAAATAAGACAGTAGGCATAGTAAATAAAAATAAATTATATCACGTAATAATAAATAAAAAAATATAACCTTGAAAATATCTTCCCATTTGTCTCGAGTAAACGTGGTTGTAGCATCTGTCCCAAATCACACCTTCCACCTCCGTAACACGTTTGAACACGGTGTATCATTTCTTTAGCATGTCCCATTGATATATAACGTCGTCCCACGTGAATTCATGTTCGAGCATAACATTTACAAAATCTTGACCATGTTGTAGTGAGTGATAATTCTCGCCATGCATAGACCAAGATCCCATTTTAAAATCTTCCATGAGGATTTGAATGAAGATATTCACACTGTCTTCATCCCAATTTCCCTCATAAAAGAAGCACTCTTGGGGAGGTATTTGAAGAAAATTACTCATGCTAAATCTATGGTTTTTACGTAAGTGTGTAGCAAAATGGCTACCATATCAACATATATATATATATATATATATATATATATATATATATATAGCCAAAAAGGTTGCCCTATGGTCATTCACGTGGGACATCCAACGAAATGAAACAACACCGCCATTTTTTCACAACTCATTGCAACTTTTGAAAGTAAGAAAGAAATATATTTCTCTCGCAACAATATTCCTTGCATCAATATTCCTTGGGATTCCTTTGGAAAAGTCATGATATAGACATACATAATTTTATTTAAACAATTGGCAGCCTACTAAATTTGCATAGGTACATATTCAATAATCACATGATTCCAACCATCTTTTATTAATATATCGAACATACTAAATAAAAATATACACAGAAAATCAAACAATCGATTAATACTGCAACCAAGGTTTTGTTCGCACATAACAACAGAGCATTAAATATCAACCAACCGGCTATCAAAATATACACAAGAAATCAAACAACCGATTCACACTAGCAATCCTATAATGACGCCTATCATAATTAGTACAATGAAGAAGAAATACACCGATCATACACATTAAAAACCAAATCAGCTTTGGATTGGTTAGTATGGAATTCACACTTTCAAATCGATAGTCGAATTATTTCTTTGATTAGCATTCCTATCTCCATCAACGCCGGATAGCACACTCCGATGATGAACTACGTATGTAGAGTTCTCAATGGAGGGGATGTGGGCGTTGTGGTAACCGATCCATTTGCGGTTGAACTTGACACGGATGCCATTGATGATCGCTTCATCCGGATGTAATCATCGCACCAAAATTTTTTTGGATGCTTATCATAATAGGGACATTTGTAATAGTAACGACCAGGGTTTTTGCTTGATCACCCGCGCACCGTAAGTTCATCTTGCCTTTCCCACAACAACATTCGGTGGAGATAACGAGTGAAAATCTATCGACATTTCAAACAAAAACCTACATGGTATGTTCATTATTAGTAAACAACAACATACAATATCTATTCATATATAATGATCCATTTGAATTACAAATGAACAATAACATTTCATTATGACACTTATGCACATTTGTAAGCTCTGGTTGCATTTCAATCATATACACATTTGCATAACAAACAAATTGAAATTTAATACAAGATACCAAAATACAAAATTTAACAAATTGAAGCAAATTAAATACATATAATTTGTACACCCAGTTTGGGGCTAATTTGACAATTATTAGTGAAATGCCCAACTCAACTTACGAACACCCAATTTGGGACAAATATTTCATAATTAGTGAAATGCCCATATGACGAATTTCCAATAGAAGCAATTTTTTCAATAATAGCAAAATGTCCATACGACGAACAAACAATTGAAGAAAAATTTTTCATTGTTAGCAAAATGCTCGTATTTACGAACAATCAATTGGAAGCAACTTTTTCATGAAATGCCCTAATTTATAAAAAAATAAAATAAAAATAAATAAAACCTAAACCCACGAACAAATGTAATACCTTCGATGATGTATGCTTTGTCAATGAAGCCTCCACGGAATGTGTAACCTCTGTCTCGGTAGACACACCAGAAGAAGACGATAAAGATTGTTTCGGTGAAATACGGATGTTGTGAGAGATGAGAAAACAGCTGAGATCGTCTGTACTTTTTAAATTATGGAAGGGTATTATAGGAATTACAATATTATATAAGGACAGTCTTATAATTCAACCCTAATGAAAGACATGTAATCGGACATTTTTTTGGAATTTATCGGTAGCATACCAAACTACTAGGCCGATGTTATATTTGACTTTTAAGCTGGATCGATTTTTAGTGGCCACAATCGGCCCTATTAAATATCAGACCAACCAAACAGCCCTTAAAATACGAGGGCCTAAAGGGAAACCAAGTATATATGTTAGTCCTTTATCCTATTTTGAGCATCCCGAGAGCCAAAACACTGCATTAAAGAGACGTCGTCAAATCAAACAATCAGCAGATAGTGATGAAAGTAAAAACGATAAACCCTCGAGCAATTACGCACCCACTTGCCTCAATATACTCTAATAGTCAAAATTTCAGTTACAAGAGAAAAATACCTTGCACTAAATAAACAAATCACACATGGAAGTTGAGAGAAATTAAAATTTGCATAATGATCACAAATGGAGTATCAACTATGCAAAGTTCAGGTTGCTCAACATGGCTGCAATATATCTAATGAGATAATTGAAAACATATATACATAAAAATGCAATAGATAAATACAATATCCTAATCTTTCTAGTTTCTTCTATCACACAATTAACTATGAACCAATAAAAGGGAAGGGAATAAAGCATTACCATCATAACAACTTTTTCAAATCGAGGTGTGGACTTAGCTACGAAAGAAGCTCTTTATAGAGATATTTCTTGCTCCTTAGTCCATCCATGGTAACACCACAATGACATTTTTTTGTTGGTGCATAGTTTAGATAACTCATCATCCCCTTTGTGATTTCTCACATCTAAAGACCTTCAATTCACATATAATTTGCATATATCAATCAGCACTCAAGATTAAAAATTCTCTAAAATCAACTCGATTGACCCTATAGAAAATCTATAGAATTAAGGAAATTAAACATATTTTAAAAAAGAAATTGCAAGGACTTATTATAAGACGACGATCGCATTCAAACCATTTTGAGCCCGAGAAGGTACATTATACAATAAAAATCTTAACGTACACAAGTATTGGTTCGATTCGTGGATCAATAAATTCTAGTTCCAATACGCTAGATTAAAAAAGATCCCAATAAGTTAAATTGATCGAAGTATTGCAATATAACAAGTTCATTGGACACGACACAAATGAGTGCAAGGACCTCTGGAAAGAATAGTGGAGGTTGTTCAAAGAAAGACTACTCAATGAGTTCATTATCGGACCTCATAGGAGAGGAAACGTAAGTGCCCTTGTTGGTCTGTCGCCAGCTTAATCAAGACCGGTCGGACCAGCCTACGACCAAACAAGCAACGACTAGGCCTACCTTCGCCAAATCTTCCAATTGGCGACGCTCTCGTTATGCCGAAGACTTACACTTAATGATTCCTGGAATTACTGATGAATATATATGTGAATGACAGGAGAGGCCAACTCAATCCGCAGGGCCGAGAGCAGAGGTTCCGCATCGTCGATCGGGCATCTAGGGCCGAGGCGCCGCGACGGCATTGGTCGATCGGACCTTCTAGGGCTGAGGCGTCACGACAACGTCGATCGATCGAAGGCCGAGAGCGGAGGCGCTGCGATGGCGTACAACAAATCGAAGGGCTGGAGGGTGCGTCAACGGTCAAGGTCGGCGATAGAGAATCGAGAAGATCGACAGTCGGCAATAGAGGCGGCCGACGGCGGCTACCGTGTTTAGGAATTAGATTTAGGGTTGGGAAATTGAGAATTAAGAAATAGAAATTTAGGATGCATTAGTATAATTAATAGTAAATAATATTTGAAGTAAATATTAGTGACAAATTTTAATCGTTGTAATTTTTACTAACAGAAAATTTTGTTGGGAATAATGAAAATTACAAATGAATTAGATTTTCGAGAAAAATCCGTTTTTAATCCGTCGGTAATCCATTAAAAAATTGTTAAAATTATTTTTATCACAAGTCTGAGAATTTAGTGATAATTACCGGCGATTAGATTTGTTAGAAAATTATATTAGTAATCCGTTAGTAATCTGTCGGTAAATTGTTGAACTCAATTCCCTCACAAATCTGTTGGTACTTAGTTATAATTGCCAACGGATTTAAATCTGTCACTAAAAATCCGTCGCTAAAATGAACTTTTTTTATAGTGAATGTACTAGTTTAATTTTAAATAATTTCTTGTACTATATATGTACAGTGGAATATTTAAATTTTACTCCCTCCATCCTATATCTGTTTTCACATTGATCGAGCACGAAGGTTAAAAAAATGCATTTTTAGGAGTTAACCATGTGTAAGTGAAGGGTATAATTAAGTAATCATGTGTATGTAAAGTAAGAAATTAGTTAATTGAGTTGAAAAAGTAATGACATTGATGTAAATAAATGTGTATTGTGAGAGTGTTAAAAATAAAAGGTGTTTCCATTTATAGGTGAGCAAACAATTGTGGGACGGACGAATAAGTAAGTGTGCAAACACCTTTGGGACGGAGGGTACAAGATATATAATTAGTTTAATTATGTTGATAGATATGTGTATGCATAGATGAGTCATGAGTATGTAGATATTGAATGATGTGCGTAGTGTAAACTAGTGGCGTATCCAGGATATAAATATTGTGGGGGTGAGACTCGAAAACACAATAAAATATGTATTTTAGTTTAATTAATATGTATCAACACTTATAATATTAATATAATTATATATAAATATAAATAATATATAATAATAAATACACATATTAATATAATTATGTACACATGAATATATATATTATATATATATATACATACATATATATATGAACTTAAAAAAATTGGGGGACAACGATCCTCGCTTGCTCCATTTGAATCCATGATTGAATGTAATAAACGAATTACTCTCTTTGTTAAAAAAAATTAAAAGAAAGGACACATAAAATAAACTTGTATTGTATTTAACTCATTTTTCATATGCACTAACCATAGCTCATTAAATATGACCCATTAAATTGACCTACAAAAACAGTTTCATATGAAACTATTTCACCCTAAATTTTACGGAAAAAAAAAGGAGGGTGATAATTGTAATTTTGAAGAATAATTTTATAAATTTGTATATATAAAGTAAAAAAATTGGTAGGATTATGTGTGTGTGTATATATATAATATAAAAAGATAATATATATTTTTTTAGCGAGAAAAGAATAATGATATTAAAAATAAAGTTTGTAGAGAATTTTTCATTTTAAAAATATGAAAACTATTTTATGGTAGGCAAAAATAAGTTTGAAAACTTTTTTAAGAGGAGGGGGAATATAAAATGATAAGAAGATCCTCCATTGAGATTGAGTAAGGTATTAATGAAGAGGTGGGGGTCTTGTTATCGTATGCCACGATGCTCCAAGAAAAGCATCGGTGGAAATGAATGGATTGTGGAGGACCACTAATTTGGGTTGGAGCCCAAGACACAATTATTTATTAAATGGGTCGGGTTATTGCCACAAAATATATTGTTGTAAATATTTTTTTAAATAATGTATTTGTATAATGACTTAATTATTCGTTCTCAAAATTTTAAAAATTTGGTATCTAAGTACACCCATTACGAGAAGATGGATCAAATGCGATTTGAACAAAGGGAAAGAAGATACATGATTGAAGGGTTTCATGTTAAATACACTTACACTTATGTACTTCAAATTTGATCGAAGAGGAGGACGTATAAGTTGTAAATGAATAGTTCCGGATGTGCTAGATACACTTATGTAAGTATTTCCATTTGTTAGAAAGTAGATTTTTTTTTCTAAACTAGGGTATTGGTTGAAGTTTTTGTTTATTTAGGCTCTAGTACGATTTTATTGTTGTTTACATCCATAATACAAATTTAGAATGATAATGTGAAGGTTGAAGGCGATTGGCGTGTTATTTGTTGAAGGTTACAAATTTGAATTGTGCATAATCGCTTTTACGCATAAATGACACGTGTGTATTATACACAACAAACATTTTCTTTATAACGAGTCCGAACAAATGGGCCGAGCCGGGTGCAGGCCCACTGGGCCACAAATCATTATCGGGTCGGGCCGGGCTGGGCTAGACTTCGATTGTGATTTAGGAAAAAAATTTGTACAACCTGTCTTGTCATTTTACCGTTTGGAGCCCTCTTGTGTGCAATGTATTCGTTGCAATTTGCCGTTTCACACGATTCTACATGCTAAGGGCCCCCACATGTTTCCTAGATGGTATTATATATGCATGTTTAGTATTCTACAAAAAACCCACATGTCTCAAAATATAAAAAATATTGTGGTTTCCCTTGTCATCTTCAACAAAAACACACTTCTCTATCTATAATGCTCGGTTTCAAATTATTCAACCTCCATCAAGAATTATCTAAGATATTTGAGGACACATTATTGTGTTTGTATTCGCCCAACCATAATACATTTATTGAAAAATATAAACAACCCGGGTAGGTTGTACTATCAACTGCGAAATACATGGTTGGTCACATTGGTGCAAACCTTTTCGTAGTGAAGAACACTTTAAGCATGAGAATGTGTCGAGTAGACCACAAAATTATTGGGGGGTCAAAACCGCATGTGTCAAATGAAATTGAGTACAAGATAACTATTCCCACTTTACTAATTGCCAACACAATAACTTGATTGTTGTGTTGTTCTTTGGTAGGGATGTAAACGAGCCGAGCCGAGCTGAATACCATCAGGCTCGAGCTCGGCT
This sequence comes from Paraleonurus japonicus, assembly GCA_030762865.1. Classification (NCBI taxonomy): domain Eukaryota; kingdom Viridiplantae; phylum Streptophyta; class Magnoliopsida; order Lamiales; family Lamiaceae; genus Paraleonurus; species Paraleonurus japonicus. Next base: position 34,094,361 of record CM061052.1, read on the forward strand.
TGTTTGGATTTTTGGGCTCGAGCTCGGTTCGAACTTTATTTATTGAGCTTGAGCTCGGCTCGAATGTAAATTATTTGGCTCGCGAATAGTTCGAGCTCGACTAAAAAAGCTCATTAACGAGTTAATCGAACCTAGTTTGAGCTCGGCTCGAAAAAAACTTGTTAACGAGTTAATCGAGCCTAGTTCGAGCTCGGCTCGAAAAAAGCTCGTTAACAAATTATCAAAATAGTTTGAGCTCGGCTCGAAAAAGCTCATTAACGAGTTAATCGAGCCTAGTTCGAGGCTCGAAAAAAGCTCGTTTAAAAATTAATCATAAAACATGACTACTACAAAATGAAAATTTATCTTAATAAGTTAGTATTACACCAATATTAAAATAATAGTCACTAAAAATTTCGCACTAATCATTGAATCCAAATCTAAATGCATTCAAATCAATAAAAAACATATAATGTCTTGAACTCTTGAGTCTTGAACTCTTGATCATGTCAAATTGGAATCGAAGTATAACATTGACATCAAAAGGCAAAAGATCGCTTAACAACTTAACATCATATATAATTTACTTACTTATATATGTAATACATTACAAATAGAGAAAGATAGAAAAGACCAACCTTCCTTAACTCAGATTCATAAAATCATTTAAGGTAGTTGAACCTCTTGAATCCCCGAACTCACCTTTGACATACATTGATACAAATATAGATTATAGAAGATCATAATTAATTAATTATTATACATAATAATTGCATAATATAGCATATAAGACACATCTCACATAATTTATTGAACAAATTAAATAAAATAATTTACTTACTCGTTCTTTTCTTTTGATGCCATAATGAGTGTAACCAATCTTCTCCACAAAGAAGAGCTTTAACCGTTTCAACTCCCAAATTAGCATGGTGTGGATCAATAACCCTACCACCAGCGCTAAAAGCATTCTCAAGCAACAGTAGTTATTGGAATTGCAAGCACATCACAAGCCATTCTTGACAAAATTCTATACTTCGAGTTATTTGTCATCCACCACGATAAAGCATCAAATGTAGCATCATCTTCACAAGATCTTCCAAGTACACTTCTAATTGATTTCACTTTCTCAGATTATAACCCTTCTTGATATAAGCTGGTAAATTTAGCCTTCACCTTTTCTTTTCCTTTTCCAAGATTAGCAACATTGCTCATAGTAATAGAACAATTTTGAATTTCTGTTTCGGCCTCCTTTTCAATTATAGCTTTGTGAACCTCGACATATTCATCATACAACATCCGCAATGTCTCACGAACTAATGTAATGTGCTCGATTACCTTTGCGGCAGAGTAAATCTCACGGGAAGCACCATTTAACCAACTTCATTTTATATCTAGGATCTAAAAGCTGCCATAGAGATCAACAAGTTGCAATCATTCCAATATTTATCAAACTTACTTTTCATCTTACGAACCATACCAACCATAAAATAATCTTCCATCAAACTTGCTTCATCCAACACTTTTTAATGCTATACAATTCCGTAAGAAACAAGTTTGAAGTTGGACATTCGTAACATGAAATAACATATTTAAGTTAAATACCATGTTTTTAATGTTATAAGGTTCAACAAAGATAAATAAAGTTTGACATTTGATACGAGATGAGTTCAATGACTTCATTGAAATCTTCAAGAAATGAGCAAACTAGTTCACCTTTTCCCAATCCTCTTCACTTGGCAAATGTGAATAAAAAACTTCTCTTTCTTGGTACATTGGAAAGACGTCTTTGAATTCAATTGCAACTGACAACATGAAATAAGTTGCATTCCACCTCGTGCTACAATCCAACACCAGCTTCTTTGAAGACAATTGCAATTGTTTTGCAATTTCGGTGAATAGATTAATGCGGGCCTCTGAAGGCTGTTATGTACTTTACACTTTCCACGAACCTTAGTAATCACATCTTCAATCTCGGATATCCCATCTTGCACCAAAAGATTTAATATGTGAGCACAACATCTTACGTGAAATATCTTCCCACCAATAGGTAGTTTGTTTTTGTATGAGAGACTCTCCTTCAATGTCCGAATAACTACATCATTATAAGTTGCATTATCAACGGTAACAGTCCAAATCTTGTTTTTAATTCCCCATTCAACCAAACACTTGTGCAACGCATCACTAATACAAACACGAGAATGAGGAGGTGGAACGTCACAAAAATTTAGGACTCTCTTACGCAAATGATAATTTGAGTCAACAAAATGCCAAGTGAATACCATATATGAAATTTTTCGATCGACTTCCACAAATTTGTAGTCACGCTAACCCTATTTACATCATTTAATGCTTTCATCACTTTTTTCTTCTCCATTTCATAAGAAGTCATGCAATCTTTTTTTGCAAAGAAGACGACTGATGCTTTGATAATATGGAGTAGTAGTCTTCATTGCAAGATTGAAGAGCTTATACTCTACAAAGGAGAATGGTAACTCGTGTACGATGATCATGTGGGAAATAACCTCTCTCATCTTCGCTTGATCATACTTGAAATTCTGCATTCTGAAAGCAGTTTGTCTCGATTAAAGTTATGTTGATGTGTATGTGTTGTTGTCCTTGGCTAGAAAGTTGCTTTCTTGTACACTTCTTGGCGTGCCTAAGAAAATGACTAGTAACACTAGACTTGTTAATTGTCAACTATGTATTGCAATGAATGCATTGAGCCTTCACAATTCCATCCGAAAGAGTAATCTCTTTAAATTCATCCCATACTTTAGATATTTTTGTCTTTTATTTTCAGAAAATGGATTAACTTCATCATCTTGCTCATTTGTCTCAACCCGGCTTCGACTTGATGCATTAATATTCATGGCGCTTTGTTGAGGTTGAGTTAAACTCTCCCAAGTGGAAGTGATGATGATTCTTGGACGGATATGGTGTTTGGATTAGTCATTGAATTATACCTAAATGAATCAAACAAGAAACATATATTAAGTTAACAAGTTTTTAACATCTTATAACAACCAAAGTAAATTCACAAAATTACTTTCCATATGAAAGTTTATGTCAAATCCGGAATAAAATTAAATTCAAAACCAAATTAAATTTCTACTATCCAAATTAAATAGGTGAATCTCACCTATATAAACATCTACAACCATAAAACCTAATGAGAAATATATATATAAAGTTATAAACCCGTGTCGATGAGAGCAACAATGATTATTGACTACGGTCGGAAGCAAAATCCAAATTAAAAACACATTTTACATTTGTGCAGGTGAATCTCACATATATACACATCTACAACCATACAACCTAATGAAAAATATATATACATATAAACCTACGGCAGATGAGAGCGATGAAGATACGGTCCGAAGCAGGGCGTAAGCGGTGTGGAAGGAGAAGCGAAAGGCGGTCGGAAGCAGGGCGTTGGGGAATGAGAAGCGAAGGTGTCGTTGAGGTAGCGGTGGAGAGTGGAGAGTCGAGGACAAGCGGTGTGCAGCGGTGTTGACTTGTTGGAGAAAGGGGAGGATGGCGACGCGGCACCTCTGTTAGTCTAGGGTTTCTTTTTTAAATGTGTATTTGAAAGATATATTGAATGGAAATATTGATGTGAAAGGCTGAAAAATAAATAGTAAATAACTAATTAATTAAATATATGCATTTTATTAGATTGTTAATTTGATAAAATTATAATAAATTAATAAATTTTTTTAATTAAATTTGTTTTCAATTTTATCTCATTCAAAGTTTGAAATAAATTAGTATAATAAAAATTATTTAATACTCCCTCCTATTCATAATATACGTCGTTTTAACTTTTCGTATTATTTGCAATTTAAATGTCGCTTTGCACTTTACAATGTGAATTAATTATAGTTTTTCCCAATTTACCCTTAGTTTTAATTAAAATTACATTGACAATAATAATCTTTAAAGTTATGTGAAAAATTTCAAAGCTATTAATTAAGGGTATAAAAGGAAGTAATAATTTTCTTAAAATGTGTGCATAAGCTTAGGATGACATATATTTTGAATAGAAAGGAGCAAGTATTACATGAACGTGATACGATAAAGATACGTATCGAATATTCCAATTTTTAAATGTCATCACTCTTTGTTAAAAAATAAAAATAAAAATAAAATCAAATTATGATTCCTTATTCTCAAAGAAAAATATATACAGAAATGTAAGTTTTTTCATAATTCGATCAATATTTCTATTATTGGTTCAAACAAGAACAAATTTGATTTTTTCTATTATATAGAATTTTCTTAAACAATAGATAATTCTCTACTTACATATTCTAAATTTTTAAAAAATTATTGTTGTTTACTTTTACTATTCTAGAGAATTTTAGTTGATTTTAGGACAAATAAAAAATTGTATGTTCAAATATATTATTGAAGACAAATTTACACGAAGAAATCATTTTAATACTTTAATTGTTTTTACTTACATATTCTTAAACAAAAGATAATTCTCTACTTACGTATTCTTAAACAATAGATAATTCTCTATTTACATATTCTAAATTTTTAAAAAATTATTGTTGTTTACTTTTACTATTGTAGAGAGTTTTACTTGATTTTAGGACAAATAACAAATTGTATGTTCAAATATATTATTGAAGACAAATTTGCACGAAGAAGTCATTTTAACACTTTATATGTTTTTACTTACATATTCTTAAACAAATGATAATTCTCTACTTACATATTCTTAAACAATAGATAATTCTCTACTTACATATTCTAAATTTTTAAAAAATTATTGTTGTTTACTTTTACTATTCTAGAGAGTTTTACTTGATTTTAGGACAAATAACAAATTGTATGGCTAGAACACTTAATTTTTAATATTGATTTAATAAAAAAATATTTATAAAGATAAATTATTGTTGTTTATATACTTATCTATAAATATATAATAGTCCATTGCATTCCTAATATAATTTTTCAGTCTTTTAATTTTGGTCATTGATCTTAAATGCTTGATGAATCTTGACCGCTTTGATTTATATGGTTAAGTTTATTGTATGTTTGACCATCATACTCTTATCATATTAATTTTTAATCTTAACCATAAATATTTTTTCATCATTATTTATGTTATATTTGACTTTTATATTTAGTACTCAATCATTTACGTTTAATTATGTGTTTATTTTAAGGGTACATTTATTATTCACTCGCCTATTTAATAAGAATCACTTCATGGTTTGTATTTATCCAACTTTTATATTTTTAGTGTGTTTCATTTTATATGTATTTCTTGGTTGTAATAGTGGTCTGTTCATAAAGTTTTGATATAGTGCATATCATTCCCGATTGAAGAGAAATTTATATTTCGAATATACATATTTATATATATATTATTCCTATATAATATAATCTTACGATATCTTATCTTTCTTGCAATAGTTTGAATATGAATCCATGTTTCGGTTTTATGTAGAATTGTTTGGTTTTTGATAGTTTTGAGTCGGTGATTGTAGACAGTTTTAATTCTCCGGTGACTTTTATTTTCAAAATCGATTACTTTTCCCGATCATTTGAGAATTTTGGTTTGCTACGAATAGTTTGGGAGATTCACCGAAGTCACATTACTTATACCGTGTTATATTCTTGTGCCAAATTTGTATTTGAAATTATGTTTATATTCTTCAAAAGAAGTATTATTCAAGAACATATTGCAATATTTTGGAATGATTATTAAATATTTTATTTGTGTAGAAAATTCGAAATGTTAGAAATCATTTTCATCTATTAAATTAAAATAGTCTCCACCATTCATTCATGATTTGAACTTGTACAAATAAAAGTAATATTTCATTAGTAAATCATCTAAAAAGTAATCAAATATCCAATAAAACTATTATTATTAAAAAATTTCAAAGTATCAATTTTTTTATTTTATAATTTTATTAAATTTTTAATATTATTTTCACAAAATAATATTTATAATGAGTTAATGTATAATTAAAAATATATATAATTAATTTAATAATTATGAGATAATCATATATTTTATCTCATAAACTTTAAATATTAGTAAAAAATATTAATAATGAACAAAATAACTCACCTCACGTTAAATTTATCAATATTCAAACCGTGCATCGCACGAGAAAAATACTAATATTTTATAATACATGTATAAATTATACCTCTTCTATTTCTCTGTATGTTGTTCAAATGAATTTATATATATCTAACAATTCTCACAACATATTTTTATTATTATGCATTAGAGCAAAATGAAGGTATCAGAAAGTTTTTATTGACGTGGTAAGGAAAGTGAAGGAAGTAGCCAAGATAAAAGAGGACAATAAAAATGAAGGCATCAGAAAGTCTACATGGTAAAAGAAGAGCAAAATGAAGGTATCGAAAAGTCTGCGATCGACGTGGTAAAGAAAGTGAAGGAAGTAGGCAAGATAAAAGAGGACATTAAAAAATGAAGGCATCAGAAAGTCTCTTTAACTGACATGGTAAAAGAAGAGCAAATTAAAGGTATCGAGAAAGTCTCTGACGGACGTGGTAAAGAAAGTGAAGGAAGTAGTCAAGATAAAAGTGGACAATCAGAAAATTTCTGAAATCTCTATGATTAACTATTTTAATTAAAAAAATACAATTAATTTTATAAAAATATGTAAGATTATAAAAATAACGAATACAATTATTTGAATACGTACTTCTTCGTATTAATTCGTATTGGTATTCCCTAGATTTTGGTATGACAACTTCTTCCTTCAAATTCAACTTCTCCGCAAATGCAATTACTGAACACAGCCCAAGGTTTTAAAGCTTCCCTTCCCACATTCTCTCTCTCAATCTCCATCGTTTTTCACGCACTGACACACACTTCACCAATCCCACACAGAAAACAGACATGCATGATTAATTTTATGGCATTCGACCATTGATTGATGTAGTTATTGTTTCTGCTAATCGCTCTTCTCGTTTTCTTTCTTCTACAACTTCAGGGATTTTGCTGTAACTCGGAAGTATAGAAAACAGAGCACCGCAAAGTTGAAAGGTTGATTAAGTATAACATTTGGTGATGACAAGGAAAGGCAAGAAGAAGACGGTAAAGAACGTGGAACAAGAATCTGATGACTGGTGTTTTGTTTGCAAAGAGGGTGGTGATCCGATGCGGATATGTGATCGCAAGTGTGTTTGTTTTCTCGTCTTTCACTTTTTTCTTGCTTCTCTTTATTCACCTTGAATCGTATGCTCATTGTTGTAGTATTTAAATGTTCTCAGCTTATCTGTGATGGTGTTTTGATGTAGTAACAAAATGAAGGCGGCATGAGGTGAATCCATTATAACTAGAGATATTAGGGTCAGTCCTACAAGGCCACGGGCCTTACCGGTTCCGGGCCTTACCGGTTCACTCTTAGCGGACCGACAATTGTTGGAACCTAACCCTAATCCTAGCGGACTACGGGCAAAACGGGCTCCGAAGAAAAAAATTAATTTTTAATATACAATCTTAAATTATAATTATAATATAACATAATACAAACTTAAAACATAAATATTGTTCATAAATTTATTAGAAATACATCAAAATAGTTAAACAATAAGCAATTACAACAAAATAGATTGTTAAATGCGTTTTACATTTAAAAAAAAAACGGTCGGGAATAAACTCAACTTATTTACGAACATTCTATTTTTTTTTCTTGAAATATCTCAAACCCTTTTAGTAACAATTTTGTTTTTTTATTAACTTTTACCTCTAAGAATTTTCAACTCCAATTTTTCCCTTATTAAGAAACTAAAAGGCATGAGGTTAGTAAATTAAAAAAATAAAAATAATAATAAACGGGCTGACGGGTCAGCCCGAAAACCGATGGGCTAGCCCTTTTAGCCCGCTGGCTAATCGGTCCGGGCCAAAAAGACCCGGTTTTAAACGGGTTATTAAACCCTGGTCCTAACCCTTCATTTTTCAGGGCTAAACGGGCTGGCCCGTCAGCCCGCGACCCTTTAACATCTCTAATTATAACTTCTATCTCTATAATATTCACCTAGACTCATAAGGCATTGGGTCTAGTACCATTAGAACATCCAGTTTATGATAACTAGAAAGAGAATGTTCATAGGTCATGCTTTAAAGTGAGTTAGTAATATAAGATTACTTTGTTAGTTCTTGTTGTTCTTATGCGTCAAATATCTCGATAGTATCCCTGAGATAGATACTGCATTTGAGTTCCTGGATCCATCTATTTATGCTTTCAGATGATTCAAAACTTACTTCTTATCTTCCTGATTCATTGATGATGTACATATAGGTATAATGATTTATTTGGTTAAACAGATTTCTCATTTCTGCACTTCATGTGAAACGGATATTCCTTGGTGATTCATTGACTTCTCTAACAAATTTATTGCATATATGAATAATTATGTGGAAGAAATTTATATATTTGTATATGCAATTATATTCTAAACATGATGGCCCATCATTGCATGCATGTTATGAATGAACGTACTCATCTCTGAATTTTTATGCTTTATGTGCATATGACAATGTCAATAATAAATCTTTTTTAGATTCATACATATATATATGGATTTTCAATAAATGCCAACTGGATTTGTGTTGAAATTTGATTGTGCTACCATGATCGCCCTTATCAGACTTTTTTTTGTCAATACGTCCAATGATGATTCCAATTAAAAAATTCTTAACATCTTTATAAAGTATTACTGCATGATGTGTATTCGGTTTCCAGGAAATGCGGAAAACCTTATCATCCTAAATGTGTGGAGAAGGACGATTCATTTTTGAAAAGGAAGGACCATTGGGTGTGTGGTAAGTCAACATCGATCACACTGCACCAGAAACCAATTAGGGAAGTGATAATCATGCATCATGCTTCACCTGTTTAATTATTTACACTAAGATGTTTATAGGTACATGACATAACATGGATATAGGGGGACATGGTTTTGCGTAAGATTCCCTCACCGATCTTATTTCGTGAGACGGGTCTATATTTGAATACACAAGGTTCAACCTGACTCAACTCAAGTATTTCCTTAATAATATTGGTTAAATGAAGCTGCATCATGAGACGGTCTCATACAAGTTATGTCATATAGGGGACATAAGACATGGAAAATGTAATAAATTAAAAGGATTTGTCCATCCACATAAAAAGATTGTGACTAAGCTATACATATTGAAGATGGATACAAAACGTTTTGTACCAATGTATGAGAAAACATAAAAAGTAATTGATGTTTAACAAATTTGCGTTAATGATGTGTTATTTAAAACATAACCCACCATCAAATTATCAATGAATAATAATATCATCATTTTAAATTATCCTAGGATCAAATTATAAATGAGTTGAGTAATGGTACTAAAACAATGAGTTGAGTAACGATACAAAACAATGAGTTAAGTAATGATACTTTGTGATTTAATTATTCTTTGACTTCTTTAGAACAGATGGCAAAAGTTTTGCCAAGGCATTACAAGGCAGACATTTTCACAAATCTTTTGGGACAAATCAGTGAAGATCTTGTCACAAGCTGAACATGGTTATTACTTATATTATATCCTCCCACATGAGGGAGACTTTCAAATTATATTTAACATATTTTTTTCCTTAGTTTATTTAAGTTATAGAGATCCAATGTGTCCCTACCATTCACCACTATGCCAAAAATGGCCTAAGACAACGGGGCTAAGACAACGGTTTTTGGCTCTGACCGTTGTCTTAAGTATAAAACCCGTTGTGTTAGGTAAATCCGTTGTCTTAGATTATAGGTTTGCACCAAAAGACAACGGATTTTGGCAACCGTCGTCTTTTTCCGTTGTCTTTTCTTTTCTTTTTTTTTTCTAATTGTTGGGAGTATATAAGCCACCCTTAGAATTTTTTTCAAAAAAAAAGACGTCTCTCTCTCAGACCTTCGAAGAAGGTCTTCTCTCGCAAACCTCTCGCTCAGCCGTGTCGCCACCGTCCCCCATCGCCGGATCCACCACCGTCGTTCCCCCTTGCCTCGTCAACACCGCTATCCCCACCGCTCGTCACCACGTCATTCCCCACGACAAGCCCTAACTCCTCGTCACAGCCACTGTACCCCGGCGTCGAATCCACCACCGCTATTTTCCACTGCGTTTCGTCACCGGTTCCTTGCGGCGAGGTTTTCGTCACTGGTTCCTCGCGCCGCCGTTGTCTGCCGTCTTCCCTACCGCGCCTGCAGGTTTGTCTCTAAATCCCTAATTTGCGCGAATATCTGTCGAAGGATTTGGAAGAACTTTTGGCCTGCAATCTGACGTTGGATTCCGATGAATATCACGATCTCATCGTCAATGTTTTTAAGCAAATTTGGTTTGATTTCATTCATCTTCGCCTCAAGTAATTTTATTTAATTTCCTTTTGTAAATCTTTTTTTAATCTTATTGATATGTCTGTTATAGGTAAGTTGATTTAGAAACTATAATCTAGTTAATTTAATTAGACTGGGATTATTCAGACTAATAATTCCTTTCATTTTCTAATTGCGGTTATGTTTTTGGTTTGATACAATTAATGACTTGGTGATAATGATTAAAGCCTATGCGGTTTCATTGTTCTCTGAAATTTCACTGCAATTTTATTTTCCTCTAATGCATCTCCATTGTTCGATGAAATGCTTGAACCACTTTCTGATGCTGATTCACTTCTGTTTCTACTGTTCTGCTAAATATGTGTGTTTTTTCCTATATGATGACTTGAATCTGAGTACTGAGTTTTTGATTATGAAATTTGATGATGATTTAATTGCATTTTCAGAAATTGCTCTCTCTCTCTCTCTCGAAATAATTATATGTGCTTATTTACAGTTTCTGGCAATGAGTTGATTTGTGCTGACAACTGATATTATGGTACTGAGGCATGTGTAAACTTCATCTCTTGACACGCGGTTTCTATGGATTCCATACTTTACTTGGAAATTGATACTAGATTTTGTCATTCCTGGAAAGAAAGGAATAAGTGGATTTTTGGATTGTAGTGAGACTATAGATGAGATTTGGGATTGTATCAAACATAAAGTTGCCTTATGATCTGTGAGTCATCATATCTTAGGGGTCTATCTTTGTCGGATGTAATTAGAAGTTGGTGTTTTGCTTTGTAACAAATCTATTGTACTTGTTCTCATCTCTAAATTTTGTCAATATAATTTCTGTTTCTTATTATAAAAGGTTAGATAGGCTGCTTCTTTATCATTCAATTGATATGTGTAGTGTTTCTATTTCATTCAAACAGCTTTCATCGATGTCCTACAGGTAAACCGATCAGGAAAACTATTAAATGATACGCCACGGTATACTGTCAACTTTGAGTTGGCTTGCGTGGTATGCTTAGAGTCTACTGTTTTTTTTTTGGTATCTAAGTGGTATCCTCATCTTTTTATGTGAATGTTGATAATTTTCTTTGGTTATGTGCATTGTTAGGCTACCTCAATGAATGAGGTACAGCTGGAGCAGATCTTGTCTTTTTCGATTATACATCTTTATCTAGATTGAGAGAGAGGTAGGTTTGCTTTAATTCAATTGTTGCCACAACAGCATTAAATTTGTGAAACTGGAAAGGAGAAGTGTGGCCACAACAGCATTAAATTTACTTTGGTGAATAGACCTGTTAAACACTTATCCTACAATGATTTATATGAAAAGGGAAGTTGTAGGATAAACTTGATTCTGTTTACTTGGCATGATCAATCATTATGATCTTTTAAATTTGAAAGCTCTGATTCTTTTGTTCTGTTTTTTTGATAGTTATGGACGTTATTGTCCTTGGTGGAGTCCTTCAGGGAAAAAGCTCAGTGGATGGCAAAAAGCATGGTGGCACTACGCCCAAGAGTCTGTTCTTTCCCATTGTTTTTCTCCTCATGCTTGGGATCTGGGAAGTTCCAATCCCTTTTAGCAAAAAATTTTGAAAATTTTGTAGTAATCTAAATGATAATTTGTATGCTGCATGATCAATTGTTTCTTTTCACATTTTACGCCTTTCATGCTCCCAGTTGGAACAGTCACCCAGAGACCATGGCGGCTAATTTGATTTGAATTGTCTGTCTTTTTAGAATTTTGATGTTTATAAATAATCTCTAATTGACATACTCAGTTGCTCACCTCTGATGTTAAATTGGGACTGAGGTTCACATCATTATCTGTTTGGAACTTTCATTTATGGTAAACATGATGACATTGATATTGATCATGCTGGGATAAATGATTTCTGGTTTATTAATTATTAATTCTAAATTCTTTGTCAGAACTTAGAACATAATTGTACTTAGTTGTTTCTTGCTGCTTTTCTTTTTCCACAGTTTATAAATTAGTTTTAGGTTTAAGCATTCTCATCAGCAGAGGAAATTCGTTTTGTCGAAGTTGTTATTGATAGTAGTATTATGTAGTGGGTAACTTTTTGTTGTCACCATACATGTGTAGCAACTGTTAATAGCACAATTTTGTTGTTATTTGAAAGTTTATAGGGAAACATGGCCAGTTTTTAAGTTTTCATTTTGAGAAAAACCATCCAAAACGGAGATTAGCAGGTGCAGTAACTTGTTTCACTCTTATGGCCTTACTCGGTCTGTACTATGGTGTCCTTTTATTCTCTGATTACTTGTTATTGTTCTCATTTAGTCTTTTACTAATTCGCTTCTCCACATTGTAAATGGTGTAAGGTTTTCTAGTTCATGAATAAGGTTTGTTTGTTTGGCAGGGAAGACATGGCATTAGCTGTTGAGCAGAATTTTCCCAAAATCCCAAGATTTGGAATGATCGTGACGTGCCTTTCCTCGGTAGACAAGGCTGGTATGTTTTGCTATTCTTAATTGGTTGCTGATTTTTTTAATCACTTACCAAATGTTTATTGAAATTTAATGCTAAGACTATTTTATAACCATTTTAATAAAAATCTAAGTTATGCACTTAAGCTAATTGCTCTTTTCTTCAACCTTTTTTCCCTCAGTAGGTGAAACTTATTTCAAAATTTAAAAGGCCGGTTACTTTTTTTTTTTTCTATGCTCTTTAATATCATCAGCATTTGCTTATTTCTGTTACTGGAAGTGTGAATATGTATATATATATATACACGTTTTTCACATATTTTTATATGATAAAAGATGAGAAAGGAAAGAGAAGATATAGCTATTCGTATATTATTAGTCTTTTTAACATTAGACAGGGGATTTCATTACCATAATTTAGTTAAACTAATTACAAATTAAAAATCAAAGTGAATTGGAATAGCACTTGAGCAGCAGTAGTTTGATTTAGCATATTTAACATCGTTCTTAAGGTTGTGTTTGACAGGCTTAAATTACTTGAAACAGATCTTGCCAAGATTTGGAATGAAGTATTCAGCAGGACAACAACGGATTATGCCAATATCCATAATTTGCGCCCGATATATGGTACATTTTCTTTTTGTAGGTTGCATTTAGGTTCACTCATCTCTATCATCAAAAGAGAATATGTGATACTCAATTTTAAAAGTATCACCAAAACATGCAAGAGTATTGTGTATCATACAATACTTCTTGATTCCTTTTTTATAGCATTTTATTCTTGGTTCTTAATCATGCTTAGTTACAATTGAACAGAAGGTTCTTAATCATGCTTAGTTACAATTGAACCGAAGGTATTGGATAATGTGGATCTATTTTATTTTTTGTATTAATAGGTTATTGGTTTTTATATAATTTTTACATTAAAAGGCCTAACTTGCTGCTGCTACAATCTTGTGAAATAGACTGGTTAGCTGTTAGGTGGGACATACATGGCATTAAATAGTTGCTGGTTTAATTGGCTTCTTTATGGTATTGATATTTTAAGTACTCACTTTTAGTGAAATAGTTGGTGTGAGTTGTTGTGACGCTGATGGTTTTTGCTGATTCTTTGGCTATTATTATAGCAAATTTCTTTTAGTGGTAATAGATGATCTTGGATTCACTTGGATTCAAGTACATTGAGGATGCAATAGGTTCACATGTGGCTTGGTCAAAGCACTTGGTTACATTGCATGGAATATAATTAAGGTACAAAAAAATTATATATATATATATCTATTTATGTTTTCTTACAAAAAAGGTCTAAGTATTTAAACGAATTTTTTTCTTACCTAGGCACCTAAACAACTTTGATGTATTTCAATGTGGTTATTTTGTACTACGCTAATCGAGTTTGATGGAGTGGCGGGAACAAATTTCATGCAATCGGTGGTAAGAATAATTTGTGTGTGGTTTTGGTGAATATTTGATTGGATGGTTGAATTGGTGGCTAAAAGATATGCTTATTTAACTTTATTATTTGTACTTTCACGCTTTTCACAAAAGGATTACTTGTGGAAAAGAAATTGACGACGTGCGGGAGGAGTGGGCCGATTGCCTTTCAAAGTACATGGGTGATGATTAGAAGAAGTTATTATGTTTATTTTAGTTTAGTTTTTGTGACGTTGAACATGTTATTATAGTTTAATACTAGACTATTTACATTTTATGACTTAATTTGAAGTTTAAACATTGTATGATGATGAATTGATTTCTATTTTAATGCTTGTTTTTAATTTATATTATTGTGCAATTAGAGAATTCACAATAAAAAAATCTATAATAATGGCTAAGACAACGGAAAAAAAAGCGATGAGTCGTAGGTAGTAATCCGTTGAGGTAAAAGCCTAAGACAATGGTGAAATGAAGTTATGACAACGATTTTTAACCGTTGTGGTAAACACCTCGACAACGGTAAAAACCGTTGTCATAACTTCATTAACCGTTGTGGTAAACACCTACGACAACGGTGAAAAATCGTTGTCATAACTTCATTAACCGTTGTGGTAAATACCTACGACAACGGTGAAAAACCGTTGTCTTCATTAACCGTTGTGGTAAACACCTATGACAACGGTGAAAAATCGTTGTCGTAACTTCATTAACCGTTGTGGTAAATACCTACGACAACGGTGAAAAACCGTTGTCATAACTCATTAACCATTGTGGTAAATACCTACGACAACGGTAAAAAACCGTTGTCGAATACCCCGACCCTAAGACATCGGGTTGATAGACGACGGTGAAAAACCCCTACGACAACGGGGATTCACCGTCGCCGTAGCGCTTTTGGCATAGTGCACATTCTCCAACTTAATCATATTTCGATCGAGATCCTTCAATAAAATTATCTTCATTCTTCTCATTCTACAATCAACGTACATTTAGATATAAGTGATGGCAGGTTTATGTAGAATGTTGATATAATTGAGAATGTACATGTAGAATGAAAATCTCGTGCATTGTTGGTTTCAATTAGAGCCGATCGAAACGGGTGGCGGGGCGGGGCGGACCTAAACCCGCAAAACCCGTCTTTTGGCGGGGCGGGGCAAGCCAAAAATATGGCGGGCTGCAAAACCCCAACCCAACCCACTTATTGGCGGGCCTCGGGTTTAGGCGGGCCAACCCACATTAATTTTTTTATTCTTTAAAATTTTAAAAATAATAATTTTAAAGCTTTAATACATTAAATTTATCACAATCAAATATAATCAAATAATTTATGTTGGTGATTATCACTTTAAATAAATAAAAATAATATTTATCTCACAAAAAAGTTCATCGTTCATTTATTACAAAATAACTTCTTACAAATTAAAGTTTATAATTCATTAACCATAATAACTAAAAATATAGTCTCCTACAAATTAAATTTATCATCTATAAATATAAACTTTACAAAATATTCTTAAAAAAATAATATTATAATTGTTAATATTGTATATAAAAATATTTTAAAAATAAATATAAAATAAAAAAATTAGGCGGGCCGGCCCGCCAAAGCCCGCCCCCAACCCGCCAAAGCTCAAGGCCCAAACGGGCCAGCCCATATAGGCCCGCTTCCAAACGGGCTAAAAAAATTCAACCCAACCCTCGTTTTAAGCATGGCGGGCGGGTGGCCCTAACGGGCCTAACCCATTTTGACGGCTCTAGTTTCAATTTTAATGGCTTTAATAATATATATCCTAGAAGAACAAAATGCCAAATGGAATTGTCTTGTTTGATGTGAACATCTTGTCCCCTCGGTGTACTTAAATCTATTAATTATATTTTTGTTTCTCATAAAAAAGGTCTTTCTATTATCCTTTCAGTCTACTCTTTGACCTTGCATATTTAGTCTTTGCTAAACCTTGGGACGGTTCTTGATAATGTCTTGTTAGCTACTTTGAAAATTACTCTCTTCGTCCTCTGTCTCAAGTTACACATTTGAAAATTGCAAAGATTTTAAGACAAAATAGTACTTAATGTATGATGGTGTAGTGATAACTGCTACAAGTAATTAATTAATGACAATTTTTGGTTGATTTTGTTGTAAGTAACAAGAACAATTCGAGAAGCGAGGAAAGAGGAGAGAGAAGAACGTAAGGGAGGAGAGAGAGAATTGAGGGAGAAGTTTGTTAGAATAATTTCGCATAATGAATTTACGCTGCAATCCCGAAACAACATCAAGTGGGGACCACGATTCAAAAGCAAATTCAGCAAACTTGATAATGTAAATAGCTAAAATTAAAAGGACTAAAAGGTAGATCACTAAAAGTAATCCTTTAATTGAGATATTGCCACTTATAGGGTCAATATTATTTTTCCTCCTTCCCGATGTGCGGTGAGATTCAATCACGATATTATCCTCTTCTTTTCGGACATAAATCCCACCAAACCAAGAAACATTTGTACTTCTCCTTCCTCCTCGTTACTTTTCTCACTCTTTTCGCAAACAACGCTGGACTCTACCTGTAATCCGCCGCCTTTCGTCGGAATTTCCTCGCTTAGGTCCATGACAATACCCCTGGCGAACCACATCCTTGTCCCCAAGGATAAAAGGACGGAAAATTCTTCCTCATGAAATTCACATTTTCTTGGAGTTAATATTCCAGTCGCGAGCCATCCAACTAACAATGACCGTTGGAATGGTTGCGGGAGTAGGAGGAACACCGCCGTGGGAAATCGGAGCAATTGAAATGGGGCAACTCGAAAGTTCCGTCAACGTTGAGCCGAGGCAGCAGCTTTAGAAGGTACGTGGTTTTCCCCAATAACTTTCTTGAGAAGAGAAACGTGAAAAACAGTGGTGAATTTTTGAATCGGGAGGTAGAGCCAACCGATAAGCCACTTGACCCACTCGCTCAAGAATTTGGTAGGGCCAAAGTATTTAGCAAAGCAAGTTTTAAATTCTTTCGGAGACTAAGGGAATTCTCTTTGAAAGGGTTGTAGTTTGAGATAGACCCACCCCCACATTAAAAACACGCTCTTGTCTATGTTTATCAAGATAAAGTTTCATTCGAGCACGAGCCTTCACCAAATTTTTCCGAATAAATTCCTTAGCTTGGTGTCGATCCTGCAAAGCTTTCTTAACATCCGGAAGTGGTGAATCATGAGGGACCCAATGAAAACAGAGGAGGTGGGTACCCGTACAAGGCTTGGAAAGGAGTGAGGTGAAGGCTGGTGTGATAATTTGTATTATACCGTTGTTCACCAAGGGAAGCCAATTCAGCCACCGAGTGGGATGATCATGTGCCATACAACGTAGGTAATGCTCTAAGCACTTATTCAAACGCTCTGTTTGGCCATCGGTTCGTGGATGGTAAGCGGAGCTCATAGCCAAGGTAGTGCCCATAAGAGAGAAAAGTTCCTTCCAAAAGGAACTAGTGAACACTTTGTCTCGGTCGGTGATAATATTGACCGGAAGACCATGTAATTTGTAAATCACGTCCCAAAAATACCTTAGCAACAGTAGGGCAAGTAAATGGGTGGGATAAATCAATGAAATGAGCATACTTGGTGAGTCTATCAACGACAACCAAGATGACATTCTTGCTCCAAGATCTAGGAAGGCCCTCAATAAAATCCATCGAAATATGAGACCAAGCTTGAGTGGGGACAGGTAGTGGTTGTAGTAAACCCGGGTAAGAGCCTTGATCCTTTTTACATTTAGCACATACCACACATTCATTTACCCAAGTTGTGATATCATTTTTCATTTTGGGCCAAAAGAACACTCTTTTTAACTCCGAGATAGGTGCCGAGGATACCCGAGTGACCCCCATACATTTCCGAGATGATTAGCTCCCGAAAATTGAAAGCATTGCCCACGTAGAGCCTGCCTTTAAATCGAAGCAGCCCATATAACACTTGGTAGTCGGGGAAAGAGGTCGGATCATGTTCCTTAGACCTAAGAACTGATTGAACAAAAGTATCCCCAGAGATAGCTTTATAAAATTTGTTGAGTCCAAGTAGGAACTAAGGTAGAAATTGCCGAGCATGAGTCATCTCGATTCTCCGCGACGAGATAAGGCGTACAGCCTTATTCTCGTATCCCTTCTTGTAGTGTATTTCGTAATCGAAACCCAAGAGCTTGGTAATCCACTTTTGTTGCATAGGGGTAACAATGCGTTAATCAAGTAAGTATCTCAACGATTGTTGATCGATCAAGATAACAAATTTCCGGCCTTGCAAATAATGTTTCCACTTTTGGATGGCCATTAAAACAACTAGAAATTCCGCTCATAGATAGATAAAGACTGATTTCGTGGGCAAAGTACCTTGCTTAAGAAAGCCAAAGGTTTTCCCTTTTGCATCAACACCGCACCAATGCCCGTACCACTAGCATCCGTCTCTAGTATAAATGGTTTAGAGAAGTCCGTAAAGCTAAAGCGGAGTAGAGCTCATAGCCGACTTGAGCTTAACGAAAGCTGCCTCGGCCTCCGAAGACCAAACAAACCCATCCTTACGAAGCAACTTAGTTAAAGGCCCACCGATTAGACCATAGTTTTTGACAAACTTTCGATAGTAACCGGTAAGACCCATAAATCCACGTAATCGCTTGAGAGTCGTCGGTGAGGCCAAGTAGTCATGCTAGAGATTTTATCGGTATCAGTAGAGACTCCATCCTTAGAAATAATATGGCCAAGATACTCAATGGTGGTTTGCCCAAAGTGACACTTACTTCTCTTAGCAAACAATTGATTCTCGTAAGTAATATAGATAAAACTGACCTCCAAATGAACGAGTTGTTGGTCCCAAGTGTGGCTATAAATTAGGATATCATCAAAGAAGTCCAACACAAATTTTCGTAGATGCTCTCGAAATACTTGATTCATCAAAGACTGGAATGTAGCGGGAGCATTACACAAGCCAAAGGGCATGACAAGGAACTTCATAATGACTGTTATGAGTTCGAAATGTCGTCATAAATCGGTGCTTAGTGGTCCATTAGAATTTGGAAGTAGCTCGATCGAAGATCGATCTTAGAAAAAAATTTGGCACCATGCAATTCATCAAGCAATTCATCAATAATCGAATCGGGTAGTTATGCTTGACCGTAAGATCATTCAAATAACGATAGTCCACATATAACCGCCATGTAACGTCCTTTTTCTTCACCAAAATGACAGAGACGCAAAGGGGCTGATCGTGTTGAATAGTACCCGCATCCAAAAGTTCCCGCACTATCTTCTCGATTTCCTCCTTGTGAGAGTGGGAGGTGCGGTAGGGGTATTGTTGGCGTGGAATGCTTCCCGGTTTAAGAATGATTTGGTGCTCCACCCCTCTAGAGGGTGGTAGTCCAACGAGTTCCTCAAAAATATCAGCAAAGGCACCTAAGTTCCCGCAATTGTGGATTAACTTCATTTTGAATAGGCATACAGTTGAGAATGAAAATTTCCTCCACCTCACCGGAATAATCCATGTGTAGAAGGTGGTGTAATTCAGACCAGAAATCAAATTACAGCCTAATGTAGATGTTAAGGCTTGTAATTTAATCTTCTTTCCACCAAGAGTAAGCTGTGATAGTCATCTTATCATAGTCTAATTCGATGGGTGTGCAAGATTTGAGCCAATCCCCACCAAGAATTAGATCGCAACAATTTGTGTCCAAATGGCGAAGTGGAAAACCGAATTGGTGTTGCGCATGTTCCATGAAAAACATCTACTTTCAGTGTTACTCACCATTCTTTTCCCGTTAGCGATTTTAACAAGAAGTGGGTTTGCCGGAGAAAGAGGGCAATTGAGTCGCCGAGTGTAGAAGCTCCAATAAAACTTATTGTGCTGCTGTATCAATCAATATATGCAGGGACTGATTTGCACACTCCCCAAAAATACGCATAGTTGTTGAACCATTTTCCCCAAAAAGGGAATTGATAGACATTTGAACCTCATCCAATGTATGGAAATCATCATCGGGAAGAGAGACTTCAGGATCTCGATAGAGAATGTCCACCATCCTCATCCGCCAAAATCATATAAGAGATTTTGTTTGCAACGATGCCCATATGTGAAAGCCTCATCACAATTATAACATAAGCCTTTTTCACGCCTTGCCGCCATCTCCGAAGGTGTGAGCATCTTAATGGGAGTTTTAGCAGATGGAGTTGTTGGTTTGCCACCGTAATCCAATAGCGAGGATCCGATTTTTTCCAATGTGAAGTAGCATTGTTAGGGTTAGGGTTAGAGTTATGGTTAGGATTAGAATAAGACCGGAAATCCAGTGTCGAACACGTCGTGACATAGCCTCGAGAGTAGAGACTGTTTCTTGCCCAATGAAATAGCACTTTGTAGAGTAGTTGGCTCAAACATAGACATGAAGGATTGCAATTCCTCACCGAGACCACTCACAAAACTAGCCACAAAGTATTTTTCGGAGAAATCATGCTCACCAAACATTAATAGACATGCCTTGAGTTCTTCAAATTTGTCCACATAATCCCCATAAGAACCGGTTTGCTTTAGTTTATTAAACTCGTAAATAACAACAAGAACTTTAAGTTCCTCAAAACGAGCGTAAACAATCTCAATAAATTGATCCCAAGTGAATTCAATTTTCTTAAGAGCAATGTTTTGGTACCAAAGAGCAAAGACGACCCTCAAAGTGCATAGAAGCAAGGGTTACCTTTCACGATCGGGAACATTGGGAATAAGCTTGAAGTAGTTGTTGCATTTTAAGATCCAAATTCGTGGATTGGAGCCATCGAATTTAGGGAACTCGACCCTAGGTAGGGGCATGTGAACAGAAATAGGAGCCGGATCGGTAAGGCTTAGTCCTGGACGTTTCCTAAACGGTGAGGAATGTTGAGTAGCTATTGAACCCATGAGAGGATCCCCTAGCAAGGATTCTCCGCTCAAGACGCTTTGCCTTTATCAATATTGAGAACACCGTAGCTGTAGAGTGGCAAGTGTGTTCGTGACATGCTCCATTTGACTCATCATGCGTGAAAATTTATCATCCATAGTGAAGTAAATGAATGAAAATTTTCTTGCAATTTTTCGGATGAAGATTGCCATTTAATGTACTTAGCTTGAACGAAACTCTCTTAATTCTTTTGTGTATCTTGCAAGTCCTTGAAACGGGTCGCCTCGGCCATGTGGAGAAGACGAAACTTGTCTCGTGATACCAATTGTAGTGATAAGCTGCTACAAGTAATTAATTAATGACAATTTTTGGTTGATTTTGTTGTAAGTAACAAGAACAATTCCGGAAGAAGGTAAGAGGGAGAGAAGAACGTAAGGAGGAGAGAGAGAGAATTGAGGGAGGAGTTTGTTAGAATAATTTCTCGCATAATGAATTTACGCGGTGCAATCCCCAAAACAACATCAAGTGAGGACCACGATTCAAAAGCAAATTCAAGCAAACTTGATAATGTAAATAGCTAAAATTAAAAGGACTAAAAGGTAGATCACTAAAAGTAATCCTTTAATTCAGATATTGCCACTTGTATGGTCAATATTATTTTTCCTCCTTGCCGATGTGCAGTGAGATTCAATCACGATATTATCCTCTTCTTTTGGTACATAAATCCCACCAAACCAAGAAACATTTGTACTTCTCCTTCCTCCTCGTTACTTTCCTCACTCTTTTCGCAAACAACGCTGGACTCTACACTCGTAATCCACCGCCTTCGCCGGAATTTCCTCGCTTAGGTCCATGACGGTGGGTGTTGAGATGTGATGAGAAAAGAAAAGGTAGAGAGAGATAGAGAGAAATAAAGGTAGTAAGAGAGATGTGAGACCACAACTTTGACAAATATAGAAATGGGCAACTTATGTTGCTACGCTTGTTTTGGCAAAATGAGTAAACTTACCGAGGGATTGAGGGAGTATCGCTTATTTGTCCATAATTAAAATAACTTGAACTGATGATATTTTGCTACCGAATGAACATTCTTCTTTATGTATCCCTTTAATAAAATAGAGGGTATGTGATTTCTTGATTTTACTTAGGCTCCATTTGGATGAAGTGAATTTGAAATCAAGGGATTTGAGAATAATATACATGCATTTACACAAACTAAAATGGAGAAAAACTAAATGAATGGATTTGATTCACTCAAATATTAAGCAAAAGTGGGAGAAGTGAGAGGATTTCAAATGATTAGGTTTTGTTGGGTATTTGAAATCCTCCCACTTATAAGTAATATTTGTGTGAACCAAATCCATTCATTTAATTTTTCTCCATTTTAATTTATAAATGTATGGTGTATTATCATCAATCCTTTAATTTCAAATGATTCTATCCAAATGGAGCCTTAGATTATCTCGTATATCTCCCGTGGTTATTTGTTATAGTGGCTATGAAACACAACCGCAATATAGGTTGGCATGTGCTAGAGAACAGACTTTTACACATTTTTATAAGAAGACACTTTTTGTTAATTCTCTATGCTGAAGTGGCCTTATCTAACCAAACTTCTCTTTTTCGTTACAGGGGAACTTCAACAAAAGGCCAAAATTCTTCACGAGGATTTAACAAATCATGTATGCCTTTGTCTATATCTTGCTATATTATTAATATCATTAAGATTACATTATTGACTATTTAACATGGACTGAAAGAGGTTGGCAATAAGTTTATTCCTCATTTAGTACTTGTCTATCTCGTTAGAGGTCTTCCAAAAATGTCCTCGGTCGAGTAAATAGCTCTACGCTTATGATCTTACCGTATTAGCTTTTTATCATGCAATCTTTTCCATCTTCGTGGGTACTTCAAATCTTAGAATTAATATTATAATGCGTTTTAGAGCTAATTTAATTGTGAAGGGTGTTTGAATAGGCATTCAGTGCATTCCCCTAGTTAATACTCCCTCCGTCCCATACCTATTTGCACACTTTCCTTTTTGTATGTCCCATACCTATTTGCACACACTAAAAATGGCAAAAACTCAAATATTAAAACCCTCAACTTTTCTACATAATTTCAAAAATGACATTACACTATTCGACAATTAAAACCTAAACCCAACTAATTAACCCTAATTAACCCAGCCCAAATCCATTTTCCTAATTAAACTCGGCCCATTACATATTCCCTAAACCTATCATCACCCTCATTCTCTCTATCTCTCTCGAATCTTCTACCTCTCGAAAACCCTAGTCTTCCATCTCTCTCGCCTCACTCTAACCCTAGCCCCATCTCCCTCGTCTCCCTAACCCGCGAAACCCCACCCCGTCGGAGTTGAACTCTGCCTTTATAGCCGATTCAATTTTCGATTCTGTGGTGGCCGATTAGGGTCCGACTCCGATTTGGTGGTGGTGGATTCTCGGGGTCCGACTCCGATGGTGGCCGATCTAACGGTGGCCGATCTGTCTTTCGCCGTTTAAAGGTGGGCGAATCTCACCGTGGCCGCCCGGTGGTGGTCGATCTCGACGTTGGCCGCCGTTTAATGGTGGCCGCTCCGACGGTGGCCGCTCCGATGGTGGCCAATTCAGCTATCGACTCTCAACCCATGGCCGATTCGGTTGTCGACTCTCACCCATGGCCGATTCTCGACCTTGGGCTGCTGCCCCAACGGTGGCCGACTCGATCCCGACCTATTTGCACTTCCCGAAATACCGTGGTACCCGATTCTATCGGGAATGAACATGTCCTAATTGACGATGATTTTATGGCTTTGTTTGGTGAGCGTTGTGGTCCAACTTGCCCTGAACTCGACGGTATGCCGTTGAACGGTACTATGTGTGGATTCCATCGGCTAGATGTTTGTTAAAAAGGTGTCTCTACTATCTCTTCTATTTTTATGCATGTTGGCCGATTACGATGTTGTTTACGATGCATGTTTGATCGAACTGCTGAGCTTGATTGTTGGTATGTGTTTGGTCGAATACCGATGTTGTTTACCCGATGCATGTTTGAGTGAAGCTGCTGAGCTTGATTGTTGGTCTTTTGTTTGGTCGATTTCTTGATATTAGTACACCGATATCCCGCTGGTGTTTACCCGATGGGCATGATTGGTGTTTACGATGGGCATGATTGTTGTTTACCCGATGAGCATGATTGCTTTGGTTATGTTTGGGGACAGAGAGAATGGTGGTGATGATACTCTATGTGAACCGATGTTGGGTAACCCGATGATTTGGCATTTATTTGTCTCGAGGGTATGTTAATGGCATTCAATTGATGATTTATTGTTGGTGATTGAACTAATACCTCGATAATGTTGGTGATTGAACCGCATTCATGATTTAATGCAATCACATGCATGTAGGAGGCTTGTTTTTATGCAATCACATGCATTCATGATTTAATGCAATCACATGCATGTAGGAGGCTTGTTTTTATGCAATCACATGCATGTTGGTAGCTTAAATCATTTGTTGCCCAATGATGAGTGTTCTCTCGAGGGTATAAACACATAAGCAAATCATTTCATTGCACAAAAAGTGTTGTTTACCTAAACAACTTCTACAATGCAAAAGGCCACCATTGTGAATCTGTGTTTAAGTTGTAAACACACAAAATGAGTTGTATCTTCATTCTTCCCCCTATACTAATATCCTAAATCTGTCATTAAGCTACTAATATCATATGTGGCCGATTCAATTTCTCCTTCTTCAATGAGACATTGAATACATTCCCTAACCAATTCTTCATCCACTTGTAAACACATAGGCAAACTATCTTCTCTCGATAAGCCTTTCTTTTCCCATATGTGGCAATTTGTATTTGTTGTGTCCTTTGCACCTCATGATTTCAATCAAACACCCTTGTAACTCAAGAATACATTTAATTTGGCTGTCAAATTTTGAAATGACAACATCACATTCTTCACCAAATCATCCACATTATAGCTTGCGGTGTCAACTTGTAGTGATTGGATAGCCCGAAACCAACCTAAATCATTTATGTTAGTGTCTGGGGAGTTTGGGGGTTGGCACACAAGCTGAATATCAAATCCATCGAGCTTGCGGTGCCCGAAACTCTTGATCATTGTCATTTATGTGTGGTTTCGCATTATCTGCTGAATGATTATGCTTTTGGATGCATTAGAAGGCCATTTTGCCTTTATAGCTGGTATTATCTGAAAATTGAACATGATATTGCAAATTAATGTCACCAATAGGATTGAAAAACCTGTTTTGGAGACTTAATATGCATAAACCGGATGATGAGAATAAAATCCGACAGCTTTTTGTGATAAAACCATACCTAATGCACAATGTAGTTCATATAGATGAAAAATGGTTTTACATGACAAGAGCATGTGAGAGGTATTATATGCCGCCGAATGAGGAAGAGCCATATAGGAGTTGCAAAAGCAAAAGATTCATACCAAAGGTAATGTTCATGTGTGCAGTGGCTAGACCACAATACTCAAATGATGGGCTCTTATTCGATGGAAAAATAGGCATTTTTCCATTCACAAAACAAGAACCAAAGACAAAGGTGAAAATTCAATGATGTTGGCAGCCCTATTAATAACTAAGGCACTCAAACCGAAATTCAACCTTTGTAGCTTGTTTTTTTCTATAAGCTCGGGTTTGATTGCACTAGTGTGTGCCTCTTATCCGGCCACTCTTTACCAACCTACCAACATGAGATTTGCTAATCTCCAACTCTCTAACAAGACTTCTAATTGTTGACCTTTTCTCAAATGCTATGTCCTTCATAACATCTTCAATATCTACACGTAAGCGCTTCTTTTGTGATTTTCCTTTCCTTTGTGATGTTATCATGATTGGAAGACCTTGACTAACCTCGCTTCCGTGCAGCGGCCCAAATGTATTCGACGGTTCTTCGACAAACCCCAAATAATGCGAAGCTTCACAAATTTTCCCGTGATGCGCTATACCGTTAGTCTTTGTTGGCAAAGAGGAATTGTGCCATTCGATTCCTCCGGGTCATCGTAAGCTCAAAGTTATGATCTTGTCATTGAATTTAAGAGCCGCCTTAAAGTGTCTTTAAGAGCACCTTAAATTCTTTTGTGTGTTGTAATTTTAGAATATGGCATTTAAGACCGCTGTTGGGTTTAAATTTGTGTGTTTAAGTTGGAGGGAATTTTGTAATTTTGGTTTTGGTGAATCGATGGTGGGAAACCAATTATTTAGGCATTTTAGCCGATGATTTGACAACCGATCAATTGGATTGACTGCTTTTCATCTAATTTCAGTTTTTAATTTTTGTAAATTTAATTTCGCTTTTTTAATTTCAGCTTTTTTAAGGGTCCGGCTAAATACACATTCATTTTTCATAGATACACATATCTTAATATTTTATAATTTTAATGTAATTATTAAATACCCAAATTACTCTTACTAACTAAAAAATAAGAAAATTGTATTTTAGATACACACATTTTTTCCTCCACCATACTATGGGTTTTTACCTAGGGTAAAAACCTTCAACACCATTTTTAAGATCATCATTTTTGTACTTTTTTAATAGGTGTATTTTGATATCTTGGATTTTAGATATGATAGTTTAGGCCTAAAAATAGGATGTGTATGGTAGTATAAGTCTTTCGCGCAGATTTTTTTCAAATTTTCACGACATTTTACTTTCGAACCTGGTTTGTTGAAATATTGCACATATTTTGGCAACAAGTTACCGAAATATTTTTCGGCAACATGTTTCACGAAATATTGTTTCACTTACGGCAACATATTTTCGAATTATTGCTTCAACTTCGGCAACAATTTGCGAAATTGAATGACATAAACAACAAACCAGGTTCGAGCTCAATTGTTTCAAATTGTTAATCCGTAAATATTTTCGCACGAAACAACAAATACCCAAGACAAGATATACCAATAATGGTTGAAATAAAATAAACATGTAGATTACATTAAACTACAAAATAACAACCCAAATACCTATTATCAAATTCAAAAAATCTAAAATCTATCTCCAACCCTAAAATACAATTGATATTAAACAAAGAACCCTAAACATTCGTATAGAACACATCAAACTCAAAAAAAAAAAAATCCAAATACCTATTTATCGATTCAAAAAATCTAAAATACAATTGATATTAACCCAAGAACCCTAAAATACAAGCTCAAACTAATCGCTTTTCAATGGGTTTGTGATGTTTATCCATGATGATGCCGTTGAGTTCGCGGCCACAACCCTTCCTCTCGGCGCCGCTACTTGCCTTTTTCACGCATTCTGCGATGGATTACGTGTGTGTATGTACTGTGGTAATTTTGAGTGTTTTTTTACAACAAGGGTATTATAGGTAATGCAAGGAAAGTGTATCAATAAAATTAGAATAATATGTGGGAGTGAATCTATTGGGTATGTGTATCTATTAAAAGCAGATGTGTATTTAGCCGGACTCTTTTTTTTTAATTACTTGTAAATTTAATTTCAGTTTTTTAAGTTCGAGTATTTATGTTAGTGTTTGTATCGTTGGTGGTGTAAATTTAATTTCAGCTTTTTTAATTTCAGCTTTTTTAATTACCGTATTTTAATTTCAGTTTATTTCGTATTTTAATTTTTTATTTCGTATTTTTAATTTCGTAGAATTAATTTACATGTAATTTTAATTATACACTAAATTCAAAATTCCCTTTATACACTATTGGAGGAAATGACTAATTAAATGATTAACTTAATTACCAATACACTAAAAGGACAACAATACCCTTCCTTTTCCCCCTGCATCAATGCAAAAAGTAGCTTTTCTTAATTTCCGTGCAAAAAACATGGTGCAAATAGGTTGGGGACGGAGGGAGTATTATTTAGTGAAACAAAATGTTATTCAACTAGTGCACGATGCAATTAATTTATGAGTAATATATTAACATCATTCAATAAAATAAGTAATATTATTTAGTAATATAAGTAATATCATTTAAAAATAGTGCACGAGGCAAATAGTGTATATAAAAATTTATTATATATATATATATATATATATATATATATATATATATATATATATATATATATTAAGATATCAAATATATATTGTATGGTAAAAACATTCCTTATATACTAATAGGGAGTTTTAATTTGCTTAGTTATCATATTCTCCTTCATTTTGATGATGTGTCTTATTTTCATTAAGTTTATTTCTATGCATTAAAATAGAGTGCATTATGTGGCATCAAGTAATGTGATGATATATCAATAAATAATAAATTTTTTAAATTAAGAAAAACTTATGGAATGATTAATATGAGAAGATTTAACTAATTTAATAAATTCCTTAAAGTAAGTATATTATCTCAAATTATTTCTCTTTATAAAAATTTGATATTATATAATTTTAAATTAATGCGATTATTTTTCTTTATATAATATAATTCTAAATATGTGATTAAGTCTTTGTTAGATCAAGAATGTTTTGATGAGTTAAAAGAAGCGATTGAGATGATCGACAACCACGAAGAACAGTGAGATCAAGTCTTTATACTAAGCTAATCGACTAGGTCAAGGACTCGATCAAGTCACTGGAGACTAGAGGTTGCAAGTCATCCGGAGACAAGCTCGAGTCTAGTCGTCTGCAGGAGACAATAATGAAGAGCTCGGGATGAGGTCAAGACAAGCCGAGTAGAATAAGAAAGGCGTCACCAAGTCACCGCAGATGAGTAGAGTAAAATCACCGAGGAGCAAGCGGTTTTCAAGATTAAGTTTGTTGAGCGGTTTTCGATTTGTTAAAACTAATTAACAAACTAACTGTCCTTTCAAACTTATAAATAGGTTTAGGCACTTCATTAAAACACACATATCTATCACACGAGTTATCGATTCAAAGAATATATTCTCTCAAATAACAAGTTTTCAAAGAGCACAAAATTGTTTTCAAGGTTTTCTTCATAGATATTTCTAAGTGCTTATAGAACAATATCTTATACTTCTTCAAACACATTTCTATCACTATAGAGTTAGATTTCACATAATTGTTTAGGAGTTTGAAGATTTGAAGATCTTTGTAAATTGTAAGTTGTACGATTGGAAGTGAGTAAGTAAGCTAGTAGAAGAGACCCTTCTTCAAAGTTCGAAGAAGGAGAGTGGATGTAGGATTGTTATAATCCGAACCACTATAAATACAGTGTTCTTTATTGCTTTCATTTACTTACTTGTTTATTTCAATTCTCAGTTTATTAAACGAAGATTAATTTGAGAATCAAAGTTAAAACTAAAATATCGAGTTTGCTTTTGATCTTAATAAAGTTGAGATTAAATTGAATTTTATGTGTTACTTTGGTGCTTTGAATAAGTTTTGAAAGATTTGTAAAAATCTGAAAAATCTATTCAACCTCCCCCTTCTAGATTTTTCCTAGAAGGTTGATACAAGTTTTGCCTAATCTGCTCAACTAATCGGGACCAACAATCTTAAATTATAATATTGAGTATAGTGATTAAGTCTTAAATCATAATATTGAGTATAATGATTAATTTTATTTATATCACAATTTTAAATAATATATAGGAGTATAAATATTATATTACAATAAACTTGATGTATTGAAAAATAAAATTCTATTTAAATACTTTATAAATTTGATGTATTGAAAAATAAAATTTTAAAATATACATATATAATAGAAAAATTATTACATACTTTTATACATATATTAGTTTGACACGGGATAATATGTCCGGCCCAAATGTAGGTGGGCCCAAATAAAATTGGGCCTAAGATGAACGCGATCTATTCTCTCTAAGGTGTAAGACTAAGTTGAAAAGTATCCCACCTCGGTGGCGGTTGGGCCGAGAGTCTAATATGTCAGGTGGCCGCAAGCCCGAGATAGGGAGCAGACCTCGGAGATGGGGCCTGCAGGCCCATATCTAGATATTGGCGAGTGAATATTGAGTTGAGTTAATCGGTTGAGATATCTAAGAAAAATTAGGGCCCAAGAAAGGAATATTGCGGGATCCTAGAGTGTTGACCTAGTTCGACCGAGGTGGGGAAAGCGAGATGGACAGACTCTCCGAGAGTGGGAAGACCACGATCGCAAGTGGGGCGTCCACGATGGACAACCAACCGAGAGTTGGTTGTTGTGACATGGGAATAAGCGAACAGCTTTATGCTCGCAACCAAGAAAGACAGCGAGCACCGTTAGAAGCCCGGCGAACAACAATGATGGCCGCTAAGCAGCCCCGAGCCTCGCAAGGAGGGGTCCCGAGTACCGAGGAGCGACCACCCGGGGACCATATCTTCCCGATTAAGGGAAAATATCTCGTAGCGAGAATGCGGTCGAAGCGTCGTGCCCAAAAGGGGAAAAGATCTCGCCGCCGCAGAGATCCCAAAGAGCTACGCCACGTGGAGGACGCCGAGAGGGTCAACCACTGCCTCGTCCGTACGGAACCGTACCAGAATTAAATTATGTACTTTTGTATTAAATGTACCCAATTCTTTTGGATTTAACAACCGCCAAATAACATGTATAAATAAGACCTATAAGGCACAATAATATGGATCGAAAAACATCCACCCTTAAGCCTCGAGACTCATCCTCCCAAAGAATCCCTCTTGCATTTATCGCTTTCTTGCATTCATTGTCCATAATTGCTCATCATTGTCCTCATTCATTATCAATCATCAACATTCAATACACTCAATCAAAACTCACTAAACATGCCGATTATCATCCATAATACCTCATTATCCGTCGGCATAATCGGTGTAACAACATTTGGCACCGTCGGTGGGAAACGCTAGACAAAAAGCCACTCCCAATCAATCTTTCTTCCACTCGGTAGAGCCGTTAGCAAACACACTAGCCACGATGATGAAGAGCGGCAAGGGCAAAACAGCCCGGTCCGCAACGCCGAGGACCAAATCCCTCTCCTCCTCCAGGGAGTATCAAACTCCGGAGCAAGTGTGTGGCTATCCTACGGCTCTAGGCCGAGCTCGCGAGCTTGAGTTGCAGTGCCGCTGGCCGTCCCAGTTGAGGGACCTTCTAGGCCCTAGAAGGGCAAAAGGAAGGCTTGTGAGCGGGAGGCTGAAAGCCAGGATCGCTCGGGGCTCACCTACCCAAACAATCGGTGTTTAACCGTTTGGGCTCCCAAGCCCGAAGGCTCGACTTCGGCGAGCAGCCCCGTGTCTCCCCCAAGGGAAGCTATCCACCGCAGCCCCCAATGCACTCAAAGCGTCGTGGTGGCAAGGTCAAGGGTCCCGGTCCTTGACCGCATAGGGCCAAATGTGGTTCACCGCGCCCTCACTCAACCAGACTCGGCCATTGTCGCTCTGCAAAGGAAACGACCTCATTGAGGGCCGGATGGACGCTCGTGAAGGGATTCCTAAAAGGGCCGCTGTCAACCAGGCCCCTCTCCATGGCCATAGAAATGGCGGAGGTCCGTACCAAGATTCTCGCCTCCACAAACAGCCTCTCTCTACGAGGGGAAAACCGACCCCGGGGTTCACCTCGGCAAGTACATCACGTACATGACGGGAGAGGGGCATCCGATGCGACTAAATGTCGGTTGTTCCCACCGACTTTGGGCGAGCTTGCCCACAAGTGGTATACTTCTATCCCTCCCGCACGATCGATGATTTCTCCAAATTTCGGAGAGCACTTTGTCTCCTACTTCGCCTCTAAGATTGCTCGCCTGTGCAGCCGGCAAAGGCTCATGGGCATCGGGTAGATGGAAAATGAGACAGACGAAGAGTACCTTGACCGACTCGATGAGGTGCTCCTTACGGGAAGCCCATCGAGACGAACCGCAGCTCCACGCGGCGATGAGCCGCCTCGGGCGAGACTCCCACATGTTCCGACACATGACCAAGCAAAGTGCCCCTCTTCCTATGCCGTGTTCGGGGCGGCGAGCAGCGACTCCGATCACCAGTAAGCTCCTCGCCCAGCGCTTGGGCGAGGTAAAGCCTACCGGATGCTGCGAAACGACGGCCGCGCTCCTCCCGCTAAGAAATTGCATCGATCGAGAAGGCGCGATTGGGCAAGTCACTGGGACCTTCAAAAGTTTTGAAGGGGTCAAGGTCATGGAGAACTCAAGCACTCCCGGCCTTTTGTGTTCAATGCAATGAAGGGGAAAGGGGTCTTCACCCACCGAAGCCCCTTAAAAGCAATGCTGCGAGGGCAGCCTCGAACAATTTCTCGTGCCTTCCATGACGGGCCGGACACAATAAGAGCGAATGCGAGGGATCTTCTCCGCCAACTCTGGAAGCCGTACGAGGAGGGCAGTTGAGCGAGTACGTCAAGAAGCCCGCCCCGCGACTACAAAGCATGACGGAGAAGAGTGAGGTCCTCCTCGCGAAACAAGGATGAAGGAACCTGTGCCGCAGCGGTGGCGGCGGCGGACATCGATGCCGGTTATAGCCGACGAGATTCCCCGCTTAACCCGGGGTTGGAGTCCAGATGATCCAACCAGGTGAAAGCAGCTTTAGGCGGGCAAACTCTCGTCCTCACCATGTTGAACAGAAGCGGAAGGCTGAACTCCGCGCCATTGACAACATCCACGTCGTCGTTCCTCCCCCGAGCCAACAATTTCAAAATTTGCCGCCATCAGCTTCTCTAACGCTGATCGCGAGGGCCTCCTGTTCCCAAAGAACGAGGCCTTGGACATCTCGACCAAAATCCACGGGAATGATGGTGGAAAGGATCACGATCGACAATGGCTGCTGCTGCAACATCATTTTCAAGTCCGCCTCGATCGGATGGGCAACCCGACAAAGTTCATCAAGTCATACGACTTGCAGTTGAAGGGGTTCGGAGACATGATGGTGAACCCTATGGAAAGATCAAGTTGTCCGTGGAGCTCGTGGATTTTCGTAACGAGAAGCTTAGGATCACTAGGCCTTTAGAATTTGTAATTGTCGACTCCGCCAAACATCTATAATAGCTTTCTCGGTCGACCTTTTCTTGAAGCTTTTGAGGCGGTAGCCTCTTCTTAATTTTACCGTATCAAGTTTCCCGCTCCCGAAGGGGAAGTTGGCACTATAAAAGGAAATCAAAATGACAAAGAAGTGTTTGAACTACTCTTGTCATAATTTTCTTTCCGCACCTTTTTAGATTTACAATGTAATACTTTAGCGGAGGAATGCCTAAACACAATTCCACCGCTAGCCGAGGACAGCTTGTATGCTCGTCAATTCTTCTTCGGACCAAGCCCCGTAAAGCGAGGATTTGGAACCTAGACTAGGTTTCGAACCCGCAACCATGGACTTGGACCCAAGGGGAAATGCTCGCGATCCACACGGTCTCAAGCGAACCGCCCCAATCGAAGAACTTGAGCAAGTCCCTGTGTACCCATCTCGCCCGAGCTCGAAATCTCCATAGGGGCAAAGGTCCCGGCAGAAATAAGGGACAACCTCATCGAATTTCTCAAAAGCAATGTGAGCGTGTTCGCATGGTCACACCAAGACATGGTAGGAATCGATCCGAAGCATGCCCGCCATCACCTCAAGATTGACCCATCGCGACGTCCGCCTCGTAGAAAAGAAGAAAGTTTGGCACGAGAAAAGTCGCTCTCGCCGAGGAGGTCAAAAACTCCTTGACAATAACCGATCGAGCTCGCGAGAAGACGAGCCTCAATGGGTAGCAAATACTGTCCCGGTAAAAGGCGAACAATTCATGTAGGTTATGCATCGACTTTACCGACCTCAACGCGGCCTCGCCCAAAAGATCACTTCCCAATGCCGCACATCGACCACCTCATTGACAACACCGCTGCACGAGATGATGTCGTTCATGGACGCATTCGCTGGATACCACCAAATCCTTATGGCGGTGGACGACATCAAACACACTTCCTTTCTCACGAGAAAAAGAATATCTATTCGTGGACAAGGATGCCCTTCGGCCTCAAGAACGCCAGTGGCAACGTATCAAAGGTTAGTGAACACTATGTTCACGACCAAATCGGGAAAACAATGGAGGTGTACATTGACAACATAGTCGTCAAAAGTCCGAAGAAAGAAGATCATCTAAGAGATCTCAAGGAAACCTTCTCTATTCTCGGAGAGGTATAACATGAAGCTCAACCCGAATAAATGCGGTTTCGGGGTGGGGTCGGGAAATTCCTCACCACATTATCAAGAAGAGAGGCATCGAGGCTAACCCGACGCAGATCAAGGCTATCCTCGACATGGAGGAACCGAAGTCGGTAAAGCAGGTCCAAAGATTAATGGGATGCCTTGCGGCTCGAGCCGATTCATCTCGCTACTCGGTGATAAAAGCAAGCCCTTCTTTGCGGCGATCAAAAAGGTAAATTCTCCGGAACAAAGAGAGTCGGCCGCATTCAAAAGCTCAACGAGTACCTAAGTAACCCCGGCTCCTCGCCAAGCTGGTTCCGTGAAACCCTCTTTCTATACCTCGCGGCGTCGAAACGACGATCGGGCGCATGGTCCTTGTGCGAAAGAAGGACAAAGAAGACCTTCCCATTTACTACATAAGTCGTGCTACACGACGCAGAGCTTAGGTACTCACCTCTAGAAAAGCTCGCATACGCGTTGGTCAAGGCCGCAAGAAAGCTTCGAGCTACTTCTTCAACCATCGATCCAGTGTGCTCACTACCATGCCTTTAAGGCAAGTACTCCACCGTCCCGACACTAGTGGGCGCCTCCCGAAGTGGGCCCTAGAGCTCGCTCAAGACAAAGATATCTTACGCCCGCACGACGATCAAGGGACAGACGTTAGTTGACTTTGTCGCGGAACTCACCTTCCCGCCTAGCTCGACAAAACTCAAAATCCCCCTTGGAAGCTCTACATCGACGGATCGTCTACAACGACTTGCGCCGGCGTGGGGTGGTTCTCATCGGACCGGAGGGCCAATGTTTCACAAATGCAGTCCGATTCGACTTCCCAGCAATAAATAACGAAGCCGAATACGAAGTCCTCGTCTGCGGTCTCGAGCTCGCAAAGGCCGTAGGGTGCGCCACCTCCATGTTTTCATGGATTCCCTCCTGGTTGTAAACCAAATGAAGGGCGAATATGAGGCCGGGGCGAGCAGATGATAAAGTACCATGAGCTCGTCATCACCCTTTGCGAACAACTACACCAAGTTTTCATCGACAGATCCCCCGCGAGCACAACTCACAAGCGGATGCCTTATCCAAGCCGGGCAACGTCGAGGGCGCCGCGGACATGTCTAACATAATCCTAACAAAACTCGCCCACCCCTCAATCAACGAACACCTCGTGGCCAACATTGACGAGGAAAAGAGAGCTGGATGACCCCAATCCTCAAATACCTCACCTCGGGAACTCCCCG
Source organism: Paraleonurus japonicus (assembly GCA_030762865.1). Lineage (NCBI taxonomy): Eukaryota > Viridiplantae > Streptophyta > Magnoliopsida > Lamiales > Lamiaceae > Paraleonurus > Paraleonurus japonicus. The sequence goes on from CM061052.1 coordinate 34,129,792, forward strand.
AGGACAAGGTAGAATCTCGCCGCCTTGCCTCCGAGCGGCAAGATTCTTGATTTTGGATGGCCACCGTACAAGCGCAGCTTTTTCCCTACCCCTCTTGATATGTATTACCCTGCAGGAGGGACAGCTCATCCTCGCCGAGATCCATAGTGGGGTATGCGGCAATCACGCCGGTGGCCAATCTCTCGCTTACAAAACGATGCGCCAAGGATACTTCGTCCAACACTAAGGAAGGACACGATAGCCTTCGCCGTAAAATGCCACAGTGCGAAATCATGGCACCGAACATCAAACTCACACCCGAGAACCTCAAATCCATATTCAGCCCGCCGCCATTCGCACAGTGGGGGATCGACTTAATTGGTCCTCTGCCAACGGCCCCGGCGGATGCAAGTTCGCAAAGATGGTTGCCGTCGACTATTTCACCAAGTGGGCGGAGGCGGAGCCCTCAACAAAATAGACCAAGCGGTCATCATCGATTCATTCGGAAGAATATCATATGCAGATTCGAGGCTCCCGCAAGCAATCGTCTCTAATAATGGGAAACAGCCTGACGGCCTTGAGATCGCGGAATTTTGCGAGAACTCGGAAGATAAAAAGGCTATTCGCAATGCCCTATCACCCGTAAACCAATGGTCGAGGTTGAGGCCGTTAACAAGATCCTCAAGCACACCCCCAAGACCAAACTTGAGGACAGAAAAGGGAACCCGGGCTCAGAGCTACCCGACGTCCTCTGGGCGTACAGACAACAACGAGAAACTCCACGTGGGGAGACCCCTTTCGCTCTCTCCTATGGCACGAGGCGGTCATCCCGTTCGAGATCTCAATCCCCACTTACCGAACCTCTCAAATTCTCGCTGAAGAGAACAAATCCGCTGGAGGCTCGACCTCGACACTTTGGAAGAGCACCGCCCGGCCTTTGTCCACGTAAACGCAGCCTACAAGCGAGGTTCGGAAAAATATTACAACTCTAAAGTCAAAGTTCGGCATTTCACAAAAAGCGAGCTAGTCTTAAAGAGGACCCATGGCCCGAGCACCGGGTATTTGGCCCGAATCGGGAGGGCCCATTCAGTGGTATCCGAAGGCTACCCGGTGGGACATACGAGCTGGAACACCCCGACGGCACTCCGGACCAATACCCCCGGAATGCGATCCACCTAAAGAAGTACTACCAAGAGTGGCCCGCTTGTAAGCTATTCCTAAATCTCCTCGCATGTAATAAAATGTGGTAGGACTTCTTGAATTCAATAAAATTATTAGTTTCCGCGAAATCATATACTTGAAAAGAAAGAACGGTTCAATAAAATACTCTAAGACTCGCGATGACTCACACTCGCCGAGCACTAAAAGCCTCGCCGTGCGGCCTAGGCCCACATGAGCACCAAAAAGTCTCCCGATGAGGCCTAAGCCCGAGGAGCATAAAAGTCTACAAGGGTTATACCCACAGAGCATAAAGACTCGCGCGAGAAGAATGGCCTCGCCGCGAGCATCGAAAGTCTTGTGCTTTGAGGCCTAAGCCCACACAAGCATAAAAAGTCTCCCGTCGCGGCCTTTGCTCGCGGTGAGCATAAAAGTCTACAAGAGATTATACCCACGTAGCATAAAGACTCGCACGAGAAGAATGGCCTCGCTTGTGAGCACCAAAGTCTCACGATGAGGCTAAAGCCCACGCCAAGAAAAGTCTTACGGTCGCACGATGACGCACCGCTTGCAAAGTCTTATGGTCACACGATGATGTCCCATTTGACACATAAAGACTTCGCGAGAATAATGGCCTCGCCCGCGAGCAATTTTTCTTTTTAGTATTTTAAGGTAATTAACATTTTGATGTACTTAACATTCCGAATGATTATTTCGCAGCCAAATGATGAGTTCGTTGTCGTGCGAGTATCTAAAGATGCTAAAATAAAATGCGTAAATATAAATTGCGTAGTAGATGGACGAGAACGAACATTTCATTCATAATCAAAGAGCGGCCAAAGACCGAAGTACAAAAGTTCCTAAACCCTAAACCCTAAACCAAATGCAAAACAAAAATTACAACGGCAAATAATATATCTCGCATCATTTGTCACTCCTTAAAGGGTAGACAACGAAATGACGAGAGCTGATAAAAAATAGATCTCGCATCATCTACCGGGCCCCTACTCGGCCGCGGCTGCTCGGGCAACCCCTGCTCGGGGGAGCCACCTTGATCTCTGCCGGGACCATCTCCGCTACAGCCTTCGCCTTCTTCAGTCGCGGATGGCATCCGCGAAGGTAAGGTAATAGGCGAGATCACCCATAACATCCGCATCCTTCGGCGGATCGGTGCGGAAGTCTTGGAGCTCGACCTCCGCGGATTCTCGCCTCCTCGCCTCGGCCTCGACTTGGAGATTTGCGGCCTCGCCTTCCTTCTTGGCCGGCAAGCCGCTCCACCAGCTGGGCTCGGGCCGGCGGCATGCCACGAGGACTCGGCGGCCCTCGCTTTCTCGCGCCGCTGACAATGAGCGCATTCTCGTGCGTGGCTTGGGCGTGGCGGAGGGCCACGAGAGCTTCATCCCGGTGGCGGTCCGCTCGCCCACTGCCTCTCCAACAGCCCCGCCTTGGTCTCCGTGGCCTCCTTCTCCTCCCGACAGCTGAACGCACCCGAGCATCTCCTCGCCGCGAGACCGAGGGCCCTCCGGGTGGTGATCACGGCCCGGTAATTCATGATTTGCCCGACCATGAGCGCACTCGCCGTTGAAATTCATGGCGGCCTCCACCTCACCCAGCCCGCGATGAGATTCCGCATTGCCGAGCTAATGTGGGGTGGAAGGCCCGAGGCGGGTCCTTGCCGGGAAGAGAGATAGTCGTGGATCATTGGGGGCGGGTAACCCCATCGGTGAGAAGGCCGCACGAGGAACAACACTTGAGAGAATGCAAAAAGAAGAGAATGAGGATGCGAACTAGCGTCGGTTTGGGATCTTATCGGCCCTCAACAGACGGATCTCGCCCGAGGTAGGTTGGGTCCTAGGGGTCCTTCGGTGCAGCAGCCCCGATTGGGCGGTTTGCACCCCCGCGGATGGGCCCCTTCGGCTGGGCCGGTGCCATGCTGCGACTTCTTGTGGACTTCGGATGCGGACACCACGCGAACCTCGTCATCCTCGAACTTCGTGGACGAGTCCGGCCATCCCTATCTGGGATGACCTGTGGCTCGAGAGGACCCTGGGAAATAGGCCGGGCTACGCCGCAGAGACGGTCTTCATCTTGGGCGCTCCCGTGGCCCTCGCGCCCGGCAGTTATCGAGAACTCGCCACTAGGGGGCCGAGTCTCCTTTCGCCTCAGGCGCGGCCTTGCTGCCCACCCTCTCGCGACAACTTCAGCTTGCCCATTATTTCCCTAGGCGAGTGCGGAAGACCGGGAGAGCGAGGCTGCGAGGAAGCAACCATGATCAAGATACAATAGTCCTGGGCAAGAAAAGAGAACGCTAAAATAAGTGAAATCATACCCGGTTCGACGCCGACTTCCCGGGGCAGGTAATGAGGCGAGCAACTTTCAACCGTTCAATGGTTAGGATCCTTTGCCAATGGCGCTCGCTTCTCCGAAAGCTTCTTGATCCTCTCCAAGCAGAGGTCGAAGTCCCAATTCAATTCACCAAATGAGCAGATTCGAGCCCTACGAAGACAAGAAAAATTAGATCACTAATCTTCGATAATAAAAGCGAGAAAAATCTTACTCCTTCTTTTCCGATCAAAAGCGGTATGGCAAAGTAGAGTAGTATCACGAGCAGGCCCTCGCCGATTTCCGTGCACCAAAGAACCCAAAACCATCGGTGCCGCCACTTGTACACCTTGTTCGGGACCCCCGCGATGAGAGTCCCTTGCTAGGGCTTGGTACAACCCATCCTTCCCGTCCTCGGCAAGGCCGTACACGAAGTTGAGTTCTTTAGCACTCGGCATTCGAAAGAGCCGGTGTTTGCCGAATAGGACCAGCAAAGCCATCAGCGCCTCCACCCGTTGGGGTGCACTGGATCGGGGCCACTTCTCACGTATTGAAATAATACGAGAGACACGGGGAAGCGTGAACCGAACACCGGCCTCCATCATCGAGAAGTTGGCTGCAATCATACCGGGCGGAGGCTGATCGGGCCTCTCATATGCCTTGGGCCTGTACATTTGACCGAAGAGGGGATTTCCCACCGCCGGCGAAGGTGGAACAACTCCTCGGAAGTCACCGAGCTCTCCCAAGTGTTTGAATTGCGGGGCCAACAGAGGGCTCGGCTTGCCGAGATCATATTGTCCTCCCTCTTGACTCGCTTGTACGGGCACGCGGCCGTGCACGTGGCGAAATCAAAATCGGGCGCAGGGCCGGCCAACCGATCCATGAATTGGACCCACTCCTCGTATGTGAGGTCGAGCCTTTCCTCCCTCCGGCGCACAGCCTCTTCGCTGCCTCCTCCTCGAACCTCGCGGAAAGCCTCCCCAAGGGCTCCCGCGACCTCGTCCTCGGGCGAGGAATCCGATCCCGCCGAGGAATCGGGCCTCAGCCTCCGAGTCGGTTCCCTCCGCCTCGTCCAGGCGGCCTCCACCAGCATTACCCTCTTCGGGAGACTCAAATCAACCCCGAGGTCACCCAAGTCGGCAAAATTGAGGGCTCCCGCGAGATCCCGGGCATCTCCCCCTCGAGAAGACCCCGCCAGACGTAAATGGGGGCAACGGGCCTCCCAAAAGCTGCATCCGATCCTTCCAAATTGGCCTTCGACTGTGCACTCCATCACCTTCCGAGGCCTCGGGGCCGCGAACCGCCATCATCGGAACCACCACTACTTGACTCCCCGTCATTGCCTTAATCGGAAAAGGAAGAAAGAAAAGAAAAGAGAAGTAGAAGGAAATAACCCAAACGGAGGTTTACCTAAATGATGGAGGAGTGCACACAAATCGAAGCAAAGGAGTTCTCGGATGTTTCAGGATATCTCGAATGCTTTGGAATCGCTCTCGAGTTCTCGAAATTGTAAAGTATGGAATGGCCGAGGAGCCCCTAATTATAGATATGGGGAGGGCCCTCAAAGAAATGTTAAAACTTTAAAAATGGGGGCCCGGGGGAATTTTCCCATAATTGGGCCCCCAGGGGCAACCTACTGCCTCGGGAGGCGCGCGTGTGAGCTCCCAACGCAATGATTGCGATGGCTCACGCGCCTCGGTAACGAAACCCAAGGTGAAGGGACGCATCGCTTCCCAAAAAGCTGCTACACGACATCATCATGGGCGCTTGAAGAGACATCATAAGAACGTCCGAGTAGGACGAGTTCGCACCGTGTCACCCGAAGATCACACCTCACCCCACCCGAGGTCGACCAGAGCAAGCTAGGGGCAATTGTTGTGACATGGGAATAAGTGGAATAGCTTTATGCTCGCAACCAAATAAGCCCGGCGAGCACCGTTAAGCCCGGCGAGCAACAATTATGGTCGCCGAGCGGCCCCGGTGAGCCTTGTGAGGAGGGGTCCCCAAAGTGAGTACCGAGGAGCGACCACCCGGGGACCATATCTTCCCGATTAAGGGAAAATATCTCGTAGCAGAATGCGGTCGGAAGCATCGTGCCCAAAAGGGGAAAAGATATCACCGCCGCAGAGATCCCACAGCCTACGCCACGTGGAGGACGCCGAGAGGGTTAACCACCAGCTCATCCGTACGGAACCGCATTTCAGAGCATTAAATTATGTACTTTTGCATTAAATGTACCCGATTCTTTGGGATTTAACAGCCGCCAAATGGCATGTATAAATAAGACCTATAAGGCACAATAATATGGGTCGAAAACGTCCACCCTTAAGCCCGGGACTCATCCTCCCAACGATCCCTCTTGCATTTACCGCTTTCTTGCATTCATTATCCATAATTGCTCATCATTGTCCTCATTCATTATCAATCATCAGCATTCAATACACTCAATCACAACTCACTAAACAGGCCGATTATCATCCATAATACCTCATTATCCGTCGGCATAATCGGTGTAACAACAATGGTAACCACCGTTATGATTTTTACATGTATAAAGGTAAAATGAAGGTAAAAGAATAATCACGATTTAACCGATTGAATAACCGAATACACTTTTTCTTAAGAGTTTTCCGGTTATCCGACTTGAGCGTCGGAGTGCCTACGCCGGAGAACCCTCCGCGTGTTTTTGCAGGTTTATCGATTCACGAAGAGGGAGATTACGTGGAATTATCCAGCTGGACTCGGCATTGTCCCGTGGGGAAATACCAGTCAGTTTCACACATCAATTGGCGCCGCCTCTGTGGGAAAAAGAGAGCCGAGACGTGAGTTTCAATTTCTTTTCCATTACTCGAAAGAAAGAAAGTATGGTTGGTGAGCATACACCAATGAGGCCGATCGCATTGGTACCGGCTCGTGGAAGGACAACTCCTTCAAATAAACTCAAGGAGAGGTTGTTCCCAACCCCACGCCACCGTCTATCGTGCCTAGCGGGCGATATCCCACCTATCACGGTGGTTCGAGATGATAGCGCAGCCTCGGTCAACATTACCTGTGGGTAGGAGTTACCGCCAAGGGCGGAGGAGCTAACCTATCTCGCTTCCCCTACGATCCCGGAGGGAATCCCCTAGCCGAGTCCAAGGAAGCACCGTTGTTCCTCCAAGAGGGGCACCTCAAACAGCTTTTGACACCACCGCCACCATTGCCCTCACTCAGAGCAATCGGATGACATCATGGCCAGAGCTGTCGCAAGAGTGATGATGGAAGGGGACAGAGCCCCACTGCAGGGGAGGATAGGAGAAGCGAGACAGTGAACCCACCTACTCGATCCCAGGGGGGAGTAGACAGGATGAGCATCAGGAAGAGCGAAGAAGGGAAGTAGAGTTCAAACCATGAAGAGGTCTTGGGAGCCGAAGGAATTCGGAGAGAAGATCTCGGTTCCTCGAGCGAGGGACATTGGTCAAGAAGGCTGCAAGGGGAGGGAGACAGCTCTCAAAGCTGAGGCAAGAAGATAAAGGACGAGGAAGAGGGTACAGGAGATACCCATCGGAAGCTATGAAGGAACAAATCAAATCCTTGAGAAAACAGATGGATAATATAAAGCACCAAATGGAAAATCGGGTTAGTGTACCTCGACTGCTACAGTTGCCAATTTATCGAGAGCATTTTGCAAGATGAATTACCTTGTAATTTTAAACCTCTTAATTACGAATATGATGGCACAACCGACCCCTATGACCACTTGATAAGATTCGAAAATTCCGCCCTCCTCTATCGATATGGAGAGGCGTAAAATGCAGGGTTTTCCTAACCACTCTCTGTCCAAGGCAGCCAGTGATGGTTCGGTCAGTGGAGCCCAACTCCATCGGGTCTTTCGAGGAATTTGGAGAGCTGTTCTTACACCCGGTTCGCCGCTAGGAGACAACCTAGAGCTACTTTGACACTCGTTTAATATGAAGCAGGAGAAAGTGAAAGCATGCGCACCTTCATGAAGAGATTTAACCAGCAAAGACTTGGAGGTTCCCACCGCCACCCCGGAGGTTAAAATCAATGCTTTTACTAGCAACCTTCGAGATGGAGACTGTTTTCCTCTTTAGCAAAAAAAAGCCTATTTAGACATTTGATGAGCCGCTAAGGAGGGCGGAGAAATATGATACACTGGAGGAGGTGAGGAAAGCAAAAAGGGCGAGATGTTAAGCCGAGTGGACTCGATAAAAAGAAATAATCTACAAAGAAAAGCCCAACGACAGAGCTTAAAAGACAACAAAAGCTGGACCTCGCTCCATGCTCGAAAATACAACCCACCGAAACCGGAGCCAGGTGGAGCTATTGGAGGTTGCATCGGACCAACCAGAGATGAAATTTTCATGGTCACGATCCGAGGGGCGGATGAAGCCCAAATCGGATAAGTTTTGTCATTTCCATAACAAATATGGGCATGACATTAACAATTGTTTTCACTTGCGTGATGAAATTGATAGAATGATCCAAGTAGGCCATCTTAAAGAATTTATTTATAGAGATCGGGTCGATTCTAGAGGACAAAAAGAAAAGAAGTTGATGATAAAGCCGAGGAGAAGGGGAAAATGATCGAAGGAAGGCAAGAAGAGAGGCCCTCCCCAGAGAGGATTGATCCAGATGATAGTTGGAGGTCCAGTAGGGGACTCATTTTGAGCATGCAAAGTCAAGAGAGGATCCCGAGGAGAGAAGTGGGAGAGATGTCGAGAGAGGTGGATCGGAAGGAGGTGGGTCACACACCTCGAATTCACTTCGGTCCGAGAGGATGGAGGAATCGGAAGGAATCTCACGGTGATGCTGCCGGTCATCACTACGGATGTAGCAGGATACAACGTTGCAAGGATCTTCGTGGATACGGGGAGCTCGTGCAGACATCATTTTCTTAGATTGTTTCTAGAAGATGAATCTGAATGCGTAACTATAGCCCGTTGACACAACGTTATGCGGATTTACAGGAGGCGTACACCCCTGGGCCGGGTAACCCTCCAGTGGGATTTGGCGAAGCTCTACGGAGGAGGGTGGTTATGCCTAATTTTTTTATTGTTGATGTACCATCATCCTATAACATGATCTTTGGTAGGCCAAGTATTGAATTTATTCCGGTGGTTATATCAACATATCACATGAAACTCAAGTTTCCCGGTGAACGATGAGGTGGGTGAAGTAGGCTGGTGACCGGTGTAGTCCAGAAGTGTTACGTGGAGGCGGAAAGATAGCCGATAAAGAACTCCACCGTAGCACGAAAAGAGACAAAGAGGTTGATCGAGAATCCAAAAGATCTAAGGTTATGGAAGAAGTTGATCTTCAAAACATAAGAGCCGAGGAGGAGCCGATGATGATCGAGTTGTACCAGCACAAGAAGGGATATACAATGAGGATTGGGGCCCATGAGCTGGGAGTAGAGAAAGAATCGGTAGCAACTCTGCGGAGAAATGCGAGATATATTTGCTTTTTCCCTGCCGACATGACAGTATTCCAGAGGAGGTGGCGATTCACCATCTCAACGTGGATCCAAAAGCTAAGCCAATTAAGCGAAGTTGAGAGTCTTCGGACGAGAAAAGACGTTATAACAAAGCGAAGCGAAAAATTGCTGGAGGCGGGATACGTGAAGCGGATCGATTCCCCACCGGCTATCTAATGTATTGTTGGTGGCAAAACCAGGTGGAAAATGGAGAATGTGTGTAGATTTTCGAGACTTAAACAAGACTTGTCCCAAAGATCACTATCCACCGCCGCGAATCGACCAGTTAGTTGATTCCACCTCCGGATTTGAATTACTAAGTATGATGGACGCCTATCAAGGTTACCATCAAATACAAATCTTCCCTCCAGATATTTCTAAGGTGAGTTTCATTATTGCCGGTGGGACTTTTTGCTATATTAGAATGCTTTTTGGACTAAAGAATGAAGGAGCAACCTATCAAAGGATGGTTGACAAAATGTTCAAAGACCAATTGGGAAGAAACATGGAGGTATATGTGGACGATATGTTGGTAAAAAGTGTGAAGGCGTAAGGACACGTGGCGGACACGGAGGAAGCCTTTTTCGTGCTAAGGTCAAATGGCATGGCCCGAATCCCGCAAAGTGTTCTTTCGAAGTAAGGTCCGGAAAGTTCCTCGGATACATGGTTACCAATGGGGTATTGAAGTCAACCACGCCAAAGTAAAAGGCTGTCCTCGACATGCAGCCCCACACTAACATCAAGGAGTTGCAAAGGTTGAATGGAAGAATCACAAGATCGAGTAGATTTATAGCTAGATCCGCGGAGAGGAGCTACCCTTTCTTGAGAATCCCGAGGAAGGGATCCAGATTCGAGTGGAGCGAGCGGTGCCAACAAGCAATTGAGGCGCTCAAACAACACTTAGCCCAGCTACCTATGTTGACAAAGCCAAGACCGGGAGACACTCTACCTTTACCTTTCGGTAGGTGGGGTATCACTTAGCTCGGTCTTGGTAAAGGAAGAGGGGGCAACCCAAAACCCGTTTACTATATTAGTAAGTTGATTCAAGGAGCGTAAGAAAGATATTCGAGAGATAGAAAGCAGCCACACCGTAATGATCACGGCACGGAGGTTACGACCTTATTTCTGTCACATAAGGTCATTGTTCGGACTAATTATCTCCCGAAATAGGAAATTGGCAGAGCTGATCTCCGAGGGAGGATGGTCAAGTGGGTTGTCGAGTGGGGGAGTATGATGTAGAATTTGAGCCACGAATGACTATTAAAGCACAAGCCTTATTTGACTTTATTCAGGAAGGAACGCGTGCACTAAAGAAAGGAGAATGGGGAGTTTATGTATATGGGTCCGTGATTATTGATCCAGAGGGTCAAGAGACACAAGTGGCGTAAGGTTCGAGTTTATCACCTCAAACAATGGAGCTGAGTATGAGGCCTTAATCCGAGGAGCGGAGATGGCCGCGGAGCTAGGAGCAGGATGAGTGGTCGTGTTCTCGGATTCCCAACCGGTAACCCAAAGAGTTACGAGTGGGTATGAAGCGAAGGATGAGAGGATGATAGCTTATCTCTAGCGAGTAGCGGAGTTGCAGAGTAGGTTTAGCTCTTTCGAGGTCGACAATTACCAAGGGAAGAAAATTCCAGAGCAGATAGCTTGTCTAAGCTAGCGAGTTCAGCAACACCGTAGAGAGGTGGGAAGATCACCCTCGTAACAATGAAGCGGAAGCTACGGCTCCTTCGATAGGGGTCATTGAGCGAAAGATGACCGGATAACCAGTATTTATCGAGTGTTGCAAAACCCAGAGAGTTGCCCAGATAGGAAGAAAGCTCGAGAGATGGAGGATCCGATGCGTAATGATCGGGACAGGATGTACCGACGATCTTTCACGCAGCCTTTACTTGAGGTGTTTATCCACCCAAGAAAGGAGGTACGTTATTAAAGATATACATGAAGGTTGTTGTACCGACCATGCGGGAGCTCGAGCAATAGTTCGAAAAGCCATGAGGGCCGGTTATTTCTAGCCCACCATGAACCGGGATGCCAAAGACTGGGTGAAGAAATGAAAAAAATGTCAAAAACATGGATGTCTTATCCACCTTTCAAGCGGAGGAGATGGGGGCCATGCATTCCCCGTGTCCCTTTGCGAAGTGGGAGATAGATCTAGTCGGACCATTTCCGTTAGTAGTGGGTCAATGGAAGTTTACGGTAGTAGCGAGACTACTTGACAAGTGGGTAGAAGCTGCACCTCTAGCAAGGATCGAGGAAGGTAATATAATCAAATTTTTATGGAGATATATCTGGCTGCAGTTTGGCATACCCAGGATTTTGGTGTCGCACAATGGGACTCAATTCATGGGAACCATGGTACGAGAATGGTGTGATAATCAAGATCATTCAGAGAGGTTTACCTCGGGGCGCACCCCCAAGCCAATGGACAGTGGAGGTCACCAACAGGACAATTGTGAACGGGATACGAGCCCGACCGGATAAAGCCGGAGGTAGGTGGGTATATGAGCTCGAATCGATTACGTGCCAGGCTTATCGAACCACCCCTAGAGAACTAACGGAAGAGTCCCCTTTTGACACGGTGTACGGGGTAGGCTGCAGGTAATACCTTCGAGGTGGGGGTGGAAACACATCGTCTAGCCCACTTCGGGAAGGTAGAAACGAGGAGTTGATGATAGAGAACTTGGATATGCTCGAGGAAGAAAGAGAAATAGCTCACTTGAGAGTTGAACGATATAAGAATCGACCAAAGCCGCTACGACCGGAAAATCGTAAGTCGAAGGTTCGAGGAGGGAGATTTGGTGCCGAGACAAGCCGATGCCTTGAAAAATATAGGAAAGCTGGATCCAAAGTGGGAAGGGCCTTACAAAGTGATAAAAGTCCTTAGAGGAGGGGGTTACGAGCTACAAGACATGGAAGGAAATCGAGTTGTAAGGCCCCGGAATATCTCGCCACTTAAAGAAATTTTATGCTTGAAGGAAATACCTACCTCGCCGCAAGTAGGTGGTTCTATTTTCATTTTCTATGTTTAGGATTGCTTCGTTTATGTTCATGAGTATGATGTAATTTCGTTCCACTTGTACTCTTTTTTCCCCCGCCTACAGTTTCCCACCGTGTTTTACCGTAGAGAAGTTTTTCAAAGAGGCCGCCAAGTTAGTTATGACTTGTGTTGATCGATTATGGTCAATGTAATAGCTTTATTTATTGGTTAATGAGAAATATTCTTCATTAAATGCGAGTTTTGTCAGTTTGTTACAACGATTGATCATGATTGTGGTAGTACAATAGTGCGATGTTTGATACGATTGCATTACAATACATATCGATTATATGAGAATGGATAGCTATTATAATACTAGAAAGCATGCGATAAGAAGAGCAAATGTGATGAGTACTTACAAATTAAATACAAAACAAAAGAAGAAAAAACTAAGTTAAACCTACAGTGTTTAACTAAACTTAAACCCAGAGAGGGTTGCGAGAATCAAAGCCAAGAGATAGCTTGAGAAAACTAAGTTAAACCTACAGTGTTTAACTAAACTTAAACCTAGAGAGGGTTGCGAGAATCAAAACTAAGAGATAGGCTGAGAAAAAATAAGTTAAACCTACAGTGTTTAACTAAACTTAAACAGAGAGGGTTACGAGAATCAAAGCTAAAAGATAGCCGGAAAAAACTAAGTTAAACCTACAGTGTTTAACTAAACTTAAACCCAGAGAGGGTTGCGAGAATCAAAGCTAAGAGATAGCTTCGAGGAAAACTATGTTAAACCTACGAGTGTTTAACTAAACTTAAACCCAAAGAGGGTTGCGAGAATCAAAGCTAAGAGATAGCTTCGAGAAAAACTAAGTTAAACCTACAGTGTTTAACTAAACTTAAACCCAGAGAGGGTTGCGAGAATCAAAGCTAAGAGATAGCTTCGAGAAAAACTAAGTTAAACCTACAGGTGTTTAACTAAACTTAAACTCATAGAGGGTTGCTAGAATCAAAGCTAAGAGATAACTTTGAGAAAAACTAAGTTAAACCTACAATGTTTAACTAAACTTAAACCCAGAGAGGGTTGCGAGAATCAAAACTAAGAGATAGATTCGAGAAAAACTAAGTTAAACCTACGGTGTTTAACTAAACTTAAACCAGAGAGGGTTGCGAGAATCAAAGCTAAGAGATAGCTTCGAGAAAAACTAAGTTAAACCTACAGTGTTTAACTAAACTTAAATCCAAAGAGGGTTGCGAGAATCAAAGCTAAGAGATAGCTTCGAGAATAACTAAGTTAAACCTACGGTGTTTAACTAAACTTACACCGAGAGAGGGTTGCGAGAATCAAAACTAAGAGATAGCTTCGAGAAAAACTAAGTTAAACCTACAGTGTTTAACTAAACTTAAATCCAGAGAGGGTTGCGAGAATCAAAGCTAAGAGATAGCTTCGAGAAAAACTAAGTTACACCTACAAAGTGTTTAACTAAACTTACACCCGAGAGAGGGTTGCGAGAATCAAAACTAAGAGATAGCTTCGAGAAAAACTAAGTTAACCTACAGTGTTTAACTAAACTTAAACCCGAGAGAGGGTTGCGAGAATCAAAGCTAAGAGATAGCTTCAAGAAAAACTAAGTTAAACCTACGGTGTTTAACTAAACTTAAACCCAGAGATGGTTGCGAGAATCAAAGGTAAGAGATAGCTACGAGAAAAACTAAGTTAAACATATAGTGTTTAACTAAACTTAAACCCAGAGAGGGTTGCGAGAATCAAAGCTAAGAGATAGCTTCAAGAAAAATTAAGTTAAACCTACAGTGTTTAACTAAACTTAAACCCACGAGAGGGTTGCGAGAATCAAAGCTAAGAGATAGCTACGAGAAAAACTAAGTTAAACCTATAGTGTTTAACTACACTTAAACCCAGAGAGGGTTGCGAGAATCAAAGCTAAGAGATAGCTTCGAGAAAAACTAAGTTAAACCTATAATGTTTAACTACACTTAAACCCAAAGGGGTTGCGAGAATCAAAGCTAAGAGATAGCTTCGAGAAAATCTAAGTTAAACCTACAACGTTTAAATCATAAACATAGAGAGGGTTGTGGGACCTAAAGCTAATGGTTCGGGAGAACTAAACCTACGAGTCTAACTAATCTAGACCGAGATCGGAGTTGCGAGGATGTAAGCTAAGAAATAGCTTAAAGAAACCTAAGTTAAACATGTGAAAGTTCAACAAAAGATGCCGGAGTTCAGAGGAGCTCGACAAATATGAGGATAGAGGGTAGCTTGACTACTAGGCTAAGTTTTAAGAAGCTTGGCCGAGTGTTTCACAAAACTCTACTGGCTAAGTTATAACAACATGAGGGTTGGCTCGGAGCGAATAGGCAAACCTAGAGGCTTACTCGGGTTTAACATAGGCAAGGCTAAGTAAGTCAAAGCCTAAGGATATGAAGAGTTAAGAAACATCAAAGAACTTGGGAAGTCAAAGCAAAGTTCACATAAATAACCTATGTGGATAAACCGAATGCCAAACCGGAAAAAGCTAAAGACAAAAGCAGCAAGCATGCACAAGACACAAAGGCATATAAAGTATACAAACTCCCGGCAAGGGAGACAAGCAAGAAAGTGCAGATAGATAATATTCCCGGCAAGGGCACAAAGAAGCAATCAATTTAGTAAAGAAAATTCCCGGCTAGGGAAAAACATCTACTTAAAAGTTAGCTCCCAGAGGTGGAGGAAAGTAGCAAGGCATGACAAAAGCCCCCACAGGGGGAGTAGTATGTTCAGTGCATAATCCAAAGCACCAACGACCAAAAAGCAAATTATTTGTCACACCCATATATAAAAAATAGAAACTATTTGTGGTAACAAGATTTAAAGCTTAAGAGGAGGGGACCGGTTGGTTCTTTCGGAATTTGAGCGGACACTGTCTATTTCTCCGGCTTGCTCCAAGCACACCTCCAGGGGAGAGGGATATCCAATGATAGCGGGCGAGAGGGATTACGCATGGGCTCCAGCGAGGCGCAGGCTATCTCCATTCGCACAAGCTCCGAAATGGCTTGACTCATCACCGGAGCCACCACTCTTCTTCAATATCCCTCGAGGGATCTCCTTTGAAGCCGGGGAGGCGGGAATGCAGCCTATGGCCCCACCTTATCAAACTCCCGGTGAAAGCAACATCCGAATGTTGCTTGACAGTGCATCGAACCCATACCCATAAACGTATCGGAGGTGGGGAGCCATATCGCCTAGAAAGCTTTAGTGCTCTGGTAAGTTTGCCGGAGAGATAATTGCAGAGACTATAGGAATTTACGGCCGGGTTTGGCATAGAACGAGGACTGGAGCGAGGATCGAGCTCCTTGCACGGCACCCTCCCGATGAATTCGGGACTCTTGCAAGGAAAAGTGGAGCGAGATATCATTCATTTCTTTTCGGCGCCCGGCTGTCTGCAGGCTTTCTTGATTCCTCCTTTAAGGAGGACATTTCCTAACTTGAAGAGGGATATCTTTGATTCCGGCTTTTGAACACGGACGATGGCATAGGAGCTCTTTTCTCTTTTTGAGGCAAGGGAGTCTTCAAGTTTCCTTGAGATCGGGAGCGAGAGAGATGATTGGACGGGTTCCATAATCCTAAGAGCGGTACACCTAGCTGGAGGCAATTAAAGAAAACAGGAAAATATGAGATATTTTGCGATAAGAAATTCTAGAGAGAGCAAAAACAGCAGAGAAACAAAGCTGGGCAAAATGGTCATCGTCTGTATTTGTTGGTCAGTGAGAGGCTCAACGGTCGCTCGCGATCGTGTGAAAAGATCGAGTTCACCGAAAAATTTTCTTGTAGAAAAGGTGGCAGCGTGAGATTCCACATCTATGGGAGAAGGGGAACACCTTGACTTCCTCGAGTATGGTATCTATGACGAGGAGTTCCTTCCGACGCAAGATAGAGATTTGACTAACAGGCGCTTTGCCCTTCCTAGTCTTAGCCTTCTTTAAGGGAGGGAGGTCACTTCCTCAACCTCCGGAGGAAGGGAGTTGTGAGCATCTGCAGCTTCGGGAGCGGAGGCGATGTTAGAGGGTGTTATCGGTGGAATCAATAGGGCCTTCTATTATCTTGCTTAACCAGAGCATTTATGTAAACAAAATGCAGATATGTGTTAGAAAAGGAAAAAGTAAATATTAACGATCAAATAAAAAGTAAGTGACATATTTACCGTCATTTCGTTCAAGAGGGAGGTTCACGAGCTAAGTTTGAAGTGAGATAAGAGCCGGGATTAGAGCAAATCTCGGGCAAGTAAAAATACCCATGTAAAGTCACATGGGAATTTAGATTCGCGATTACTCGGCGATTAGTAGCGAGTGAATTTGAAGAGAAAGAGTTGGGGAGACGGGTTCTTGTAAACCCACCGTTGATGCATGAAAGGCCAAGAATCGGGGGAGTTACAAAGAAGTAGTGGTTACTCCATTCCTTGTTAATGTTGACAGATCTCCCCAAAAACAAGCAGGAATTTTTCACCCTGTTATCGACATAGTAAAAAGGACCAACAGATTTTGCGGGAGTATTGTGAGAAAAAGAGTACGGCGGTAGGCTTGCCACCATTGCCTTTCATCAAAACGTAAAAAGAAAGCATCATCCTAATGGCATTAGGGACGAATTAGTTAAGAGGAATTTGATACAAATTCGAGAGTTCACACAAGAAGGGGAGGAGGGAAATGAAGCTCGCCTCAAATTGGGCATGCCAAAAAGCTAGGGTAGGAGGATTAGTGAGATTGGGCTTATCGTACTTACCGGTGACAGTCAATCGGTAAGAATCGGGGATCATCCCCTCTTCTTGATAATGATCAAGGGTTTTCTTGCAAAGTTTAGAAGGACCGGAGTAAGAATCCCAATAACGGATCTTATCTCCCCATGGAGGTCGTCGAGAAAGAAGGTTGAGGATTCATAGATACGAGGTGAGGAGTGGTGAGAGCTTCGCGGGAAATAGGGTTTTGAGGTTATCACCTCGGACATATTTCAAACCATGAACTTTCTTAAGAAAATTATAGAGAAGAGATAGAAAGGAGATTTTACGGAGAACGTGAATGATGCCGTAGGCAGAGAGGAAGGAAATCGACGAAGTCTGCAGAGAGGAAGGAAAGCAAAAATTTTGGTGAAGAAGAAGAAGTAAAAGAATTAAGAAAACAAGAAAAAGGAAATTTATATTGATTTGACAAGAGAAGATCGAGGATTGCGTGTGAACACGTGGATGTGATTGATAGATAAACCACGCGGAATATGTGGCGTCGCGAGGAGCTTGAAAGCGTGGAAGGCGAGAGGCGCGGAAAGCCGTAGCGATTGGTGATCCGTGGAAAAAATCATAGGTGGAGTACAGTGAATGGAAGACAAAGAGGGGGCCTTTCTATTTCCCTTGTACTCTGTAAGCCGAATCCGCTCACCGGAGTAGGGGAGCCGTTGATACGGAAAAATATAACCGTCTAAAATGTAGGTGGGCCCAAATAAAATTAGGCCCAAGATGAGCACGATCTATTCTCTATATAATATTATGTTATCAATTTAATTTGAGAACAACCTGCGTAAACGCGAAAACTAATCTAGTTGACTATACACACTAATGCACATAATAGTCAATTTTAGCGGAAATTGAAGTGTTTTTATTTATAATTCAAGGTTAAATAATATTATAGATAAATAAATATATAAAAAATTATAGTTTACTGCTTGATAATTGAATTATTCATATGATAGGTCTTGTGTTCAAATTTTTCTTTATTTAATTATTTTAATATAATTATAAGTCCGTTTTTAAATTTAATACAAAAAATAATGTACTATATATAATATAAGTTAGTTTATATTTAATTCTTTAATAGAATTGATAAGTTAGATTTTTAATAAAAATAAATAAATAAATAAATATATATATATATATAGAATAAATATAGAATTGATAATAAATAAATAAAAATATAGAATTGATAATAATTAATAAATATAGAATTGATAATAAATATATAGTATTTATATAGATTTTTTAATAAATAAAAATAGAATTGATAATAAAAATAAATAAATAAAAATATAATATATACATAATAAGCCGAGCCTTAAACGAGCCTATTCGCGAGCTTTGTAAACGAGCCTGTTCGCGAGCTTTAAAAATAAGCCTATTCGCGAGCTTTAAAATGAGCCTATTCGCGAGCTTTGTAAACGAGCACATACGCGAGCCTTGTAAACGAGTCTGATTCGCGAGCCTTGTAAACGAGTACCCACAGGCTCGAGCTCGGCTCGATAAAATAAACGAGCTCGAATTTGGGCTCGAGCTCGGCTCGTGAAATTTAATGAACAAATTCGAGCGAATATTTTTCGAGCCGAGCCCGAATAGTTCGCGAACGGCTTGGCTCATTTACATCCCTATTCTTTGGTGGAGTGATCGAGAGCATATTTCTCTAAAATTTTATAGAGGTAATTAAACATTTTCCCCATATGGGTTGGGTGTGGAAAATATTTTGCGAATATATATTATTTCTTCTGTTAATTTTTATAATTTCATCTGTTATTTTCTAAGAATTCAATGTACTGGATATGCAAAAGTAATATGGAGAAATTTTTGTACCTTTTGAAACTATGTTTTGATGCACTGTGATTTCAAAAAAATTACCTTTATTATTATTATGAATGGATGTTCATGAGATCTTATCTTGCATTAAACAAAAAACGATGGAAAAAAGATATTAATGAAAAAGAAATCCCCTCTTGTTGTAATGACTTGATTATCAAAGATGTAAGGCGCAAGCTTACCATTTGATCAATGAAAGACCTTTATTTTCCTGTAAAAAAAAAAAAAAATTAATGAAAACACAAATCATATCAACAATTGTTAAAAACATTTGCCCAAATAAAATATTTTTGCATGATTGTACATTAATGTGAACATATCATATCAACAATTGTTAAATCAGAAAGTTTAACATATGGTGTTTAACTTACAAAAATATGTCCAACAAAGCATCACCCCATCCAAACTTGTGACCTATGTCACATCTCAAGTTTAAAGGGACTGAGACTAGACTTGCAAAACAATGTACAAATAAACAACACCCAATTCAAACTTTCAAACAATGAGGCATCAAAAAGACATTCCAACGAATATACTTCAAGCACTTCAAACTTATCACATCACGAATAACACTTCTAGTTGGGCTTTGGATGGTTTTACAAGTGTTTGGTTTCTTCTTGAGAACTCCCCATAAGACGACATTCGAGCTTTTTTTAGACGTTCGGGTTTGCATTTTAGAACAGGAGGAAGAATTTTGGGGTAAAGACCATTGACATCGATTCAAATCTTTTTATTTTAGGAATTGGATGAATGGTAAAGTTGTAACACTCACGGTACGTAGATGCAAAGAAAAAATGTTCAACCTTAGAAAAAGTAGATGGACAAATCTTGTTGATAATGAGCGGCTTGTGGACAAGAAAATCCAGTGATTTACCATTGATAACAAGAGCATATTTTCTTGTGCAAATCAACACAAGCAGATGGACTTGAGCCTACTAGAAACTCCCCACCTGGGGCGGGTATTACTGATCCATGATCAAGAAATGTCCATGTTATAATGCCACAATTCTTCCTTAATGGGACATAAAGCGAGAGGTCCACGACATGCTAATGTGACTCCTCTTAACCCGCCACCCGGATATCTCTATTAAAACAACAACAAAGTATACACAATCGGCATTGGATGTCATCTCTGTTAAAAGCGACAAATAGGAAAACTATACCATACAGGCAAAATAAAATCAAACACATAATATGTACAAAAGAGCGAGGTTATGTACTTAATCGTATGAAGTCTAGCATGTGTGTAATTGAGAGCGATCTACCATCCCTAATCCATGCATTGAAAGACTTCGCAGCGTTGAATGTCATCTCTCTGTATCTTGTGATATGGGGTGTGTAGGCAACAACCCACTTCTCATAAGGTATTTAGGCTAACCACTCTTCAACTAGCCTACCACCAAGTTCCTTGAATATGACTCTTGTCTCTTCAAACAATCTAACATTTGGTGCGTATGCACAAGCTCTAAAATACCATCAAGCTTTTCACGGTTTGTATTCGTCCAACCACTAGAAAAATGACCCTTGAGGTTTGTCAACAAGGGAAATAAACAGAAAAAATGAGCCAATGTTTTAAAAACTATATTGAAGGCAGACATCAACCCAAGATTTCTATCGAGAGATGTAAAAATCTGGTTACGGCATTTAATAAAATCACGGGGCTTAGATAGGAACCAAACCCAGAGTTATTCGTGTTCTCTAAAGACACAACAAAGAAAAGCCACGAGGAACAGCCTGTATATGTAAAAAAACAGCATCAAAACAATGTGGACAACATCGCATGCAAATAAAAAAACATAACATGTAACATCAAGTTTGTGTAATAATGGGAAAATAAATATAAAATTAAACTTGTCATTGTTTCCATCCTTGGCGGTGGCAATTAACAATGTGCCCTTTGCCCGACCGGTGCGAATGTCTCATCAATAAAGAGCATGGGTCGGCACTTCATGAAACCATCAATGTAAGCCTTAAACGGTATGAAAATAATGAGTTTGGGAATGAGCATTCAACTCTACAACACCGCCCGAGACGAGAAACAAGAAAACGAGCATAAATAAGTAAAGATGACCTTTTGTGGTGAGGCGGGCGAAAACTCCTAAAAATGCAGCTTAGCGGGGTTTGTGCGTTCTACAACTGCACAATACCACCTTAATTGGTTGTCACGACTTCATCAAAGGACCAAATATTTGGTCCTTTGCTTTTCAACGAGACGGTGGGCTTTCCAATATGGTATATATTAATACCATAACTATCTTTGAACACACTTGAATTTCCTTGCCCCCTGGTGAGGATTGGACCTAACATTGTTCAACACTAATTTACGCACGATCTTTGGTCCAAACCATGTTGTATCATCTCCAACAAGCTTACCAACATATTTATAGATGAGAGATGCATTTATAACAAAATATTCAAATGTGATTGACGACACTTTTTAATGAACTAATTGCAATCGTGAGTATCGATTCACGAATGTACCTACCGTCATTTCTCCTATATTTAAACTTAAAACCGAGTCTAATAGAATACTTAGTTAATTCCCTCATAAATTCTTTGACACCTCCCTAAAAACTTCGTCCAATGCGAGTCTTTCATTATATCAACCTAGGGGTCGAGATAAAATGGAAGTCTTATCAATGATAGGGCAAACATTATAAATCGGGATTCTACCTTCAACTAATTTAGACATAGAAATGGCACGTTTCTTCACACGTTTGAAACCTATCTTGAGGAATTTAGAGTGGGTTACGAGGTTTACTGTGTAGTTTGTGGACATTGAGCTAATAACTCATCTAAATTTTCAACGAGAAAATAAAATAGAAACAACTTGACTTTGTGGGTATTGCGACTGACATCAGTGGCATTTTCGCACATGCGCATAATGAGATATACTATTAGAGGAAGACATTGAAAAAGATGGTCTAACATCAACATCAACAACTTTCTGGCTAATAACATGACAGATTGTTAACAAATTCTTGAAATCACCATGAGTATCTAGACAAGAATTAGTAGTGCTACCGAATAAACACCTAAGGGAGATGACAAAGACTAGACAACTCCACCCACTTACCTTGAATGCGAGACAAGAAATCTTCAAATGGAGTTGAGTCATTTGTAGATATAAGTTTACTGATCCCCATTGAATTTTTAGAGACGAATATATTGGGAAATATTTCAAAATATGTATGAAAAATCCAGTCTAATGAACTCGAGTACGAAAATATAGATGTAGCCGAATTTGACGTCTCGTGCGGCTTGATTTGATGTATTTCCGACTTCGGACATGAGAAAACTCTCATTCGTGTGCTTGAGGAAGGGTTACTTTGCCGGATAGAGATCCGCCTCATTTTTTTATTTTTTATTAAGCAATATAAATATCAAGATCCGCCTTTGAGCAGTGAATTCGGGGCATTTTTGGTATCAATTATAGGTGGTAGTAATTTATTTTAAGTGTTGTACCTAATAGTAGTTTTGGATTGTACCTAGTAGTAATTAATCCTTAATTAATTTGTATTAACAATTTAAAAATACTTACATAGTATATAAAAAAATTATGACGAACCTTTAAAAAGTCGGATAGGCCGGGCCACAATCGGCCCAAGCTCGATTGACCCGACGGGCTGTCGGGTCGGGCTTAATAGGCCCGGATCTTTTCGGGCCACCAAATAATAGGCCCAACCTGACCTTAAATATGAGATGGTGGGCTAGCCCGAAGTCGGGCTCATTCATCAACTTTAGCAATGGCGCTAGCAGCGAGGACAATGACACACACAACACCGAACAAATTCTCTTTTCTCTTTTGGTGGATGTACCAATTTTATTTTGTGTTTAATGAAGTGAAGAGAAAGTAAGGAGGGTTCAAGTATTTTTGAAATTTCAATTTGTGAGTACTATAAAATTTTGTGTGTGTACTCAACTCGCGTACGTAACTCAACAATATTATATGTGTGAATAATCGCCCAAATTAAATATTATTTTTCTTACGAACATGTCGATCATTTTACGGAACATATTTTTATAAAAAAATCATAAGTATTGCTCCCTCTGTCCCATAAAAACTTTCATACTTTCCTTTTTCGTCCGTCCCATTATAAGTTTCACACCCTTAAAATGAAAAACTCTTTATAAACTCCACCCTCACAATTTTCACTAATTTACACAAATGTCATTACTTTTTACTCTCACATACACATAACCCAATAAAGTTTTTTTACTTATACATAAAAATTTACAAAATTACCCTCAAAATCTCAATCATTACTTTTTTCTTAAAATGTGTGTCCTCCTACATATGAAAGCTTTTCCGAGACGGAGGGAGTATTTATTAATTTTAAAGTAATATATATTTTTATATTAAAAAGTAATATTTTTTTGTTGCACAATGCAAAGAGAAAATTGCATTTTTATCTCACCCGTCACACCTACTCACGAGGTTTGGTCCTAATATATGTCAAGCTAGTCACATTCGTCATTTTTTGTTATTTTGGTCCCACCATTAGTTTGGCCATTACCTCCGTTAGTAATTTTAGTCTCAAACCTTATATACTGTTGTTCAATTTGGAGGGAAAATTGGGCGAATTTGGCGCCAAAAGGTATAACAACTAATGTCAACCCTTCTTCCTCATTATACAACACCAAATACCAATATGAGCCAACAAATGCGTAATAATTTCATCTATGAAATGCCTCCACAATTACATAACAAATGTACACTCAAATCAACAAATGCACATTAATTTTAGTCTAACAAATGCCTCCACAATTACATAACAAATGCACACCCAAATTATTGTGCTTTATTGTATTAATACACATAATACAATTTATTATTCAATTTAAGCGAGAGGAGTGCATCATTACTTTCTTAAAAAATATGCAAATATAATCATAAATTTCAGCAGAGGCAAACAATTATGAGACCAACAAACAACTAAACAAATTTTATAAATTTCGGTAGAGGGAAATGAAATCATCAATCACCATAAATAAATATGTCTAATTCAAGAAATAATTTGACTTACCATATTAGGGGCTCCATATAGGACAAGGTGTTTCCGAACGTATTTTTATGTTTCGGCAGATTCCAACGTATGTTTATGTTTTGACAGATTCCAACGTATCGGACAAGGTGTTTCCGAACGTATTTTTATGTTTCGGCTGATTCCAACGTATGTTTATGTTTTGACAGATTCCAACGTATCGGACAAGGTGTTTCCGAACATATTTTTATGTTTCGATAGATTCTTCCTTGCCGCAGAAGATCGGGGCATGTTCGTTTTGAATTTTCCTCCATCACGGAACTAATTTTTGTTCTTAGGTGGGTCATCGTGTTAAATGCGTGGTTCGCGGTGGTCGGGGTGGGTTGCTACGTTTGAGGGTGGAAGGGGGTCGCGGGTGGTGGAGGTGGTCGCGATGGTGGGGAGCGGTCATGGGTGGTTGCTGCGATGTTGGAGAGGAAAAGAATTGATTTAGGAATTAGGGATTTAGGGCGCTGATTTGGGAATTTTGATTTTTGATTCAATTTTTCTTTTTTCTTTCTTTATTTCTTTTTTTTTTTTTTTTTTGTTTTTGTCAAAAATACACTCAGCGGTTAATTAACGTGCATGTGATACGCTCATGTTAAATTCCGTCCAATATTAACGATTTTTGGGTTCTTGGGACCAACATAGTGTTGGAACCACCGATCGCCGACTCTACGAAACTATCGGACTCGGGATCATAATCACACAAACGCAGCGGAAAGAATTGTACCTTTATTCACCGTAATAGGTGAAGACAAACCCGATTCTAAAGTCGAAGCGCGATCGAAGGATGAGCCTCGAACCTCACGGTCTTACGCCGTATTCCTATCCCTTTCCCTTGGGCGTCGAGTGGTCGACGATCCTCCAAGGAATCGAGAATCCGCCTCCCTCACGATCTCACGTTTTTTTCACACGTGGAGACTCGATGTTAGGGTTTATTTATAGGCTACAACAGGGACCCTAAGGAGGAATTAGGGTTGGGCCTCTGATGGGCCTAAATATCTGTGTTCATCCGAACACTTTACTTAAGCCCATCAATTATAACTCGTCCACTAAAGAGTTATAATTGAATTACCGTCCTAATCCCATATTATTATATGGGCTCCTTTATTATGTGTACGTTTATTTCCCGTGTTTAAGATATCGAATGTCCATAAATTAATTAAATTAATGACAACTTAATTAATTTATATCTAATTCCAAGAGTAGTACCACTCATCTTTATTATTATGTCGGATTAAATCCACTGCGGGGTTTACATAATAATCTTTATGAGCTCCTCAAGGGGACATCACCATCCTAAATAATTAGGACACGGATTCCTTCTATAATCAACAAAGACACCATATAAACAATGCTATCTCCTAATTCACCGAGCCTATTGATTTAATAAATCTCACCCATTGGTAAATCAAAGAAACATACATTGAGTACACGTGCCCATTATTATATATAGATTAAGAAGACGTACATCCATAACAACAAAGGTCTTGTTCTTTTATATAGTCGGTACAAATTGAACAACCTCATATGGTCCCGCTCAATACATACAAAATGTACTAGTGTAACTTTATAGTCAAGATAGACTAATACCAAATTACACTACAATTGTTCCAATGATTTGTCCAAATCCATTTTGGTTGTGAGCTATTATTTACAATCTATAAGGCAGCGATAACATGATCTTACGTGTGACACCACACACCATGTTATCTACAAGATAGATTAATCGAACATAATAATGATATATATAACAATCATAAACAATAAGTATTTTGATCATAATGAATCTCATATGAAAAAAAGATGTTCATACTCAAGAAAGATGTTCATACAAAAGCTAGGCTTATAGTATACATCCTAACACATAGCTTGAAAAATGATGATGGGGACTAGCTTAACATATATTGGGACCAAAACCGTGAGTAGGCGTAACGGGTGGAACTAAAAATTGAAATTTTCTCACAAAGCAAACAACATTTATGAATCTCAATAAGTTTTGGCAACCAAAATATTGATAACAAAATTATTTAGTAAAATATTAATTCACAATTTTAGGTTCATTCTCAATTTAATCACGATTTTTCATATTTTTATGAATTTATTTTAATTGTTTCAATCCAATACACTTTTTTCCAAAAAAAAAAAAATCTGATGCATGAAGGTGCATTAGTGATTGGATCGAAGTTTGTAAATGTTTATGAGATTGAAATAACTAAAGGGATGATGAATTTTTATAACAATATTGAAAGTCTTGATTAAGTTGAGAATGAACATAAATATTATGAATTAATATAGAATTAACCCCTTACTAAATAAATAAAGTTCTAAAACACAATATAAGTCGATTGGAATTTGCATACACCCCATCCACAAATATAGTCACACTTTTAAGTTTTACACAAACCAATAAAATATTATTAATTGTGTTTTAAAATCTAGATTTAACTTATGGATTTCCTGATATTGTTTTATTTATTTATTTTTTTGACAGGGAGATATTGTTTTATTTATTGAATTCAAATTAACCTATAAACATGATTACTCTCAATGATTTTGAAATTGAAATATGTTTTTCTCTACACATTACAATAATAACTTCATTTAAAATATTAACGTGATTAATTTCAATATACATTAAATAAGAGTATTTTAAACATTTTACACACTTCTAATATGAAAATGACCGTTATATTAAAAAGAAAAATATGATTATCTTTGTCTGTGTATATAATGGATGAATTTTGATTGTTACTAGAGAACAAGAGATAGGAAAATTAGGAGAATAGATGCAAAGGGAGCCAAAATAGAGATTCTTCTTTAAATTTGAAGGGCTATAATATAAATTAATAAAAGTATCCACCTATCTCAGTTATATCCCAAGCCTCAACAAAAAATCATAATGGGATCAAGTACTTGAATTTCCTCTTCTCAAAAAGGTTTATTCACAATAAAAGCCATTACTAATAGCCAATGACTTGTATGAAGATGAAGACACACACACTCTCTTCACTATGATATGAACAATAGATCAGAGGTTCCATCTGCAAATGAAACACATTCAAATTTCACCATAAATACATTTCAAAAATAGACTTTAAGAAGTCTTATAAATGAATGGGTTAATAGCAAAAAAATCACGATCTTTAGGTTTTTCATTTTTAAGTTTTGCAATTCGATACACATGACTATTTTCCGGCCACAATTAGATGACATGGATAAGACATGTATGTCCACTTAGGGCCCGTTTACTTTGAGCGTTATCCATCGATAACCCGGGATAAGAAATCATTTTAAGCACTAAATGATTTTTTATCCCGGTTATCCTTTGATAACCCTCAAAGTAAACGGGCTCTTAGGTGGCAACAATAAAATCTTTTCAATGCAAGTAATGTTTTTAAAAAAAAAAATTTAAAAAATTATGACTTCAAGTTATGTTAAAAATATTTTTAAAAGTCGTTACTTCAGTCGAAAAAATATAATTTTATATACGGGCATTTACGTGAACATATTAATGTGACATCTCCGACATCCACGTCATTTAATTGTTGCCGAAAAATGGCCATATGTATCAAATTGCAAAACTTAATAAAGTGGTGTATTAGTGGTGTATTAAATTGCAAAGAGAAAAGGCATATGTAGTAATTGATAAAAATCTTTAAAATCGTGATTTTTTTGCCATTAACCCTAGATGAATTTACACCCACCGTCAAAAAATAAAAAAATAAAAAAACGATACATTTTGCAATGTTAAGAGAGGAATTAGAGGCTACCTAGTAGTACTGCAGGAACAGTTTGCATCATTCCATTCTTTTCATTCTGTACATACTGTGATTGGTTTCTTCTATTACTGGATGAAATAAGCTCGAACAACCTCAACTGTTGGTGCCTGGCACATTGGACACTTCCCCTTAGATTTGACCAAATTTTCTGCGCATTTTGCACAGGCGCACATGTGTCCACACCTGTATGAATCAAGAAACAAAATGGTCGAAATTTTAGGTGAATAGAGACTTGAGGGATGTTTGTTTATGGATTGGAGTCGATTTCAAATCCAGTAGCTGGATTTTATGAATAGTTAATTAAATGTGTGTGTTGAATTTGTATATGTTTGTGAGTGTAGATTTTGTGGGATTTGAAAAAATAGGTGATATATGATTGATTGTGTATTAAAAATTAAGTGCAGAGTAGGAGAGAGTAAAAGAAGTAAATAATAATTAAAAAATGGAAGATAGATGATTAATAATGTATTGGAAAATGTGTATTACAAGTATTATAAGATAATTTTTATAGAATTTGAGTTCATATACCAAAATCTTGAGAAACAAACGGAGAATAAGGATTTGAAATAAAAAATGTGGGGTGGGGGCTAGAAACAAACATCCCCATGATGATCATATTTGACCCTTCAGATTACTATGTATTTTATCGAAGGCAAGGATGTTAACTAGTAAAAGAACTTGCGCGAAGAAAGTGATATGAATTTGAGAGGTCTGCAAACTCAAATGGAGGGGTAGAAACACTTAATTTTAAAGTTATTCCCTCAGAGTTTTAGCTTTTGAGAAGTGCTTCTAAAGAATCATGCGTAAACTTTCTATGTTGGAAGTTGGTGAGAGAAAATCATTTCCAAGTTATTCCTTCAATTGTGTAGGCTTATATTTTTGCATACCTGTAGAGTAAGGAATCGATTTTACTATCTTGACACAGACAGCAAATTCCTCTACGCACATGATCCCATTGAGATTCATTAAGGATCTGGTTGTCTTCAGATGTATCTATATAAAAAAGTATAATGGGAAGGTTAATTATTTCATAGTCATGAAGATTGGACAAAGAAAATATAAAATAAAGGTGGATAAAATGTCACCTCTTGAAAAGATTGACCGGTTTAAGGCAGCAGAAACCTCTTGGCGAACTGAACGCTGCAACTCTATTTGCATGCTCATGCATACTTCTAGCATATTTTGCATATCGTTCATCCTTTGCTGAAGCCGAGCCATGTCAATCCTCAACTCATTGATGACATCGTATTCCTGATAATCGTAATCAAAGATAGAACACAATAAATTGGAGAAAATGATTCAAGAAAAAAGTTGAATAGAAAAATGCTTCAACTTACTGTTTCCAAGTGCTGATGCGAGTTGTACTGCAGCCAATTTGGACCCTGCAAATCCTCATCCCAAAGTGGATAGGAGGGTATAAATGAATTTCTTTCAGGCCCATCAGATGGAGCCAAAGCTTGATCGCCATTTATTTGTTCCTGATTTTGATCAATTGAAGCAGGATAGGATGAATCATCAAGTTCCCAATCATCGGAAGCATGAATCAGCCTTTCTACATGAGATTGTAGCACCTGATCTAAACTCGCACGAAAACCACTCCGAAGAAGACCAGATACACGTCCCCTGCATCATAAAAGATAAGTTGTATATAGAAAAGAATGAGTAACACTAGTGTAAACTTGGTTCATGTGAACTTCATCTCATTTTTGACCCATTTACAAAATGGACCTGATAACACTTGTACATGGGATTCATTTAGGGTTTTATGGTTAGGATCAATAGAGTTCATGGATCTCAGATATGTGACCAGCTCTATACATTTTTTCAAGTAAATCAAAAAATGCAGGATATTATTTTGAGTCAAAAGTCATTGAAAACCATACCTGCTGAGAAGCTCCCTGAGTTCCATACTCTGAACATTATCATCATCCGGGAAATACAACGTATTAAGTCTTTCCACAGATGTTCCCACCTCTTCAGAAGGCATATCGAGCCAGTTGTCAATAGCCTCTTGCAAATCATGACTTGGCCAATCATGCGATTCTTGAATTTGATCTTGCTCATCAACATTTTCTTCAATTTCCATTACTGATTCTTGGAAATCTACTTGAGCTGAAGATTCATGTGAATCAAATTCCTCATTCGTGTTATGCTCTGAGTTAGTGCTATGATCAACTATATCACGGGCATGGCTTACATCACTTCTCATTACATAATGTTCATTAAATACTTCATGGGATCCATTGTCATTTATGTCTGATGATGACTCATTGTTAATGTGGACATTTATCTCTTCCCCAAGCAGCACTTCAAGGTCCTCTGCTTCAGTTACTTGTACTTCAAGTTCTTGTGTATTCCAGTCGCTATTGGCCCAACTTCCCATGTCTGATGTTGTACGAGTCTCAGTAACTTCAGCTTTCCTACTTGCAGACTCTGATTCACCATTATTTCCATCACTTAAGCGGGAATCAGGTTCAGCACTGGTGGAAGCAGAACTGTCCAACTTGGAGAGGAATCCTTCTCTGTATCATCATACCATTAGGAAATTAAGAAAACAACACAAATAATTGAGTAGCAAAGATATTATCCACATAAAACTATTCCTCAGGATGGCAAGTTCAATTAAAGTAAACAACATAAAAAAATAAAATCCAAGTCCTAGAGGTTGGTAATGTGGATTGTGAAATAATTTATCAAGCACTTATATTTATTTCAGTATAAAATACAATTTAAAAAAATTATATATTAAAATCAGTAAGCATCTTCCACAAGGAGATCTACTATCTATAAGCCTTAATTTTTGACAAATAAGATGATAAAAAATACCTGAGGTCAGAAACTGTATGCCTTTGCCTCAGCAAACCAAGTTCAGTTGCAGCTACCGAAGATGGTCTCCGATCCAACACCGATCCATTATTTCTTAAGAACCTACCTCTAAGGAGCGCCTGCAAAGTTGTCAGAAATAAGCCATGGTTCAGTGAATCCAAACAAACAATTCAAAATAGTTAATTATATAAATCAGATATGGAAATACTTTTAGATTCTAATTCTATGTCTCCACTTAGAGGGGGTCTGTTTCCAGCCCCACACTGCACATTTCTATTTCAAATCCTATATCCCTATTTAATTCTCAAGATTTTTGTATAAAATTGTACCCTATAATACACATATTCATTAAATACAAGTACTAGATTTGAAATCCAATCCAATCCATAAACAAAGCCTCCCTTAGAATGATCTTATATAACCAATTTATTCAGTTTCTAACAAGGAGAATTTTAAGTTGGTTTGTGGATCATTTATAAAACCGGACAAGTAAAAGAAAGGCAAAAATTGCAGCATTAACAAGCAGTGTAAAATAAGAAGCAAGGTAATTAGAATTGTAACCCTGAGAAGCCACATAATTGATATTAGATGATAAATTATCACCTGAATGCGATTACGATGAACAAAATTGGATACTGGCCTCTGCTCCGATAGACTTGAATTTCCCTTCTTCTTTCATTCTGAGCCTTCTGAAGAAGATCAAGGAGAGTTTGTCTACCACATAATCTTCGAATTGGCCTTCGTTCACCAATCTTCTGTTCATTAATTACTAATCCATCACGCGCCTGCTCAATTAGGGAACCAACTTCATCTGTAGATGATCTACAAATGTTTCTGGTTTGGGTAGTCTTCTGTGCCCATTCTCTGATAATTCTCACCCTATCGCGTTCATTCTCACCCAGCCATTGTTCTGTTCGGTTGTTTAATCCGAACCCATAAGATGAATGACCCTTAGGACCAGTACTCATCCATTCTTGGAAAGTTTGTCTCACTCTTTCCCTTTCCATTTCTCCCAAATCAACAGATTGTTCAGATATCACACTGTTATTATCCTCAGAACCACTGAAGCCTTGATTTGCAGACTCATCAGAAGTTTGAGATAAATCATCACCATTTTCACTCCCATTTCCTATAGATGTGGTTGTACTTACGCACTCAGAATCTGAACCATTTCCCTGTTTCTTTGACCTAAAAGATTGACTCATTATATGCTCGCCCTCGATCTCCCTCCACATTTGCAAAGCCGCAACAGCCATTTTCAGGAAGCTTTCCTAGTTTAAAGAGATCACACAACTGAAATAATCACT
This sequence comes from Paraleonurus japonicus, assembly GCA_030762865.1. Taxonomy (NCBI): domain Eukaryota; kingdom Viridiplantae; phylum Streptophyta; class Magnoliopsida; order Lamiales; family Lamiaceae; genus Paraleonurus; species Paraleonurus japonicus. The sequence goes on from CM061052.1 coordinate 34,161,245, forward strand.
GAAGAACTGGTTACTATATGCAGAAACAGTATTAAATCACTATAGATTTGAATCATAATCAGCCATAAATTGAAAGTTGGATTACAATTCAAATAAGAAACATTTCCTACAAAAGATCATGATAACAACACAATATACTATTACTTTTGTTTATATTCAAGTACAAAGATCAAACTATTCAACTTAACTTTTATCCAACTCTCTGAAAAGGAAATCTAAGTATGCTTACAAAATTCAATTATTAAAATAATGCTAACAAAATTTAAATTAAAATAAAATAAGAAAAAGCGAAAAGTAGCCTAAGTAGGTGTCTTGCAGATCCATCTTCTCCTGACCGGACCACCAACCCACCAAAACGGGAAAAGGAAGGGAAATCAACTTCACCAACAACATGAAATAAATCCAAATGGAATTCAAGGAAAAATTGATAAAACTGACTAACAGTAACAACATACAAAGATCACCGCACGCAATACCTTAACGATTACACTAACAAGGAAAGATGAAGAACAAAAACAAAAAAATTACTTCATATTTACTATAAATAGATGAAGAAAATCAGGCAAAATAGAACTGATTTCCCCAAATAGAAATCGAAAATACCTTTCCGCAGCAACAAACAGTGAACTCCAAACAATGCAACAGTAATGGGCAGAGACGAACAGTTACAGAGAAAACGGGGGAGGGGGATTTATGAATAATAAAGAGTAACAGCATGTAATTTAGGGGAGGGGGAAACAGGCGCGGCGCCATTAAATAATATACGCATTTACTGGGAAAATATTGTCGTAGCTCTAACGTCTATTTTTTATTTTTTATTTTTGACTAATAATTAATGACGGGCCCAGTTCTTTCTCGTCAAGTTAAATTTACTAAATTGCCCCTCAAAAGTCTTGTTTTTAACGGTAAGCAGCAGCGTGATGTGGTAGGTATATTATGCTCTGGTGGGGCCCTTGGAACTTATTTTTGGCATTAATAGGAAGAATGTCAAACTCTCTCTTGACCCGGTTAAAAGATAAACATGAAATTAATTTATGAAAATAGTTTTTATTTTTACGGGAATTTATGAAATTAGTTAATTGTACAATTAATTCGCAATTATTTACAGTGTATATTTGAATGAAATAATCAAGATTCAAAATCATTTAATTTAGTATTTCAATGAAATAATTAAGATTCAATTTTTAGGTTCAATTTTGAATAGAAGTATTCATTAAGATTAATTTTTAGATTGAATTTCAAATATAAATACTCATTTTATAAGTGTCTCAATTTAAGACTCATTTTTTTCTCAATCTTAGATTTGATTTAAATTATTTTGTCTTAATTCACGGCACAGAGGAATAATTATATATAGTAGTATATTTGAATCAAATAATTAATATTGATAAAATAATACTTCTTCATTTAAAATAAGTGATGTATTGACATTTAATGTCATTTGCATATTAAATGACGTTGTGCAATTTTCGATGTAAATTAATTGCACAACTTTTAAATTTATTCCTAAAATTATTAAAATATTTAGAAAAATGTGTTTTATTAAAATCAATTATTTTCTTAATATATGTGCATTCATTTAAAATGATATTATCTTGAATAAGAAAAAGTTCATTTTAAAAATTAATTAATATTATTAAAAATTCACAAAGATGCAAATTAATAATACCGTAAAACTTTGAGTTCGAGTCACTATTTAACTCATAAAAAAATAATAACACTATAAAACTAATTGATATAAAATTCTGCCTAAAAATACAAACTGCAAGTTACCTTTGTTACTTTTTAGATTATGAGAAATCTAATAATTAAGTGTAATATGACCGTTCCTCCTCTCTTTAATTGTATGCAAATTTTGATTTTTTGAAACTATACATGGAATTATTCTAAGTTCTAATTTCCTATTTCATTAGGATTCAAATATGGTATTATTATTATTATCCTTGTGAAGATAAAATTTCGAAATATTATAGAAATGCAATATCTTCTACTTAAAAGGAAAGATGTATTAGAACAAGAATCTAATCAACACTTCATTAAAAAGAAGGGATAAGGTACAATTTGGACCCTCAACTATTGTGTCAGTACAAATTGGACCTAAACTATTTTTGGCACAAATTGGACCTTGAACTAATATCTTAGGTACAAATTGGACCCCAAACTATTTTTATTAACAAATAAACACTTTTACTTTTAAAATTGAACAAAAATAAGCCCTTCAACTAATAAAATAAAATATGGAGACCCTTTTATTAAATGAATTGACATAGAACATTATTATTTTAGTGGATAAATTGACAAAAAAATATTATGATAAATTTTAAAAAATAAGTGAAACATCAACAACACTTCTTTTTTTTTTTTAAATAATGGACTCATATTTTTTTAATAAACAATATAATGTTAAACTATAAAAAAAAATTATTTATCAATAAAAACTATAATAAATTCTAAATTGAACCTTGAACTAGCATTTTGAGTACAATTTTTTTTTACAAATAAATACTTTAACATTTAAAATGAAATACATATGTTCTTCAACTAATAAAATGAGACATGAAGGTCCCTTTAATTATAGTTTTAAAACAATAAAAGTATATATATAAATTGTAAATGTATATAGTCTCGTATTTTTAAAAAAAATATTTTCTTTATTAATTTTACGAATTTTATTATTATGATTTTTTTAATTTTAATTTTATTTTCAATTCATTATATTAAATTAGTTATCTTCTTTTTATTACTAGTCTAAAATTATATTGTATATTAAAAAATATGAGTCCATTATTAAAAAAAAGTGTTGTTGATGTTTCACTTATTTTTTTAGAATTTATCATAATGTTTTTATTTTTTTGTCAATTTATCCATTAATATAATAATGTTTTATGTCAATTCAATTTATTGTATATTTTATTTATTAGTTGAAGGACATATTTGTTCCATTTTAAAAGTAAAAGTATTTATTTGTTAAAAAATAGTTTGGGGTCCAATTTGTATTTAAGACATTAGTTCGGGGTTCAATTTGTACCTAAAACATTAGTTCAGTGGTCCAATTTGTACCAAAAAATAGTTTAGAGTCCATTTTGTACACGAGAAAATAATTGAGGGTCCAAATTGTACCTTATCCCAAAAAAAGAAATTCACTGGACCTAAAAAAAACAAATATTTCTCAAAAATAAAACACCAAATTTATGATCATGTAATCAAATTCATTTTACGTATACATTCGTCCATTTTTCACTATGTTTTTACCTTAGAAATTTAATTTTATATTGAAGCACAAAATCTATACCTATATATTATTATTATATATTTAAAATGAAAATAGTCTGTCAAAATTTACAACCTTATTCTCCGTCCATTTTACTTGTTTTTTATAATACTTTTAATTTAAATATAGTATAGATAAATACTTTTAACACAAGAGTATAGGGTAAATCTATTTCTTAATTAAGTATATAATATTTAAATAATTCTATTTTATTTTCTTTTATTAATTTTGATTATACAAAATTTAAATTGTTTATTCTTTATATAGATTTTATTAAATTTTTGTACTCTCTCTGTCTCGTATTTGATGTAACAGCTTACTATTCGACACCGATTTTAATGTAAGAGTTGTCTAATAATATAAGTTATTTTTTATGGAGATATGATTGTCTTTTTCAACTCTAATAGGAAAGTTGTTTAATAATATTGAATTGAATTGATGTGGAGAAAATAATGACATGTGGTGTAATATTGATTTGTTTGAGAGAGATGGATAAAAACTAAAATTGTTTATTTGATATTTAAAGAAATGATGCTTCTAATAGGAGATGAATCTTTTCGACAAATTATGCATCTAGTACGAGCAGGAGAAGTATCATTTTAATATTTATGGTGACTTTAATAAAAAATAATATATTGATTATTTAATTAATCAAAATTGTGAAACACTTTTATATGACAAAAGGAGTTCAATCACGAAAGGAGTCCAGAAATTAAGATATGAGCTCGGACCAGCAGAGACGAGCTCGGACCTCGACATTGACCTCAGCCTCGACTCCATCCTTGGTCTCGACCTTGTCCTCAGCCATAACCAACAACCTCGATGTCCCTCCAACCTCGGGCAACGACCTTGACCCTGATCTTATCCTCGACCTCGGTCAACGTCCTCGACCAAAGACCTCAGCCCCAACCAACAACCTCGGCCCCGACCTACAACCAGGGACGGATTTAGGGGCGCGAAGCGGTTGCCCCCTTAGGCTTTAAAATTTTTCTACTATATATGTATGGAATTTTTTTTTATTTATGCTTTAAATTCTTAATATTTTATCATTTCGCCCCCTTAAATTATTAAACTTTTCTCTTCTTTACTCTTCGCCCCCTTGAGACGAAATCCTGGATCCGTCCTGCCTACAATCCTGGCAAAAAGGAAGGGGCGCCATCTTCATTCACCTCGCTGTGGCAGACCTCAATATTTTCGGATAAACTCACATTTCATGGGTAAAAACTCACGTGTCGGAGTCGATTCATAGAAACATTATTACTTATCTATGTGAAGTATATTACATGTTGTATTATGTAACATTAATACTATTTGAACAATACGGTGATACTACATGTCTTATATTGTATTAATGATTTATCTTAATATTATACATATATTCATGGGATGAAATAAAGTAAATTAATTTGAGTTGGTTCTTTTTAATAATTTTATTCAATATGTTAATACTATTGTATAGGTGTCTAATTATACATTGTGAGATAATCGTTACTAATATACAACTCTTTATATTATTGTCTCTAAATCACACACATAAATTATTTTCCCAATTCAATGACACATTATACGAACTCACAAAAATATACACATAAATATTATAAATTCCATATTAATATATAATGAGATTTACTTGTTTGAAATACTCACAAAATTAGTATTTCATAAATATTGATCTTTCTCAATAAAATATCTAATACATTTTTATAGTGTAATTAAATAAAATATTTTTGAATAAATATGTATAAATTGGTTTAGTTGGTAAGCATTTAAATAATTATGTGAGAGCTGCTAGGTTCAAACTCTTACGAATATTATTTTAAACTTTACAAAAAATTGTGAGATAAACAAACTTACCATAAATCGAAACTACACAATAAAACGACACGTGACAATAAAAATAAAAAAATTAACACATAAGCGAATTCACCACAAGACGACACCTATATAAAAACACTCTCCCTATTAATACATACTCCCTCCGTCCCATAAAAGCTTTCACACTTTCCTTTTTCGTCCGTCCCAATATAAGTTTCACACCCTTAAAATGGAAAACCTTTTATTATCTCCACCCTCACAATTTTCACTAATTTACACAAATGTCATTACTTTTACTCTCACATACACATATTCCAATAAAGTTTTTTACTTTATACATAAAAGTTTACAAATTTATCCCCCAAAATTTCAATCATTACTCATTTTTCTTAAAGTGTGTACCCCACCTACATATGAAGTCTTTTCCGGGACGGAGGGAGTATGAGATATTAACATACACTATTCATATTGCAAATAAGTCTTTTTAATAAAGAAAAAAATCAATCAAATTGGTTATCAAATCATGTCAGTAATATGTGTCGGCGTCGTGCAGAAACGCATATAGCAAATGAGGATACAAATCACCTATTTAAAAATAAAATTCCCCATACAAACCAATCCAATCAAATATAAAGTGCATTTTTTATTTTATTTTATGTGCTTAAAAATTAGTGCAAGTTTATGCGGGAACAGAAGAGTAATTGACAATGACTATTCGGTGAAAGAGTTACTCTCCAACAAAACTTGTTCATGAAAGCTATTACTATTATAATTATTGATGATATCGTTACATTCATTTATTAATATCATAAATATTTATATTGTGATCGATATCGGTTTATAAGTATAATCGTATCAATTAATGAATGTTACATTATCGGTGAATAAATATAATGATATTAATTTCATACTACAAAACCGCTTAACACTAAAATTTGTGTCGGTGAAAACAATAGTAATTTTTTAATTAAAATAAAGTAACTTAAAAATGCATTTAAATTGCATGAAGTGTCGAGGGATTTATTCAAATTATGTAGTATGATAACAAGCGACATGTTGCGAACGTATATCCAATAACTTTACGTCGGCTTTATTTATATTATTGAGTCACTCTTATGTGAGGCTGTGTCATGAATGAGACGGAGATAAGGCAGAAATATTTTTTAATAAATTATTATCACTTTTTTATAAATTGTTACCACTTTTCAATTTATTATCATTTATATACTAATTTATATCACTTTTTTTTAAATAATAACGAATTATTAAAAATTACTCTGCTTTATACATAAGACCGTCTCATACAAGTTTTTGTATATATATTATTATTATGCTAAAAGTCATGTCTTTGTCTACGAAAATTAAATAAAATGCTAAAGCCATTGGTCGTCATGATAATTGGAATAAGTAAATAAATAATAAATAAATAAAAAACATGCAAATGTCTGAGGATCCTAAACACAATTTCTTTCTAATCATTATTTTAATTGTGCTTACTCGACGTGCAGGCAATCTGCCTTACGAACATTAAACTTTGGATAACCCGACATGATTCAACCCATATTACTTTAAATCATATATGATTATTAATAATAGGAAATGATGATTTTAGACGCCTTAACTTGTTTATTGTGTTATCATTATGGTTAATAATAAAGAATTACGACCCCTTCTGGACTTTCATAATTCAACCTAATCTAGTTTAGATTTCCTATGTTTGGTTTAAAAATTTTCAATAAATATAATAATGAGAATGAATATGAGGTAATTATATTAATTAATGAGAAGGAAATCAAAATAAAAAAATATTAATTAATGAGAATAAAATAAATATTCACATTCATCATATTTCATATAAAATGAGATTCAAAATAAATTAGTTATTAACTTATTTTTATTAACTATATTTTGGCAAAAACATGTATAAGACCATTTCATGCATGAGACCTAATCATTTTTAATAAATTATTATCACTTTTTAAAAAAGTGATACAAATTAGTATAAAAGTAATAATAAATTGAAAGGTGATAACAATTCATGAAAAAATGATTACAATTTATTAAAAAGTGACTCCGTTTTATGTCCGTTTCATGCATGAGACGGTCTCGCATAAGAGTGCCCCCTATATTTTCTTTTATAATCATTTTTCTCTTCAATCATGAGTAAATTATTACAATTTTGGTTTCAAGAGAATGAGTGGTCTGCAAAAAATAATAATAATAATAATAATTTTGACATTTTTAATCCAAGGGAATTGTAGTTATGGTTCCAAAAGAATGTATAAAATTACGGTTTTGATCCTCAAAATTAATGGATTGGACAAAATTTGTAAAAAAAAATAATAATAAATAAATAAAAATGATCTTACACATAGATACCAAAAGTGATTTGCACTCATTTTCTTCGATAAAAATTGCAATTTACCCATCAATCATTGCCTAGAATAAAAAAACGTCTCTTAAACTTTTATTGATTTAAAACACAAACATACGATTTGAAGCAAAAAGGATAATTAAATTAAAACCTTTATACCAAAGGAAGAGAAAACAAAAATGCATGAATCGCATTAACACTAACCTTACCAAAAAATATTGGGGTATTTTGTATTTTTTTTTCAAAAGAATGAATGATCTATAAAATAGTCATTTTTTTGATACTTTTGGTCTTGTAGATTTTTCGATATTTTTTGTCCTAAAAAATTATAATTTTGGTACGAAGAGAATAATAAATTGCGGTTTGATTCCAAGAGAATGAGATAAAATTGTAATTTTTGTTCTAAAAAATAATGGCTAAAACTATTTTTGCAAAAAAAAAAAAAAAAATAAACGTGATATTAAAATTGTTGTTGGAAAATTTTCATGTAATTTACCCAAAATGGCAAACATTGCGAGAAATCTAATTTCTAATGTAAAAATTCAGAGACCTCAAATTCTCAACTGACCATTTAGTGATTTTTTTATTTTTTAAGTCACTATGAATCTTACAAGCGGGATCACAAAGAATACGAGGCACGGAAAGCATCCCTATCCTCGATGAGTCGGAAATAGGTTAAGTACGGCAATCGAAATCGGATAGATGGATGGATCTATATTTATATTCATATATATTACTAATTCAAATGGATTTATGTTGTAGCGTAGCAAGTGTTGAGAATATATTCAAGATATTTTATTCAAAGAATATGAAATATACAAATACAAGTGATAGTGAAATGTAAATTCTAATCTATCCGATGTGGGACAACAACTAATTACAAATAAAATACGGGAACTAATATATACTCCTAATACGCCCTCAAGATGGTGGGCGATGAACGACACCAATCTTGTCTAACGCGAGATGAAGACGTTGTCGCGGTAGCGATTTTGTGAGAGCATCGGCGGTGATCGTGGAGGAAACATGGGAAACACGAAGTGAGCCGATTGAACCAATTCACGAACAAAATGAAAGTCGATAGCAATGTGCTTCATCCGGGAGTGAAAGACCGGATTGGCACACGAATACGTCGCCCCAATGTTATCACAATAGAAACCGGAGTGGCCGTAGGAAGAGACACGGCTAACTCCGTAAGGATCGATCGAGTCCATTGCATCTCGGCAGCGGCAGCAATAGCCACGTATTCGGCCTCGGTCGAAGAACGAGCAACGATCCGCTGCTTGCGGGAGCTCCAGGAGATGGGATTAGCACCAAGATAAATAATGAAGGCACCGATGAGCGTGCGATCATCACAATTGCCCGGCCAGTCCGCATCGGTAAAGCAATGAAGAGATAGAGGAGAGTCAGACGAAAATGAAGAGCAAGATGGCGAGTGCCATTCAAATAGCGGAGGAGGCGTTTCACGGCGGCCCGGTGAAGCTCGGCCGGAGCATGCATGGCGAGGCGGTTTGCCTAGTGAGAAGAAGACCGAAGGCGCCCAATACACGACGGTATAAGGACGCATCAGCGGGCTTGCTACCATCATGAAGTGAGAGAGTGACATTCGAGAGCAAGAGGCGTCTGCCTTTGGTTTAGCATCGAGCATGTTATGCTGAGAGAGTAAATCGGTGGTGTACTTACTGTTGCGATAAGTAACATGAGGACGAGGTCCGAAGAACTTCCACACCAAGGAAGTAAGATAGAGACCCTAGGTCCTTAACAGAGAGAATCGAGAAGACAAGGCGATCACAACTCGAGTAAGAAGGCGATCATCATTGCCGGTGAGGACGAGATCATCAACATAGACCAAGAAGTAGGCGGTGACACCCGGTCATGATAGACGAAAAGAGACTCGTCGGACTTGGTGCATGAGAAGCCAAAGGAGACCAAGAAATCTCGAAGAGCACGATACCATGTGCGGGGTGCTTGCTTGAGCCCGTAGATAGATTTACGAAGTTTGCAAACAAAGTGAGAATGGTTACGATCAATGAAGCCGGAGGTTGAGTCATAAATACCTCATCGGAGAGCGAGCCATGGAGAAAGGCATTGTTCACGTCAAACCGCCGAAGAGGCCAATATGCGAGCAATCGCAATGCTCGTAACAATGCGAATAGTGGCGGGTTTCACAACAGGGTGAAGGTCTCAAAGTAGTCCACACCAGTGGCGCTGATGAAACCCCTTAGCAACAAGACGGGCTTTATATTTATCAACAGAGCCATCAGTGGTTCCGTTTGATGCGAAAGACCCACTTGCGGCCGACAACATTCTCGAGAGGTGTGCGGAGGAACAAGATCCCAAGTACCATTCTCTTGTAAGGCGGTAAATTCTCGAGACATAGCGGCACGCCAACGAGGATCGAAAGAGCACGAGACACGGTGGTAGGCTCAATGTCATGCGTTAAAGAAGTCGTGAGGCCATACCTTGGATTAGGTTTGACAATGTTATTACGAGACCGAGTAACCATAGGATGCGATGCCAAGGAGCCACGGGGGCATCGGTGAAGGATCGGAGTAGGGGGACGGGACCATAGGAGCCGGCGAAGGCGGGGGTGTATGTGTAAGCACAAGCGGCACGGCGTCAACCACGGGAGGCGGGAACAACAACGGGGAGGAGGAGGAGGAACGGGCAGCGAAGGAAGAGAATCGAGTGAGAAGAAGCGGGAGAGATGGGGACAGAAAATGGGAAGACATGCTCCACAAATTCAATGTGACGAGATGCATAGACTGCGGAGGTTGTTCGATTAAGACATAGATATGCACTTTGAGTAGGTGAATAACCAATAAAAACACAAGGAAGAGACCGAGCATCTAGTTTGTGAGAAGAGTATGGACGAAGCCAAGGGAAACACCGACATCCGAACACACGAAGTTTGGTAAGGTTCGGGGTGGTTAAAAAGCTTCTCAAAAGAGGAGACCATATCAAGATCCACTTTGGGAAGACGGTTGATAAGATAAACAACGGTGGAAATGGCGTAAGGCCGGTATTGAAGTGGCATGGAGGAGTGATGAAGCGAGCAAGACCGGTGTCAACAATGTGACGATGGCGTCGTTACGCAACACCATTATGTTCGGGGGTATGAGGGGGTGGTGAGGTGAGTAATACCGTGGGTTTGCAAGAAAAGGACGAAGAGCTAAGTACTCTCCTCCATTATCGGAGTAAAGTGTTTTAATTTTAGCATTGAGAAAATTTTCAACTAGTGCTTTGAAAGCAACAAATGTAGACAATACATCGACTTCCTTTTAAGAGGATACAACCAAATATATTTAGTAAAGTGATCAATAAAGACAACATAGTACTTATATCCATCACAAGATAAAACGGGGAAGTCCATACATCGTAGTAAAGCAATTGAAGTGGCATAGCGAAGCCAAAGTAGATTCGATGGCAGCGGTTTGTGACTCTTAATGCATTTACAAGACTCACAACTAAAGTCACTACATTTATTTGTGGGAATATCATGACTAGATAAAGAAGAGCATAAGATTTTTGTGGAGGGGTGACCTAGGCGAGCATGCGAGAGAGAAGATGACAGTCTAACCGATGCAAGAGCAGAAGGAAGAGGAGCAGACGAAGCGGCGCATGGCCACACATACAACCCATTAACGCGCGGACCTCGAAGAATCACGTCCCCGTACGACTGTCCCTCACTTTGAAAATCGAGGCGGAAAAAATGACATCAACATTATTCGGCTGACAAAGCTTGGAGACAGAAAGCAAATTCTTGGCCATAGAGGGAACAACCAAGACATCTCGGAAATCCAGACAAGAAAAAGCAGAAAACTTAATCGCCTAAATGTGAAATATTTAATTTGTTACCGTCCCCAACGATCACGTCATCTGTGCCGGTGTATGGGGTATGCAAAGATAAATTTGCAAGGTCGGTAGTGATATGGTGTGATGCCGGAGTCAAGTATCCAATCGGATGAAGAGGGCACGAAGTAGCAGTGTGAGCAGACGGAGAAGAGTACGCCGGGCTGCTTGTGGAGAGAGCCAGCGTCTGAGCGAATTCTGGACAGCGGCAGGCGAGTGCCCATGTGTCCCGTGGCGCAACGACCACGATAACCACGGCCGGGCTGAGTAGGGGCCGAACCAGCGGAGTTGGGCTGAAACCGGGAAGGCTGGCTGGGAGACAACTCTTGGGGCCGCTGCTCGGGAAAAGCCACGGCCGGTGTGGTTCCGTCGAGTAGTGGAGTTGGCCGCAAAGCGTGGCAGTGGGAGGAGGACGCAGCGATCCTAGCAGCTGTTGAGCCTCGGTGCTAAGAAGTTTGTCAAGCAATTCATCAAAAGAGATCGCGAGAATCACGGGCTTGTATCGCATTACCAATTTCTTTATATGAATCGTCTAAGCCATTGATAACTTTGAGAACAATATCCTCAGGATCGGTGACAACACCAAGAAGCGAAAGTTCGTCAATAACACCTTTAATATCAAGCATAAAATCAGTAATTGAGCGGGTTCCCTTTACCGGATTGTGAATGCGATTCTTAAGCGCAAGAATACGCCCTGGACGACTTGCCGTAGATGGAGGCGGCGTCTCCCAAGCCCCTCGAGACGTGGTAGCAGCGGCAATGAAAGGGATTAGAGTGGGGGAAATAGAGCCGATGATGGCCGAGAGGATCAATTGATCCCGCCGAACCCACTGTTCATGAATGGGGTTCGGCTCGGTTTTATTGGTGATAATGTGATGGCAGAGGGACATGGTGTTGGTCGGAAAGTTGAGTTGACTAAAACCTTGAGTAAGCTTTCTAGAACAAAATCTAGAAAGGGGGGTTTGAATAGATTTTGTAGATTTTTCAAATCTTTCAAAATCAATTCAAAATATCGATTAAGCACAGCGGATTATGATTAAATTCTCAACTTCTTATAAGATCAAAAGCAAGGTTGATATCTTGATTTTAGTTAAGATTCTGAATTTAACTCTTGATGTAACACAATTGTAAAATAATCGAGAAACTAAAGAAAGCAAGAAATAACACCAGGATTTATAGTGGTTCGGATTTTAAAAATCCTACAACCACTCTCCTTCTTCAATTTGAAGAAGGGACTCGCTTTCGCTTACTTTCTCACTTCCAGACTTACAACTTACAACTTGTACAATTCTTCAAATCTTCAATCTCCTAGACTCTTCTTCTAGAAATCTAATTGTTACAGTGTATATTGAATTTTGAAGATTACGGGAAAAGTGTTCTAAAAACACTTAGAACTTTTGAAACTCTCTAGAAATTCTTGTGAAAGGATTGTGAAATCGAATAGTGAATTGTGTAAATCAAATATGCATAAGTGTTATCTATATGAAAAATGAAAAACCTAGACCTATATATAAGTCGAAAAGTCAGTTAGTTTGTTAGTTAGTTCTAACAAACTTGAAAGCTACTTAACAAACTTAATCTTGAAAAGCTGCTTAAAACCTTGGTGATTCTTCCTATTCGTCTGCGGTGACTTGGTGAAGATTAGCCTTTCTTATTCTACTCGGCTTATCTTGACCTCGTCTGAGCTCTTCATATTTGTTTCCTGAGATGACTAGACTTGAGCTTGTCTCCAGATGACTTGTCATTCCTCGTCTCAGTGACTTAAATTAATCTTGACCTAGTACGATCGGCTTCGTACTAGAACTTAGTCTTGATTCTACATCATAGTCTGCTCATCTGGAGCAGTCTTTTAACTCATCAAAACAATCTTGGTCTAACAATTTCCCCCTTTTTGATGAAGTTAAAACCTACAAGAATAGACACACTCACATTTGAAGTTAGTTTAGAGTTTATCAAGATCAATAGATAGGTATCAAAGCACATTTTTCACATTACAAATGATTTATTCACATATAAAAACTTTAGATCTTTTAGACTCCCTTAAAAAACTTAGAAAACCAAATGAGTCTTCAAGACTTAGATTAAAAATTTGAAAACATTTTTAAGTCTCGAGAAATAAAATTCTCGAGATGACTTATACTTAAGAAAATTTTAAGCTTTTCCTTAAAACAGAAAAAAACTTTAAGAAATTAATACACATAAAATGAATCAAACAAAGTATATTCACATTGGATTTACAAAGATTACAGATGAGAAGATAATAGAAAAGTAGAAATAAGGAAAAGAAAAATCCTGTTTCTATCGGTCTTCCCACTGGTCTTCATACGGAATCATCGGCCAATTGAATACTCGCTTCCTAATTGCTTTAGATCTTCATCTTGAGAAAGTCCTGATTCAGCCTCTGTCTTCTTCAAAATACCCTTGACCCAGTCTAGGTCCGAGGATCCATCGATTTCTGGCGGGGATGGCATACTCAAAAGCTGGAGAGATCGGGTTGACGTTGAACTCTACATCGGCTTCTTCCAATGAGACGATGATAGAACTCCGCATCTACCTTCTCCATCCACTCATGCCAAGCTAAATCGGGATCTTGCTGAGTTGCTCGGGGCCCTTGAGAATATACCAGTAGTATATCCACATTCCCTCCAGATTCTTTTCTCTCGTATTAGATAGCATACTTTCCATGGCTTGACTTAGGAGGAGCAGATGTGTTGTGGAATGGCACGAATTTCCCGCCTTGATCCTTAATTAACCATTTCCGCTCAGCGGACTCCAGCAACGTTGGAGTCTTTCTTCTTTCTCTGCTTCTTCTTTTCTTTCTTGCCAAAATATTCCATCTCTCTCTTAATTCTCTTGATCTGCATTTCTTCCGAGAGATTGGAATAATCGGCTTCCCTCTTCCCTTTTTCCTTTAGCGACCACAGTAATAAGTTCGGTGATCCGGGCTCGGTGGATCTGCTACTTCTTTTCCCTTCCCCTTGGCTCCTGATTCAGATTCTTTTAAGCGAGCCAAGAGCTTCTCCCGACCTTTCCTCCTCATCTTTCCTTCTCTTCTCCTCATCCTCCTTCAAAGCTTCCTCCAGTTGACTCACCCTCGGTGGAGAGAGCAACTCATCAGATTTGATCCGAGCTTCCTCCTTGGCTGCCTCGAGTCGTTGTGTTGGCCTTCATGCCCACGTCTTTCTGGTCTCCTCGACCACGAGTGTGAGGGCTCGTCTTTTCTCTCGCTTCGCTTTTTTCCCTTTTTAACTTCGCAGCCCAAGTCTGAAAGTTTTGCATCCAGCGTCGCACTTGACCACGAAGTCCGAGTGGTCTACGACCAACTCATTCACCACCCGGTGATTGTACCCCATAACCTCCTCCTTTAATGCCCTCGGCTCCTCCTCCATTGATTTCACTTTACGGCCAGAAACGAGTTAGTGACATCTATAATTTTATCGAGACAATGTTACCTCAACTTCCTTCATCTTTGGCTAGCATTGTATGCATTCTGACTTTGACCATCCTCCTCGTCTTTCTTTCCATTTTTCGTCTAAATGTAGCATTGACCTTCTTCTCGGCGAGGGATAGAATAGAGGAGATGGCTGTGGTTGGGCTTAGATCGGTGTCTTCATCCTCGGTTGAGGAGTCGAGACGAGGAGATTATTTGTTACGGTTGAGGGGATGGGAGAGAAAGCAGTTGAGTTTGGATAGTTGGAAGAGAGGAATAAGATATTATTGGTATTGGAGAGGTTTGGACTGTGGGGAGAGGTATTTGTTCGGATGAGGTTGGGAGAGATGTTTGAAGTTGGGTAGAAGGAATGGATAAAGGGGATGGGGTAGATTACGTAAGTGGGGTTTGGATTTGGACTATAGGGGAGGTAGAGAATTGAAGAGGCTGCAGGATACCGGCACTGGGATATCCCTTCATTGCCAATTTGGATTTGTGGGGCTTCGGTGAGGCACGAGCTCGAGAAATCCCAGCTGGGCATTTCTTCACCGCCAAGTATGGGAGATAAGGTAGGAGATGGGGAAAGACTAGTACCTGCCTCTCGGAATAGGGGAAAGAGCAGGTTCATCGGTTGGGGAGAGAGGAACCTCCGGTGACCAACCTCGCCGCTATCTCGAAGGATCGGGACCTCCTCTCGGTAGCGAGTTGATAGTTCCATCTGCTTTGTTCGGAGCTACGGATTTGGTGGATCCTTGAGCTACAGGCTGCTCGTCTTGGCCTCCTCACCAAGGGGATTTCGCTTCCTCTTCTTCCTCTTCATCCGAGGCAACCTTGGCGGGAGCAGCGAGATGAGCTTTCCCCCTTCTTCTTCTCGAGGCTTTCACCAACCTCCTCTTCCTCCTCACGAAACATCCTCGGGACTACAATTTGTTTCGGCATGTTGGACTTGAGGTGCGACCTCAGGCTGCTTTGCTTCATGTCCCTCTGTTTCGACCTCCACTGAGGCCACCTCAACTTGTTCATTCTTTGGACCCCGACCCTCAACTGCGGCCGCCAGCCTCGAGCTCGGCCGCATCGGACTCATCATCCGAGTCTGGAATTCCTCCCACTGTCATCCTTTGTGAGGATTCCCTTCGCTTTGAGTACTTTTTGGTACCCACTCTCCGGTCGGCTTCCTTGTTCAGCCCTTCAATAAGTACGGTGATTTTGTTGAAGAGGCCGATGTAGAAGTGGGAATCCAACCCTCCGCAGATGATTTGAATGTGAGGCGCTTCTTCTCCTCCCTCGGCTTGTATACCAGTAAATCCACCCAATTAACTTGTACCCCATCCAAGATGGCTCGCATTACACACAATCTGGGTTTGGTTAACCCATCATGTGAGCTTTGCTCACCCAACACCGCTTTTGTCACTATTGTCATCAACAACCGAAACTTTCTTCTCAAAGAAATTCTTCTTTAAATCCTGCGAGTCCCCATAAGTGACCCTCGCCATCATATCAAAGGATTCTTCCCACTCATCTTCTTTGTACGTCAATGGATTAACTCCTCCATTGACGTATCAAAAATCCTTCTTGAAATGCTTTCCCTTGAATAGCTCGGTGTCGTACCATCGGCGAAGTATCAAATCCTTCCCGAGTGTCCTCCATTCTCGCCAAAAATTCTGCACCCAGCAGATCTGCTCTGCTTTTGAGGAGACTTTAGTGATAGAAATCCTCCGAGTCGTGAAGCTTCGAGGAGGCGAAGAATTCTGCAGATTCCGGGTCATTTGTGGTTTCGAAATCAACATACATTTCCGCTTTCAAACGGTTTTGAAATATTCCTCATTCATTTTGAAATGAGAAATATTTGTGGAAATGTATGTGGGTTTATAAGTTTTGGTAGTTTTTGAAGAAGATGCCATTGGAAGTTTTTGTGAATTTGAAAAGGGTTTGACAAAATATGCGGGTTTTCGAGAATGGAAAGAAAAGGATTTAGGGAAGAAGAAGATGTATTTATAGGGAAGATTGGAAAGAGAAACCGCCATTTTTGAAAATATGAATTAATCTCAGCCATTTATTCAAAAAAGTTTTTACCGAGTATTAATCAACGGTTAAAAACAAAGATAAACGATTAGGATTCAACGCGTGAATTGTAATCGCCTTCGGAATGCGTAAATAGTTACTTTATAGATCGTTGATTTGACCGATATAGATTACTTTATTCAGAGAAGTAAGTATACTGACGTCGGCCATGTGATATCTTACTTCAACTGAAGGTTTCCTAAGCAGATGAGTTTGAAAAGCAGATCGGCTTAAAAGCGAGATAGGTTTTAGAAAGTCATCGATAAAGTAACCGAGTCATCCGATAGAGTAACCTGTCGATCTGAAAACCAACAGTTTAAATGTAACTTTTTAGCATTTTTCAAACCAGGTTTAAACAAAACACACTTAGATTTATTTTTAGGAAACAACATAGACTCGGAGTTAAGAATAAAGGAGTTTGAATAAAAGAATGAATCGGTGTTATACGAGACTGTTCTGCAAAGACATAAACTCAAAAGAAACCATCGAAGCTTAAGGTAAATCGAGATAGAATGTTAATAGTCATCTGCTTTTCTTGGAGTTCAGGTGACTATTATGTCCTTGTCGATTTACTCAATGTCGGATAAGTAATTATCAATTTAGATAAGGTCAATATGACTAATCCTTGATTCTTGATTCCTAAAAGGAGATCAATGATATCGGCTACCCGATTGCCCTTTGACACATATCTAGTCGATAATTCTTTCTAGACATTAATTAAAGAAAGGAAAAAGAAATAAGGAACTAAATGCACACAATTAGAAACCAGCTAAAGATGCATCAAGTAATCCTAATTCTAAGCACATTTCTTTGAACCTAGACTCACTAATGGTTTTGTAAGAATGTCGGCTTTTTGTGATTGATGGCAATTTTCTCAATTCTAATGTCATTCTTTTCAACATGATCTCTAATGAAATGATGCCTAATATCTATATGCTTGCATCTAGAATGTAAAACAGGGTTGTAAGTCATTGCTATTGCACTATTACTATCACAGTAAATAGGAGCAGTGATGTTTGAATATTGTAGTCTCTAAGTCTGTTGACTAATCCAGAGGAGTTGAGAGCAACAACTTCCGGTGCCATGTACTCGGCTTGATTGTGGAGGTGGCAACGGATGTCTGTTTCTTAGATAACCAAGAAATTAATTTGTTGCCTAAGAATTGACAAGTTCCGTAAGTGGATTTTCTATCAATCTTACATCCTCCAAAGTCTGAATCGAATAACCTGTCGGCCAAAGTTGTCATCATTTGGGTACCATAACCCTACTTGCAAGGTTCCTTTGAGATATCTAAGAATTTTCTTAGCCAGTCTCGAGATGAGTTTTCTTGGGATTAGACTGGAATCTTGCACATACCCCAACTGCAAAAGCTATGTCTGGTCTACTTGCGGTGAGATAGAGAAGAGATCCAATCAGTCCACGATACTCCGTTGCATCGGTGGGTATCCCCGCTCATCCGAATCCATTGAGAAGTTAGTTGCCATAGGTATTTTGACTTCTCTGCTAGTAATCATTCCAAATTTCTCAATCGGATCCTTAGCATATTTAGGCGATGTATAAATATACCCTTACTCATCTGTTTAATTTGTAAGCCTAGAAAGTATGTCAATTCTCCCATCATTGACATTTCAAACACATTCTTCATGAGAATGCTAAACTCTTCACATAATTTCGCATTAGGTGAACCAAAAATTATGTCATCTACATAAATTTGAACTAGTAAGATGTTGCCATCTACTTCCTTTCTAAACAAAGTTCTATCAATCTTACCTTTAGAAAAACCATTTGATGTCAAGAAATCGAGATAGAGTATCATACCAAGCTGCGGGAGCTTGTTTGATCCATATAGAGCTTTGTTGAGTTTATAGACCTTGTTATTGATCTTAAACCCGGGAGGCTGCTCTACATAGACCTCTTCAAGTAACACACCATTAAGAAAAGCAGACTTAACATCCATTTGAAAAACTTTGAAAGACTTATATGCGCAAATGCCAAGAACAATCTTATTGCCTCTAATCGCAAGCTGGAGCATAGGTTTCATCATAGTCTATTCCCTCGGGTGTGAATAACCTTGTGCAACCAGTCTTGCCTTATTTCGAACAATAATATTGTTCTCATCTGCTTTATTTTTAAACACCCATTTGGTGCCTATAATCTTTACGTAAGGGTCTTTCCACTAGATCCCATACATTTTGTCTTTCAAAGCGATGCGCTTCTTCTGCATGGTACATTATCGATTTGGAGTCGATAATGCTTCCTCAATAGACTTGGGTTCAAGAAGCGACACATAACAAGCTGAAAAGACTTTGCAGTCTAACATCATTCGTGTCTGCACACTACTAGATGGGTCTCCTATAATCGATCGGATGGATGATAGCTTCTCATCCTTTTGCCTATATGAGGAGAAGTATCCTCATCTTGAGTCTCAATCGGCAACTCATCTCGACTCAACCTCGGTGACGTTCCCCCTTCCATCACCGACTCGTCTTTGATCGGTGATGTCAAAGGTGTACGATGCGAAGAAGTCGATCGAAGTTGTCTTCGATTATCGGATGGGGATTCTTCTTCATCGATTCGAATCAAGAGTAGGTAGATAAATAGTTCTATGTTTAGTCTTGGATAATTCAATTTTATCTAGATTTTCAGAGATTTGATTCACTTTATACCGAGAAGGAATACAACTCATCAAAAACAACATGAGGAGTTTCCTCCACACAAAGGGTTGTCTTGTTAAAAACTCTAAATGCCTTTGAAGTATTAGAATATCCTAAGAATATTCCATCACCGCTTTAGCATCAAAAGTTCTTAACTTAGATTTCCCATTGTTATGAATGAAACACTTACAACCAAAAGCTTTGAAGTATGAGATCCTTGGAATCTTACCCTTCCAAATCTCATAAGGAGTCTTACCCTTATCTTTGACAACTAAGCACTTGCAGGTATAGCAAGCCGTGTTGATAGCTTCGCCGAGAACCTATGAGGGGTATTATACTCGCCTAACATGCTCCCGGCCGCTTCCTTCAAAGTTCTATTCCTTCTTTCAACCACTCCATTTTGTTGAGGAGTTCTTGCTGAAGATGTCTCATGAATAATTCCAAACTCATTGAAGAAATTAGATAAACAAGAATTCAAAAATTACGTACCCTTATCACTCGATTTTAATAATATTAACTCCCTTCTCATTCTCAATTTATGCAACAGATCGGGAATCTTGTTCATAGTCTCATTTTTCTTGAAAAGAAATATGACCCAAGTGTATCTAGAAAAGTCATCTACTACAACAAGAGTATATTTCCTTCCACTTTGGCGAGAGGAGTAACAGTCCAAACAAATCCAGATGAAGAAGTTGCAACACTCTTTCGGATGAGGAGGAGTTAATACTCTTAAATGAGTGTCTAGGCTGTTTACCTTTTTGACAAGCATCACATTTAAGATCAGTTGATAAAAGCTTTTCGGGTAATCCCTTAACAAGGTTCTTCTTAGCCGACTTACTAAGAGTCTTGAAATTCGAGATGACTAAGCCTTTTATGCCATAGCCAGTGACATTTTCTCCACCCTTAGCCATCGGACAAGTATCTTGGGAACAACTATTAAAGTTGGCCACATAGACATTACCCTGTCAAGCCGATTAATAGTACCTTATCCGAGGAATTATCCAAAATATCACATTTATCCCTTGAAAATTTTACAAGAAAACCTTTATCACAAAGTGAGAAGCAGATAATGATTATGTTTCAAACCTTCAACAAAATATACCTCGAGATACGAATATCCTTGATAATCAAAGTACCTACACCTTTAGTCCGACCACAATTATTATCACCAAATAAAACTCTTGGACCATCAATGCTTTGAAAATTTGATAACTTGACTTCTTGTTATGGGTCATATGTTGTGAGCGACCCATGTCGATGTACCATATTGAAGCTAAGATCTCTTCCTTAAGTGATGATCCTGTGAATCTGTAAAATGCAGTTAGTTTTGAGGTACCCTAGTGATCTTGGGTCCTTTTGGGTCAAGAATCACTTTAGGAATCCAAACAAACATCTCATCTGTGAGACAATAAGTCGGACTCGGATTTTCTACCAAATCTGTCTACAATTATGTCATTTTTAAATGACAATTTGTTGTATTCAGATTGGGTAATTTTCCTAAACTTAGGAAATATAGAATAGCATTTGCTCCTTCCATCAAAAGAATTATAATAAGAAAATCTTCTTATTTTGGTTCTTGGATTCCTTCTAGTACGATAGGAATTCTTCAAATGAATTCTTGGTTTTGATTTGGAAGTTGTAGTCCTTATCGACTAGTTGGTTTCTACGGACCAATTTTAATATCCTTTGATTGAACAGATGCTTTCACAAATTTCCTAGGTTTTTGAACATCTCGATTTATTGTTCCTATCATAACCAAGTCCTGTCTTATCATGAGATTTAAGGAAGTATTAAAAATATGATCTATGCGATTGTGAATTATTAAGTCGACTAATTTTGAAGACAAACTTCTCATTGTCTTTCTTAATTAATTCATTTTCAAAGACTACTTCAAATTTATCTTTTAAAGTTTTCGATTCATTTTCTAACCTTTCAGTAAAGTGGTGATGTACTAGCTTGATCTGATGAAAACATTCCCCCTTGAATGTTTCCTCGGTCTCTGAAATTTGTTCATCACTGCTTGCCTTTATTTAGAATTTGAATCGATCCTTTAAAATTAAATTCTCTGTCTCATTTGTTTATAAGCGGCTAAAGATGTCTTTAAATCTCTCAATAATTCATGTATAACAGTTTGGTCATGATCGGATGCGGACCGACAAGAATCATTATACGAAGATGAATAGTAGATTACCTCATTAGCCATGAGACAGATCTCATCATCGATCCGAAATCGAGATGAGGATGATGAAGATGATGATGATTTCTTTGTCTCTTTTTCTTGACCAACAAAGCTCTTTGATCTGCAAATCTCTGTCTCTTTTCTTCCTCTTTTCTTCCCTTTCTTTAGGAGTCGGTTGAGGACAATCATAGCTGAAATGTCCTGGCTTGTTGCAAGTATAGCAAATGTCACTCCTATACGATCTCGGGACTGGAAGTATTTCTTCGACAGGTGATTTGTATCTTCTTGTCTCGGCTCTTGTTTTTGTCATCATCGAAGATTTATCTACCTTCCTATCCGATCTGGATCTTTGTCTATCTTTACTCGCAAATCTCAATTTATTTCTCTTATACTTCATTCTCAATTTATCATACCTTTTTGTAAGTAAAGCCATCTGCTCTTTCAAAGATAGATCGGCTCCTACAGACTCTATTGACACCTTGTCTTCTTTCTTGACAAAGGCAACAGATTTGGATGAGGTGCTTGACTCCATCTCATCTTCTTCATCTTCTATCTGGATATCATACTCTAAAGCTTTAAGATGAGAAAATAAAGTATGGTGAGTAATAGAGGATAAATCTTGAGTTGCTTTAAGGATATTGGATTTTTCCCTCCATCTCTTGGTTAATGATCTCAAAATCTTGTTGTTAATCTCCTTCTCTGAATAATTCTTTCCAAGATTTGCTTTGTTGAGAAGATTTGTCAACCTCATATCAAAGTGATCCACAGACTCATTTTCTTTCATCTTGAATGTTTCAAATGTATGCAATCTTGCGTAGCTTGTTTTCCTTAACTTGATCAGATCCTTCACAAACATTTGCTAAGGTTTGCCACATTTCTTTAGGTTGTTTTACATCTTTTAACCTTCTCTATCCAATCTTTACTCAAAGTCTCTATGATTTCTGTTCTAGCTACTTGGTCAAGATTGTGGACCTTCCTTTCATCATTAGTCAATCGTAACTCTTCTTTTCTTGCCTAGTTCTAGATTGTTTGCCTCTGCTCAGTCTTGGTGCCACCATGAAAAAACTTTATAGGACCTTCCTCAAGAACCTCTTCCATTCTATCATGAATGGCTTTTAGATGATTTTCCATCCTAAATTTCCAATAATCATACTCTTCAATTGAAAATTCAGTGATTCTGGACTTATTACTTTTACTGATGACATGATGAAACAAAGACAAAATACTCCACAAAAGCTTATTAGTAGCACTGTTAGAAATGAAAGAAAATGAAAAAATCAAGATTATTCCAGAATCTTGTTCAAGACCTAAAATCAATATCGTAATGACTTAACACCTGCTCCGATACCACTTGTTGGTCCCGGAAAGTTGAGTTGACTAAAACCTTGAGTAAGCTTTCTAGAACAAAATCTAAAAGGGGGTTTGAATAGATTTTGTAGATTTTTCAAATCTTTCAAAATCAATTCAAAATATCGATTAAGCACATGGATTATGATTAAATTCTCAACTTCTTATAAGATCAAAAGCAAGGTTGATATACTGATTTTAGTTAAGATTCTGAATTTAACTCTTGATGTAACACAATTGTAAAATAATCGAAACTAAAGAAAGCAAGAAATAACACCAGGATTTATAGTGGTTCGGATTTTAAAAATCCTACATCCACTCTCCTTCTTCAATTTGAAGAAGGGACTCTGCATCGCTTACTTTCTCACTTCCGACTTACAACTTACAACTTGTACAATTCTTCAAATCTTCAATCTCCTAGACTCTTCTTCTAGAAATCTAATCACATAAAGTGTATATTGAATTTTGAAGATTACAGAAAAGTGTTCTAAAAACACTTAGAACTTTTTGAAACTCTCTAGAAATTCTTGTGAAAGGATTGTGAAATACGAATAGTGAATTGTGTAAATCAAATATGCATAAGTGTTATCTATATGAAAAATGAAAAACCTAGACCTATATATAAGTCTGAAAAGTCGAGTTAGTTTGTTAGTTAGTTCTAACAAACTTGAAACCGCTTAACAAACTTAATCTTGAAAACCGCTTAAAACCTTGGTGATTCTTCCTATTCGTCTGCGGTGACTTGGTGAAGATTAGCCTTTCTTATTCTACTCGGCTTATCTTGACCTCGTCTGAGCTCTTCATATTTGTTTTCCGCAGATGACTAGACTTGAGCTTGTCTCCAGATGACTTGTCATTCCTCGTCTCCGGTGACTTAAATTAATCTTGACCTAGTCTCGATCGGCTTCGTACTAGAACTTAGTCTTGAGTTCTACATCATAGTCTGCTCATCCGGAGCAGTCTTTTAACTCATCAAAACAATCTTGGTCTAACACATGGGTACGATCCACAACGTATCGGAGAAGATTGTAGCGGAGAGAAGAGTGCGAAATCTGAAAGCACCATGCAACGTAGTTGGTTGACGTGAGCTTGAGCGGGGCTTGAGCGGCCGTGGTTGAATGAAACGAGTGGCAGCGATGTTCCGGCCGGGCGGCGGTGACCGAGAGCGACGGGGGTGGTCATGGCGGCTAGAAGGTGCGGTGGCGTGAGGCTGTGAATGCACGAGAGTTGCGTGAGGCGGTGGGTTGGCTGCAAGATCGGCGATGGGTGGGTGTTGGTGCGAAGACGGGAATGATTTTTGGAAAGAAAGATGTGTTCCAAAAATCAGAAAATTTGATGCACGAATTGTGCGGTGATATTTGGAACCTGAATTGTGATCCAAGAAATCAGCCAAGACGTTGGGGGAGTCCTATTAATTAAGAAGATAGGATCAAGGAAAATTTGGCGGTTGCCAATTTAGGCTACTGGTTACCATGTTGAGAATATATTCAAGATATTTTATTCAAAGAATATGAAATATACAAATACAAGTGATAGTGAAATGTAAATTCTAATCTATACGATGTGGGACAACAACTAATTACAAATAAAATACGGGAACTAATATATACTCCTAATAGCAAGAAGCCCCAAATCCTTGATTTGGCGAGTAAAGACCGCACCGCTTTGGGCCTGGAAGCGAAGGGAATGAGCTCGGCCGCTTCTCCTCCACACTTATTTTTCTCCGTGCCCGTTCCGCATGCGCTTCGCGCGCAATGGCGTTTTGCTCTCCTCTTATTCTTCATTGGACGGTTCGGATGGACTTCGCCGTTCTTTGCCAACTAAAATAGAAAAGGTAGGTTATAAACCTCGAGATGTCGATTCGTTTTCCGCCCCAATGAGATGGGAATTCTTATCTATTCGCTTTCTTCCGGTATGCTTTCCATTCGTTGCAACCTTAGTGGGTGGGCACGGTCTTAGGTAGAAAGTGAACATATCCTTAATGGATTAGCGGGGCGCCTGGGTCAGCTCGTTCTAGGTCCACCTCTAAAGCTCCGTTCTTTGATGAGTCTATATCTGCATTCCGACTATCTCTTATCTCTCTAGTTCCGGAGAATATAGATAGCTTCTTTCCTTTCTTTTACGCCTTATTAGTTATGAAAGCGGAACCTAACCAACTTGATCGATTCGGTGCCTTCTCGATCACTTGAGATGGAGAGCCGCCGGGCGCCGCTTTCTTTCTTTTCGTTTTAGGCCGCAAGTTAATAGGCCGAAGGCACATTCATTCATTGGACTCAAATAGGCTTTATAGGGACTCTTTTCATTGAGAAGTGTGGGCTTTGGCGCTAATGAGAAGGACGAGAATCTCCCACGATCAGTCGATAGAGATCAAGTAGGATTTTGAGCGGACCATTTAGTGATTTTTATATAATACTAAAAGTCTAAAAGAGAATCAGAATACTATGTTAAATGCAGACCGTCTGCATGAGAACTAAAATAAATATAGACTTAAACTTAATTTAATTTGATGGGATCTAGAAACAAGTACCTCAATTAATCGTATTTTTTTAAAGACAATGATTGAAACATGACAAAAGTTTCATATGAATTAATTTCACCGTGAAATTGATTTAACTAATATTAATTATTTTATTAAAATATATTCGATGTTAATTTCAACTATAAGGTATCGATTCTAAATGATATTTGTTGTTTCATTAAAGAGTATTAATTAATTATTATAAGGTCTTGATTCACGGTGAAAGCGATTCACACAAAAAATTAACTTAATTATTGTATTTGAGCTATACACCTCATCAACAAATAATTGATTACGATATGCAAGCTGTTTCACATATTTTGCGACCAATAACTCTTGTATGTTGTGTTAACTTAGGACCCGCTTGGTTGGAGATATTAGAAGTAGGTAATGAGAAATTGAGAATGACTCATTAATCATTTCCATTGATGATGCTTGATAATATTTACAATTTGGAATTGATTTAAAAATAAAATAATCACTAATTTATTTTGATTACATAATCTCCCTCTTATAATCAATCATTTAACAATCATTCATTTTTCCTCCACTCAACTTTTTTCTCGCTCAAATTTTTTTCGTGCTCAACTTTCTTTCCAAAATTCATCAATGAGAATGAATCACTAGTTATTCCCATTACCTAATTCTAATACCCCCAACCAAGCGGTCCCTTAAATATTTGGGGAAAAGACTGAAAGTTGTGTGAGACGGTTTTACAATGAGACGGTTCACAAACTAGCACAAATTAACACCGACTCCTTCCAAAATATTAAAACGTTATTCTAAATTTTTATTTCGTCTCAAAATATTAAAACGTTATTCTAAATTTTTATTTCGTCTCAACATGAAACCGTCTGATGCAAAATTTACCCTTCCTAAGTTTTTGTTTTTCTGTTGTTTAAGAGAATGAATTACTTAGTTTTCAATTAAAACCTCATTTTTGTTTTGCTGTTGTTTAAGAGAATGAATTACTTAGTTTTCAATTAAAAAAAAAAAAACAGGGAATGAATTACTAATGCTAGCCTATTTACGTATTCGTGTGAACCCTCATGATTTTAATTTTTGGACGACTTTCTCAATATATAAAATAAGATAAAAATTGGATTCATTTTATATAAGGACCAACTTTTAGGTTAAATCTCAATTTTCACATTAATTTTTTAAATATCTGAAATCAAGATCTAATGATTTATTTTTTCAATTTAAAATTCAAATTTTTATTTCTTTTGTCTCAATACAAGGCCTAAGTTCTTTTTTATTTTTTCATTTCTAATCATACGTGTTAATTTTTTTTTTTATACGAGAATTATTTTTTATTAAGTATATTTTTTCTTATCTATATTTTGGAATATATATATATTTTACATATGTTTTATATTTTGAATTTTTTATATTGTTTCCATCTCATCTATTATAAATTTCAAGTTCATCGTCTAGATTAATAAATAAAAAAGCTTAAAATTTTATTTTTAAGTAAATCTAATACAAGTTTCAAATAGAAATTATAATTTTTTAATTTAATATATTATATTTAAAATTTTGATTAGAAACAAAAAATATGTTTTAAGCTTCTTATTGTTGGAGAAATTAGGTTTAATTATTTTAATCAATTTATTTGATTATTTAATTAAAATAATTTAATATTTAATTTCCGGAAATTAAACGAGATTGTGTTGGTTGTTTAGATAATTTCTTAAAACCGAATTTCGGTGAGTGGGAAATTGATGTAAACATTGAAAGACTAAAATATCACTCTTAGGTATTAAATGTGCCACATTAATACTAGTGATAATTGTCCCACATCGGATAATGTGGGAGTTAAGTCACTCCTTATATGTAAGAAGTGATTAAATGAATTCAAATTATAAGTGGGCTATGCACACATAAATGGGCCACACGCGCGCCGCCCGGCCGTGCCGTGCCTAGCCCGTGCCCTTGGACTTGGATCTTGGACTTGGCAATTGGACTTTGGATGGACTTTGGGTGTACTTGGGCTTGGTGGTGGTGTATATATAATTTTTTGGAGCCCAAAAATTCTGGGCTTTATCCAGGTCGAGGCCGAGAAAAGTGGATGTGAATTTGAGACGAATTTGAATGTCATTTCAACTGAATTTGAAATTCAAAAGTCGAGATGAATGCGACAGGACGAATGTCCAGATTCGAGGAGTTACAACTCAATATGTAACAGTGAAATTTGAATTCAAAAGGTCAGCAGTCGGAGGATGAACACGACAGACGGATGTCAGATTCATGGCGTTTCAAGTCAAGTGTAATTTGGTCATTACCAAAATTAACCCACAATTCTCACTGACGGATTGGCATTGATTGCCATAATTTGGGTCAAGTGTCTCTTCAACGGATCTCGGGTGTTCTCGTCTATAAATAGGAGACATTTGCATGTGCATGACCACCTAATCTTGCACCCCCTGCATCAGCACATACACCCACGTCGAATTTTTGCAAAATTTCACGTCCAGATTTTGCATACATACTAGTTTGCAGTCCAGTTTCACGTTCTTGAGTTCGTCGGAGCTCGTTTTCAAGTGGTGCTACTTGAATACGAGGCGAAAAATCGTTTCACCTTTGGAAACATTACGTCGAACCGTGAGCACTAGCGGGGACGTATTTGTTT
This sequence comes from Paraleonurus japonicus, assembly GCA_030762865.1. Classification (NCBI taxonomy): domain Eukaryota; kingdom Viridiplantae; phylum Streptophyta; class Magnoliopsida; order Lamiales; family Lamiaceae; genus Paraleonurus; species Paraleonurus japonicus. Next base: position 34,189,378 of record CM061052.1, read on the forward strand.
TGCGGGCAAAGGATTCTTCTTTGACTCGACTTGCTTGCTGTTCGTGATTGATCAAGTTCGTTGCCGTTGCTTTGGTTGAAGCTTGTTCGTTGTTGAAGAAGAGACTAATACTTTTCTATTGAAAAAGTATTACTTTTAAAATCTTCTTTTTCTTTTGTATTTTCTCTTGCTTTTTATTTTCGTTATTTTCGTTCGTCTATTGTAAAAGCCATCGTTGGTGCACTTATAAACCAACAATCGCAAAATAAATAGCCGGATTGTTACGATGGCTTCCGGCGGAAATAACAACAACGGTGGAAATGATAACCAAATTCCACGGTTATCATGAAGTTGGTGAACCATCAAACTTCCGTTGTACCTCCTTTCATGACTCACGACTCCGGACCTTTTATGGTTCATGGAGAAAAACCCGAGAAGTTCTCGGAAGTGATTTTAAGAGGTGGCGGCAAAGATCTTTGTTTTACCTCACTACGTTGCACCTAGCGCGGTTCCTCCGGGAGGACCCGCCCGTGGTCGATGAAAGCGACACGGATCCTGCTAGGCGTATAGCCTTTGATCAGTGGGGCCATGGAGACTTCTTGTGCCGCAACTACGTTCTTGGAGGACTAGTTGACGCGTTGTATAACGTGTATTGTTCGGTTAAATGCTTTGCGAAAGAGCTTTGGAGTTCTTTAGAACGCAAGTATAAAATCGAGGATGCCGGAACTAAAAAGTTCGTAGTTGCAAAATTTTTGGACTTTATGATGGTAGACGGAAAATGCAGTCGAACAAGTTCAAAAATTTCAACTAATTTTGCATGACATACTCTCGGAGGGTATGGTCTTACCGAGGCTTTCCAAGTAGCTACGGTGATTGAGAAACTACCCCTAGTTGGAGGGAGTTCAAAAGTTATCTCAAACACAAGCGAAAGGAAATGTCACTTGAAGAATTAATCGTCAAACTCCGAATTGAAGAAGATAATCGGAAAATGGACATTAAATCTAAACAAGTGAATATGGAAGCAAAGGCAAATTTGGCCAGGCACGGGTAAACCATCAAAGAAAAGAAAAAGGCCTAATGATGATAAGAAACCGGTTGCTAGAAAATCAAATTTCGGTGGTGATTGCTACAAGCGTGGTAAGCCTAACCATATGGCACGTGATTGCAAAGCCCGAAAAAGATAAAAAAGAAAGAAAAGAAAGAAAAGAAAAGGGCAAAGCACAATCAAGTGCAAATATGGTTGAAAATGGTGCCACCGATATGGACATGTCCGCCGTCGTCTTTGAGGCAAACATGGTGGATAACCCCAAAGAGTGGTTCGTGGATACCGGAGCCACTTGCCACGCCTGCATTACGAGAAGAGTGCTTTCTCTACCTATGCTCCTGCTGATGGGAGGAAACTTCACATGGGTAACCAGGCTACGCTGCGAAGTGGTGGAGTTGGAAATGTTGTGCTCAAACTTACTTGCAAAGAGCTTACACTAAAGGATGTGCATGTCCCGGACATCCGCAAGAACCTCGATATCGGGCTCGAGACTTATTAGTCATCAGTTTAGACTAGTGTTTGAATCCGATAAAGTTGTATTGAGCAAGTGTGGACAGTTCCTTGGTCGAGGTTATCTCGAGAATGGGTATTCAAAATGAATGTAATGGTTGTAAGCCGTAAAGGCAAGAAAGTTATGAATGAAAACGCATCTACTTCCGTTTATATTGTTGAGTGTTCCACCTTATGGCATTTAAGATTAGGACATGTAAATCTAAAAGCTATAAAACGGTTGGTAAATCTTGACTTACTCAATATTGCTAATATTGATGTACCTAAAAGATGTGAGATATGCGTTGAAGCTAAAATGGTTAAGTTACCATTTAAATCGGTGGAAAGGAACACCGCACCTCTAGAATTAATTCACACAGATGTGTGTGATTTAAAAGTTTGTACAAACTAGAGGTGGTAAAAGTATTTCATTACTTTTATTGATGATTGCACGAGGTTTTGCTACGTTTATCTTTTGCGAAGCAAGGATGAGGCTTCGAAGCCTTTAAGCTTTACAAGAGTGAAGTAGAAAATCGGTTGAGTAATCGAATTAAAGCAATTGAAGTGATAGAGGTGGAGAATATGTGGCACCGTTTGAGCGAGTTTGTGCGAGAATCGGGCATAATTCATCAAACTCGCACCATATTCACCTCAATCAAATGGTGTTGCGGAACGAAAGAACCGAACACTAAAAGAGATGATGAACGCAATGTTAATCGGCTGGTCTACCACAAAATATGTGGGGTGAGGCTATTACGTCGCCCAACCACATTTTGAACAAAATTCCACTCAAGACTAATGACCAGACTCCTTATGAGATGTGGAAAGGAAGGAAACCTTCATACAAATACCTGAAAGTGTGGGGGTGTCGACTAAAGTTGAAGTGCCAGATCCTAAGCAATTAAGAATTGGCCCTAAGACGGTCGATTGCATTTTTGTTGGGTATGCTTACAATAGTAGTGCTTATCGATTTACGATTCACGGTCAGAAGTACCGGATATGACAAGGCACTATGATTGAATCAAGGAATGCAATTTTCTTTGAAAATATCTTCCCTTGTAGAGACAAGGTAAATGTGGGTCCTAGTAAGAGACCGCTTGAAGATAGTGTAAATGAAGCTGCTTGGTCCTTCCACTCGGAGAGTGAAGAACCTAGACGCAGCAAGAGAGCTAAAGTTGCTAAGACTTATGGTCCCGACTTCATCACTTATGTGTTGGAAGATGAACCACAATATATCAAAGACGCTCTGTCTGGAGGGATGCACCTCTCTCGGCAAGAAGCTATTAATAGCGAAATTGACTCTATCCCGCAAAATCACACGTGGGAATTGGTTGATCTTCCCAAAGGTTGTAAGACCTTAGGATGCAAATGGATCCTTAAAAAGAAAATATAAGGCGAGATGGGTCAGTTGACAAATATAAAGCCCGCTTGGTAGCGAAGGGTTTTAGACAAAAGGAGGGTATGATTTCTTCGACACATACTCACCGTAACGAGGATAACCTCCATTCGTGTGCTTATCGCGATTGCTTCTCTGCACAATCTCGAGATTCACCAAATGGATGTTAAGACTGCGTTTTTGAATGGTGAACTAGAAGAAGAAATTTACATGGATCAACCGAGAAGGGTTTGTAGCACCGGGTAACGAGAAAAGGTGTGCAAACTTGTTCGGTCATTGTATGGTCTTAAACAGGCTCCTAAGCAATGACATGTGAAGTTTGACAACACAATGATGTCGAACGGATTTCGCATTAATGAGTGCGATAAATTTGTGTATGTGAAAGACACGCCTAAAGGCTTTGTAATATTATGTCTATACGTAGACGACATGCTAATCATGAGTAAGCTGTCATGATGTGATCATGGACACGAAACGCATGTTGAGTCGAAATTTCGACATGAAAGACATGGGGTTAGCCGATGTAATTACGGGAATTAAGATCGTGAGGACTTCAAATGACATTACTTTGACTCGGTCTCACTACGTCGAGAAAGTCCTTAAGAAGTTTAATGCATTTGAAGATCCACCCGCAAAACGCCCATGGAACTCAATGTGCATTTGAAGAAAAATCGAGGTGATCCGGTGGCCCGGTTGGAATATGCAAGGATCATAGGGAGTGTGATGTACATTACGAATTGTACACGCCACTGATATTGCTTGCTCGGTGAACAAGTTAAGTAGGTTCACGAGTAATCCAAACGAAGAGCATTGGAGAGCACTCAAGGGTTTTGAGGTACTTGAAATACACCCTTCATTTTGGGCTTAACTACACAAGATTTCCGGCAAGATACTTGAAGGGTACAGTGATGCCAACTGGATTTTAGACACAAATGAGTCATTCTCAACTAGTGGGTATGTATTCACTATTGGAGGCGCATGTGTCGTGGAAATCTACGAAACAGACGTGTATAGCCCGTTCCATAATGGAATCGAGAATTTATAGCTTTGGATAAAGGTGGGGAAGAAGTGAATGGCTTCGGAATTTCCTTAAAGATATTCCTTGTTGGAACAAACCGTACCGTCGAATGGTACATTGTGATTGTCAGGCTGCTATTGGTAGAGCTCGAGCAATATGTACAACGGAAAGTCACGACATATTCGACGTCGACATAATTCCGTTAGACATCCGATCTCAAGTGGTGTAATATCAATTTATTATGTGAAATCAAAGGACAATTTAGCGGATCCGCTCACGAAAGGAATAAACCGAGATCAAATGTACAAGTTGCTAGAAGGAATGGGTCTAAAATCCACAAAATAAAACGTAAACAAGTGGTAACCCAACCAAGTTATTTGGAGATCCCAAGATCTTGGTTCAATGGGAAAACTAAGTGTGGATGTTGGTTGAGCACACTTGATGACACGAGATCATTCTGGAAAGCACACTATCAAGTGTTAGTACCCGTAAAGTTGTGGTAATAGGATAAGTCTCGACTTTTAATGACTCACGACACCTCAAGGAGGTAGGGTATAACGGGATACCTATAAGAGGAGGTCACCTATATAAGTGAGAAGTGAGGGCCGCTTCAAGGTAACGCTTATGAATCCAAAGGGTTGTCCATGGCCAAAACGGACACAAGCGTGAGAACGAAGTACGTGGAGACCTTATTGTGTTAGCACCATTGACTAGGTATACACTAAGGAGGACTAGTTCAAGGCATTGTGTCCACTAAGCCGCCGGTATGCTCGATAGTGCTTAACTATGGAAGGTTCAAAGCCACAAGCTACCTGTCACGATGCAATAATGTCTCTCGGGAGGCTGGGTGTGGAGTGCATCTTATAGGCGGAATTTCCACTCATGTGGGGGATTGTTGGAGAAATTAGGTTTAATTATTTTAATCAATTTATTTGATTATTTAATTAAAATAATTTGATATTTAATTTCCGGGAAATTAAACGAGATTGTGTTGGTTGTTTAGATAATTTCTTAAAACCGAATTTCGGTGAGTGGGAAATTGATGTAAACATTGAAAGGCTAAAGTATCACTCTTAGGTATTAAATGTGCCACATTAATACTAGTGATAATTGTCCCACATCGGATAATGTGGGAGTTAAGTCACTCCTTATATGTAAGAAGTGATTAAATGAATTCAAATTATAAGTGGGCTATGCACACATAAATGGGACACACGCGCGCGCGCGCCCGCCCGTGCCGAGCCGAGACCGAGCCCGTGCCCTTGGACTTGGACTTGGACTTGGATCTTGGCAATTGGACTTTGGATGGACTTTGGGTGGACTTGGGCTTGGTGGTGGTGTATATATAATTTTTTGGAGCCCAAAAATTCTGGGCTTTATCCGGTCGGAGCCCGAGAAAAGTGGATGTGAATTTGAGACGAATTTGAATGTCATTTCAAGCGAATTTGAAATTCAAAAGTCGAAGATGAATCAGACAGACGAATGTCCAGATTCGAGGAGTTACAACTCAATATGTAACAACTGAAATTTGAATTCAAAAGGTCAGCAGTCGGAAGGATGAACACAGACGAGACGGATGTCCAGATTCATGGCGTTTCAAGTCAAGTGTAACTTGGTACATTACCAAAATTAACCCACAATTCTCACTGACGGATTGGCATTGATTGCCATAATTTGGGTCAAGTGTCTCTTCAACGGTCTCGGTGTTTTGTCTATAAATATGAGACATTTGCATGTGCATGGCCACCTAATCTTGCACCCCCTGCATCAAAGACATACACCAGCGTCGAATTTTTGCAAAATTTCACGTCGATTTTGCATACATACTAGTTTGCAGTCCAGTTTCACGTTCTTGAGTTCGTCGGAGCTCGTTTTCAAGTGGTGCTACTTGAATACGAGGCGAAAAGTCGTTTCACCTTTGGAAACATTACGTCGAGCCGTGAGCACTAAGCGGGGACGTATTTGTTTTGCGGGCAAAGGATTCTTCCTTGACTCGACTTGCTTGCTGTTCGTGATTGATCAAGTTCGTTGCCGTTGCTGGTTGAAGCTTGTTCGTTGTTGAAGAAGAGACTAATACTTTTCTATTGAAAAAGTATTACTTTTGTAATCTTCTTTTTCTTTTGTATTTTCTCTTGCTTTTTATTTTCGTTATTTCCGTTCGTCTATTGTAAAAGCCATCGTTGGTGCACTTATAAACCAACACTTATAAAAAGATTGGGATAAAGGTAAATGGACAGAGTTTTAGATTGATATAAAAAGAATGAAATTGGATTTTAAATTGAGAAAATAAAGATTAGATTTTAATTTGAGATACTACAAAACTCAAAACTTAAATTGAGACTCAACCTAAAATTTGAGCTCTTATGCCATTTTTTAGATAAAAATTCATGCGATGATAATGCTTCTATAATAAAAAATTAATCTCTATATATCGATCCTTTTAAACTACATAGACAATGAAATGTTATTTTTTATACAAATTGTATTATCGACGTATTGTGAGACTATCCTAGCTAGCTACAACGGTTGGACAAGTTATTGGAAAATACCTTCACGTATGAAAAAAATAAGAAAAAAAAAGATGTTGTATGTTATTGTAAAAATTAGAAGATTGTTCAGGTCATTTTACATATAAATTAAAAAAATAGACTAATTACAAATAGATTTAAAAAATTTGAACAGAAATACAAAAAAATTAAACGAGACACAAAAATTATTTGAACATGAATCTATTAATAATTTTAGATTTTTTAAAAATCTTTTTGTAATTTTTCTTGTAAAAATATAATAAATTGTGGTGCATATATATTTTTATTTTTCTAATATTAAACACAAATTAATTGATGTTTGGTGGATGATGGTTCTTATATGTGTTTGTTGTAAAAAGACAAATGCATAATTTTTGGAGGAAGATGCTATTGCATTAGGTGTTGGCGTATCTATCAAATCTCCCTCACGTTCATGAACATCGAATCAATACCATTATATGTATATTTATTCAGATTTTTTTCATAATTGAATATATTAATTATGTATATATAATTTTTGTTATTTTTTTACGGGGCATATAATTTTGTTATTAAATAGAGCGGATTTGACAATATCAAAATCTCGCATAAACAGTTTTATCGTGAAATTGAATTTTAATAGTGTTAGCTATGTTATTTTTATCGAGCAAACGCTAACTCGAACGCATGACCTTACGACATGGATAATGGGGTTCTAACCACTTGAGTTATACCACTTCATTGATAATGTTAATTATGTTATTAAAAAGTATTAATTTTTTAATATGAGGTATTAGTTTTGAATGATATATATTAGTTATTCATTACAAAAATAATTGAGCAGTATTAGTTGTTTCATTATATTATATTAATTTTTACTAGTCCCTCCGTCCACAAAAACTATGCTCAAAGGGTGGGGCATAAGTTTTTTTTTGTGTGAAAACAATAGATAAAGTAAGAATATATTAGGGTATTGTCATATTGTGGGTCAATTTATGAATAAAGTGATCGTTTGTGAGTGTAATATCGACAATGACATTTTGAGTAATTAAGTGATGGTTAGAGGATGATAATAAAGTGCATGATTGTTTTCAAAAGGAAATGAACTTTTAATGGACGGACAAATAAGAAAAGAAAATGTATTTTTGTGGGTAAAAAATATATGAAATATTAAATGTAAATTAATTTTACAATAAAATTGATTCAAACAAGACAACTCTAATAAAAAAATGAGCGTACACGTTCCTTTGAATCTTAGTGGATTTATAATTTTATATGATAATATTAGGTATTGGTTTTTCTTTTAAACTAATATATTAAATATTGTTTTCAACAACGTCAATTGTGTCATTGTTGCAACGTGAATTTCATTACCATTTACCATATGAACTTGAATTAAACCAAAATGATATCATTTTGTTATTTTTTATATTTCATTTTATGTTCTATAATTTAGATAAATAACACGTGCATACATATTAAAAATGATCAAGCGATATGTAACAATAAATTTCGTGAATTTAGTTTATAAAAACACGAAAAAGCGTTTACAATTTAATTTTAATCGGATTGAACCGATAAAATTTTGTGGACTCTAACTCTAGATTTAATCCTCCGATTCTTCTCTTCGAATGTTGGTGTTGACTTGGATGATTTGACGGATTTGGTGGACTTATGACGTTAATCCAAGGGCTTACGAGCCTTATCTTGGATTAAACGCTATTTACGGAGACTTTTGGATGAGCGTTCTTGAAGACCGGATGAACGCCTTTGAATCTTCAAGGGGCCGCGATGAACGCCTTTGAACCTTCAAGGAGAAACGTCTGATCGGAGGGTTGAACACCTTGATCTCGGATTGGGCGTCGTTCCGGTTGACTTGCTTGAAGAACGCCTTTGAATGCCGAAGAACGCCTTTGAATCTTCAAGAACGTCTCAAGTCTGCTTCCGAGCTCTGAAATTGAGTCCGTAATTGCCTACGAAATTGTGTGTGGAATGAATGAATGAAGACCCCTATTTATAGTTGTGGGGTGAGATTGATTTAATGGGTTTGGACTTAGAAGCCCACTCGGACTTGATTTGATCTCGATTTGATTTGTTTCCATGTGGGGCAATTTGATTTAAATTTTCATTTAACGAGATTTTATACGTTATATGCTAAGTTAATTACTTTGCCACCAAGTTACGAATATTTAAATATTCGTAGGATTTAATTTCGGTTTTTACGTGTGTATTAAATATCAATAAATTATTTAATTTGAGAATTAATTTAATTAAATTCTCATAATATAAATAATTAATTTTATTTGATATTAATACTTAATTTCCACGTGTTGCCATTTAATTGGACACAAAATTAATGTGCTTACAAGATATATACGTGATATATTAAAAATGATCAAATGAATCATTACAATCTTAGATTCATATATTAAAAATCTAAAAATAAAATATATATTAAAATACAAAACGTGACACTAAAAAATTGAACTAAAATTAAACGTGACAGCAGAAGTCAAGAGAAATCGTTTTCCCTTTTGCAATAATGGCTTTAGTTTTAAAACACGGCGCAATCAATTTACGAAGATTAATATATAGCACAACCCTATGCGTGGAATTAGACTTAAATCTAATGAGTTATTATATAAAAAAAAGAAAACCCTAAAGCCATAAAATCACATATCGATTTAGAGGCCGGAGTCCCCACTAAAAGCGAAATTAGACTTAAATACGTATGTATGTATATACCCACTTGATCTCAAATGTGGCTCTTGAGGTGCTAATTATCCTATGTTTACTCCCTCCTATGAAAGGTGCTATGAAATGGGAATAACATATTTCAATTCAACCATACAATTATTGCAGAAGAGAGAGTCTTTCAAAAGTATATATATGCACATTTAAAATCTTACGTCTTTGATTCATTTTTATTTTTCATTTGTTTCTCGTATTATTCTTATAAATACAGTATTTATTACTAGTTGGTGTAAAATGTATGATGTATCATTCATACACAACAGACATCTGCTTTTTAGAGGACTTCGATTTTGAACTTGTGTCTTGTGAAAGGTTAATTGCAATGTCAATTTTGATAGCAATGAGTTGGACCCTGCGTTTCCTATTTATTACTTTAAGATAAAAATGTATTATTATACTCCCTCCGTCTCATTAAAGTTTTTCATAAGAGAAAGGACACACACTCTAAGAAAGTGAAAGAATGAATAAGAATTTGAGGGGTTAATTTTGTAAACTATTATGTGTAAACTGTAAAGTAAGGAAATAAGTTGAAATTTATGTTTGTAATTTTGTAAGAGTCTAAAAATAATGATATTTTGTGTAAATTTTTGAGATATTGTAAGGGTGAAGATTATAAAATGTTTTTAATTTTAAGAGTGTGAAAGATATTGTGAGACGAAAAATAAAAGTGTGAAAGATATTATTGGGACGAGGGAGATATCCATCAATTAAATAAAAAAATGTTGATTATAAAATACTTTTATCCAAAATTATCAATTGACTTTGGTGTCTAATTTTCCAACGGAGTGCCTTGTGGGCCCATTGCAATGTTTAATTTCAAAAGTATCTAGACTTGGATGTAATCACATGTACACTTATACGCCTTCGTGCAAGTGTGGAAGCTATGTGTTACCTACGAACCATGGGATACTTACCTCTACCTTTCTTGGCATACAATGTTACCAAGGCCCATCATTCTTGATATGCATTTTCAGGAATTATATATTTTGCTTGAGAAAACACAGAAAAATATGTGAGAGAAGAAAAGCTAAATTCTTACTCATGCATTTCAAAAACAAATATTCCTACTTAAAAAAAAAAAAAAAAAGTCAACATAGTTGTTATTAAAACATTTAATTGGGTTGTGACATTAAATAATTGTGTAGAGAAAAAAACAAAACAAACATAGCTAATTGCCTAATTATCAGTGGTGTTTGTAATGGGACACCATGGTCATTTTGAAAATGGTGTGATCGGCTTATCATCTTGGTACACTACTTGGTGGATAGAATGATTTATTTTTAGAGAGAGGTCATTTGAAAATTAGAGACGAAGGGATGTGCATATAACCGATTATTACGACGAGGGGTATGTGGAGAATAATTTGATATCCCATTTTATAGAATTTGTAGTAGGGATGTCAACGCTGGTGGGGTGGGTCGGGGTGGGGGATCAATCCCCGTTCTATTCCCCATGAAATTGGGAACACGGTCTCATTTATTCTTGTTATTTTTTTATTATAATATTTTAATTAAATTATGAAAATTATAAAAATACATTAATAATAGAAATAAAATTAGGCAAAGGATTCAAATTAAAATATTTATACATAGTAAATTAATTATTATAATAAAGTTAATATATAAAATGAATTAAATTTACTATGAATGGGAAGGGGATCACCATCCCGTCAACAGGAGATAAATTATTTTAATTTTCACTCTCATAAGGAATGAAATTGAGGATTCCCAACTCAGCAAAGCCTAAATCTAAAAAATCAAATTGTATTAAATTTAAATATAATTAATGTGTTGTTGGGCTATTGTAATATATTCTTTATTTTTTAGTTGGGCCGGCCTTAAAAATAATAAACCACACACGAGGGATTTAAAAAAAAAAAAAAAAAAAAAAGAACACGAGGGAGTGAGCCGATTGGACCGAACCGAACCGCTCGTGGAATGTGGAGCCTTTTTGGATAGGGAAGGAATTGAGCTTAAGCTCATTTTTTTATAACATCGAGTTTTAGGCCTTTAGCTCATTAGATAAAAACATTTGTGATTGCGTAATTCTATTAATTTTATCGCTCAAATCGAATTTGTGGAGTTCGGTTGAGGTACAATTTGAAATTAAGATATGTTAATGCCTTGAACCTTGCCCCACCAACCGCTCGATGAAATGCGCCACCAACGTTATTTTTGTTTCTTTGTTTTTGTTTTTCCATTCAAGAGTTATCTTTTGGCAGTGAAGTTTGAGTGACCACTACAAAATGATAGTCTCTTTCGGCAATGCGCAACGGCCATTAGTAGGTACTTTAGCCAAAGCTTCGCGGTTACATTGCCGCCTCCATAGCCGTGGAGCAATAAAGTGCTTGAGTAGAGGGCCCGTTTCCCTATTCATTTTGCTATTGGGAGTTCAAAAGGGGGAGCACTTGTCGCGAATTATGAAGGGTCTGGGAAGACCCCGATGATGGAAGTGATGACAACGAATACGAGGATGATGAAGATGATGACGACGACGAAATGGAAAAGAAGGACATGGATTATGAAAGTGATTGTGAGGGTAATGGAGATGTTAAAGCTTTTGTTAGTAAGGCCGAGGAGGAATCCCGAAGAAAGTACGAGGAGGATCATGTTAAAGGTTTGTAAATTTTAATATGATATTACTACATTGATTTTTCTTGATGTTCTTGGCGGTTTTACGATTTTGCATCATGGCTTTATTGTTATGCGTAGGAAAGACTGAAATGAACTCAAGAAACAAATTGTCTAACATTGTTTTGTTGATTGCGAGAGGTTGAACAACTTTTGAAACCGGAAGAAATAGCAATTTTGGAGCAGAATGAAGCTCCTAACCTGGAGAAATTGTCATTGTGAGTTGAATGATTGCCATCATCAATCTTATAATTCAATCAATGATAGCATGCTTGATTTGATTTATCTGTTTGTTGGCTCGAAACAAGTTTTTGTTACATTCATTTATCACATTTGTCTCGGGCAAAATGGAAACCTCTCCACACTTATGCACTAGCGGGACATATAAAGTTCATGGATGGGCTTCTTGAAAAGGGTTATGATATCGAACGAGGTTGACAAGGTACGAATATTTCAACGAGAATAGAATTCTTACACCGATCCTCAAGCATTAATACGTATGAACATTGTGAAGCAGGATGGCTTAAGCGCCTGCATCATGCGGTTCTTGGTAAAAGAGAAGGCTGTAATTAGTCATCTCTTAAGAAAAGAATCGAATCCTGAAGCACAAGATTAGGTATATTATATATATGTGTGTGTGGTATTTGTCATCAGTTCATTCTATTTAGTTTCTAGGTTACGAACATTCTTAGCTCGTCATCACAGGATGGGCTACGCCCCTTCATTACGTTGCTCAAGTAGGTGCCATGCAAACGGTCAAATTGTTGATAAAATACAAGGTTGATGTGAATGTTGCTTGATAATGTGAGCACCTAATTTACTTTTCCATAGATATATGTTAGATGTCCATAAGCTATTTCAATTTTCTAACTAGCAAATGTCCATAAGCTATTTCAATTGTTTGTTTGGTCTTTGATATGACCGGGAGAAATAAGGTTTATTTAAATTTCTTGAACTATTTCTCGGTCGATTTCTCATTCAACAATCACTTGCTGATATGTTGGATGGGTGGCTACGAGGATGGAAATACGCCTCTCGATCTTAGCTTATGTTACGGAAAAGAGTTTAAGTCGTATGATCTCGCCAAGGTATTGAAACAAGTTTCGAAGCTTCTAGAGGGTTGTGAAGTCGGGAGAGCCGTTGATTCATCTGCAGAGGCTGTATCTAATCCACGGTTATTATGAATGAATATGGGTATCTAAGATTGTTGTGTCTCAACTGCTACGAATGGAGATGTTTTGTGAGGAGTAGTTTTGATGATTTCTAAATTAAGGCAAGATAAAGCTGGTTATGGATTGGTAGATATATATATTAATGTTGGAAATGAATTCACAACTTTCCCCAAGTATTATACATGTAGGGAAAGTTTTATGAAACTGATTTTACCCTAAATTTGATTTGCGTTTTATTTGTTTTAAACAATATTAATTATTGATTACGAAATAATATTAATTATTTTATTAAAATGTAGTATTAGTTTATGAGATATTGTTTATTTTATTAAAAAGTATTAATAACATTTTTGGGATTTTCTTACAACAATAAGGTGTCGCATGACTATCGACGATCGAGGTTAAAATTGTGCCACGTGTTATCGTACTATGTCGTGACCGATTACACTGTTGTACTAGTATATTAAATTTTAAATTATTTTTAAATCATATTTTGTTATTTACTATTATACACTTTTCTTAAACAAATTTAGATTAAATTAGTATTTCACCAAAAAAAAAATTTAAATTTTCACCAAATTCATTCAAAAAAACTTCACGGATTCGATCAAAACCTCGTTTTGGAACAAATCAGATTCACAAAATTAAAATTCACCAAATCTGCCACTAATTATTTAAAAATTAGATTCATCCAAATCGTGCATCTATCACGCCGGGGGACGACGATCAAGGACGGCGGCAGCGTCAAGTGAGAGAGGGTGGTGGCTGCGTCAGGAGATAGGATGCGACGGCGAGAGCAAGGGCATGGAGGCAGCGTCGAGGGAGAGAGTGGGGTGGCGGCGTCAAGAGAGAGAGGGCGACGGAGAGAGAGCACCTTGCTACGGCGAGCAAGGGCTTGGCGACTTATTTTCTGAATTATTTTTTTGCTCTTGTGTTTTTCTTGTTCTTTTATTTGGAATTGAGTAGTTATAGATTTGACTATTTTCAATTTACGGATTAAGTTTATTGTTGTTTTCAAAATCAAATCAAAATCAACTCAGATTTAAGGGTTTGGCGCGGGGTTGGGCGGAGTGGTTCGTGACTTAGCTGGTTCTGCGTGGTGGGTTTTTGCAAAAGGAATTTTCTTTGTCAATATTTCATACAACACAGCAACTTACGCCTATGGATTCCATGGGTATGCAAAACAAGCTTTGACCCTCTTTGATGAAATGGAATCTTTGGAAAATTGAAGTTAAACAGGCGTATGTTGGTTACGATACATTCTGATTTGAAAGATGAAATGATGACTTGTTGTTAGGTCCCTTTAGATTGAGTTAAAAACACGTAAACAAGACACCTTCTAGTGATAATCTAGAAGGGGGATGAATAGATTATCAAAAACTTTTGCAAGCTTAGATGATCTATCAATTCCAAAAACCAACTTTGACAATGAAACAATTTTTGTTTAAACTCAAATAAACAGGATCTAAAGCTTATCGGATATCAGTTGTGATCAAGAAATAACCAACGAAAATAAGTAAAGAACTAGAAAGAAAATAACACTGATTTATAGTGGTTCGGATCAAACGATCCTACATCCACTCTCCTTCTTCAACTTGAAGAAGGGACTCTACTTACTAACTTCCTTCTTATCTTCTTACTTCGTTTACGGGTAATCTTCAGCCTTACAAATGTTCTTCTCGATTCTAACTCTATCGGCTTTGAAGATTCACAAGAAAAATGGTGTTCTACAAACACCGAGAAAGGATTGAACACTAAGTGTGTTCGTGAGTGTGAGTTTACAATGTGATTATACAATCGAGTGTGCAGAGAGCTTCTAATCGCTAATTGTGAATTCTTTGAATCGTGAAGAATCTAATTCTAAGAATCTATTTATAGAGCTTGTTGATGGTGGTTGTAACTTCCTTGTTTCTGTTTCGGTTGGTTATAAGCGACTAAGCTGAATCTTGAAACTTCTTCTTGTTCGGTTGTAACCGACTCTTGAATCTTCTTCTTTTAACTAACTCTTTATACTATCTCGTCGATTCTTCACCCTATCGATTCTTCACCACCTGTCGATATTTTATCTTGGTGAGTGTCTTGACCTTTCATCTTATCTGTCTTTGACGTCGTCGATCTTGGTTACTTGTCTCTATCGACTTCCTTGAGTATCCTTATCTTACTAGTCGTACTTAGTCTATTTTACAACATTTTTATTACATCGGTGAATATACAATATTTCCAAATTTGGTCATCCTAGTCTTACATTTTTAACACATCAAAACTAAGTATATCTTTTTCATCCCAACAATTTCCCCCTTTTTGATGATGTTAAAACATAGCTCAAGAAAAGAAATGTGTTAGTAATCTTAGAAAGTAAGAATAATCAATTAAGTCACATAGTCGGATAATCGGAAGCAATCAACTTTATCAACGAGATGATTAGATGATCAAGAATCGGATAATCGAGCAATTTGTTATACAATCAGGATGATTAAGAGTCGGATAATCATAACAAGATAGTTAGTTTATTTTATTCAATTAGATCATAGATCAAGTTATGTTTCAAGAGTAGATTAGTTAATCAAATTAGTTTAAGGAAGTTTAAAGTTAATCAACGGTTTACGAATGTAGGTCAAAATTTATTCACAAAATATTCACAACTTCATCTTTTCCACATAAAGCAGATAAGGATCACGAGAAGGGTTGAGAAAAGACCTAGTCGTACCACCTATCCTTCTCCGGAATTCTCGCCAATCAAAGACTCTTTTCTTCGGTGATATTGTTTCTCCACCTTTAGCAAGATCAGCCACTGTTTCAGCTTTGATGATGATTTGTTTGATCTTTTCAAGGTCCATCGACCATCACTTGTTAAAGGTGGATCCATCGAGAATAGGCGGGTGCGACCATGTAAGAGTTGAATTCTTCGTGAGCTATGTTGATCGAGATATTGATACATCTCGGGATCCTTATCTTCAAGCCGGTTGTGGAAAGCAATGTCCTCGTCCAAGCCCCACTTGATCACCTTGCAAACGTGATATTGGAAAACCCGATCCAACTTGAAGGGTCTCCATTTCTCTTGATCTCCCATCAAGAGGACTTCCCTTGGGGACGACGACGCTTTTATGATAAGGTGCTGAAGATGTCTTCACCTTGCTCCGAACGCTCATCGTACTCCATCTCTGAGTGATCTATCGTAGTATTTTCCTGCTGACTTTCTCTTGTTCCCTCCTTTTCTTTGCATCCCTTCTTTTATATCTTTCCTTCTCTTCTCTTTTCCTTTTCTTGATCTTCTCTTCCTCATCTATCTCCGCTTTGAGTTTTCTTTAATATTCCAGTGTCTGGAAGAAGATGAGGAGATATGACCGTTTTTAGAGGAACAGGATCTTGCAGGAAGATCACCTATATCTTCTGTTTCCCGATCGGATGTCGTCTCAACCATTTTTGACCCTTGTCTCGAGACTCTCTACGACCTTCTCGATTTTGCTTCTTCATCTTTTTCTTTTCCTTCTTAGCTTTCATGACTCCTCGATAACTCATCAATTTTCATGCTTAGGGCCAAGAGTTTATCTTCATGCTCATCTACTCTTTTCTTGAGCTCACTGTCTTCCCCCTTTTTAGCATCAACAAAATGTTTATTGCAGACGGCTACTTGATCAACTTGGCCCATCGGCTCATGTCTCACATATCCCGGCTTTCTCGATCCAAATTTGATCATATCTCTTCTTTTGTGTTGCTTCATATTATGCGAATTCTCCTTCTATGAAGTGCCTTGGGATAGCCGTCTGCCTATCCTTCTCCATAGCCATTTGCATTTTAAGAACTTGGGAGAATGAAGCCTCTTTCATTGTCCGAGGACTCCACTAACTTTGATCTTCTACGGTGTCTACGATTTGGTAGTAGGCATCGCGAACATCTGTTTGATCCGGGTGTCACGAGAGTCCATTTCCTCGGCTAATGTGCATTTGATTTCGGACATGTGTTCCCGATGTCGATCTTGGAGAAGTAGAGGTCGATCAAAGTTTTCTCTGCACATTTGCCTCTACGTTTTCCTTGATCGAAGAAGTGATTAGCCACTGGAACAAGCTGTAGAGCACTCGAGACTAGCTCTTTTCAAGTTCAACACCTCTTCCTTCAGCGTGTTGAATTCGGATATGGACACAAACTCAAAGCGAGAAGTGCTGACTTCTCTTGAAGGAGAAGATAGTGTTAAGTCTATCTCCTCTATGGGAATGTCTGCTTCTACGGTAGGCTGGAGGAGAATCGGCCCAAGTCATCTTCGTGGGTGGCATAATCGATTCCTCCTCATTTGTCTCCCGTCTGTTACTGTGATTGATGTGTATAGGGTAAGAGTTATTAAGACCAATCAACAAAATATCGAACCCAAGGGAAAAAGTATGCACATGAGGTCCTAGAAATACATGTTATTAGTGACTAGAGTTGCAACAATGGTTTGGAACAAAAACAACAAAACACAAGCAAAAATACAAAACAACAAGGAGCAAGCAAATGATCGAACACTTAGAATGCGAGAACAAAAACAACAATAAATGGTGAGATAGGGGTGCTAGGATTAACATCCATCAATGAATCATCAATCAACAAGCTACAATTGAATCAAATTGCAAATCAACTAAGATAGAAAGCATAAACCATCATGAAATTAATCACTCCATTAAAATCACAATGCCTAATGTGAGTATCCTTAGTCTTTCCCATCTCTCAATGTAGAAATCCCCAATTCATACAATCATGCAAAAATTGAATCCCGATCAACACCTAATCACGTTTGCTCAACTTCGCCTATTACTAGGGTGATCAACCGTTAATCAAAAGAAACAATTTTACACAAAGCACAATGAAGAATCACAATTAGGAAGCAAACTAATGTGAGTATCCTTAGTGCAACTAATCTCTCGATTAGAAGCACCCAATCCACGCATTCATACACAATTATCACCCGATTAATACCGGATCACGTTAGCGCAACTCTGTCCTATAGCTAGGGTGATCAAACACTAATCTAAAGAGATAATTATGCATGAAGCACAAATGAGAATCACAATTAGTAAGCAATCTACTCAATTAATCTCCAATCATCAACAATTATAGCATCATCAATCAATTCATCATCAATTTCAATTAACCCAAGCACAAGAGAGTTAGCCCATGGTACCACAAACAATACCCATGGGAAGAAGATCGAATTGAACAAACACAAAGCAAATCACAACAATTAAGAAATTAAAGAGACAAAAGAGGAAAAACATCACCAAATGATCTTCAATTAACCAAAATAGGAATGCTTGAGTCTTCAACAACAATCCTCCAAATGAAATACAAGCTTGAATTGAAAGGATTACAAGGATCAAATGCTAATCTATGACTAATCTACCAACATCAATTGAAATCTAATCCTAAATCTAACTTCTACTCTAATCTAAGATGGAAATTGGCTTGGGGCTTGAGAAATCGCCCCAAAACCGCTACTAACTGCTACTATCAGTTCCCCCTAGTTATGCTCTGCTTGACCCTTAAAAAGACGAATTTTTGAAAAATCAAATCCCTCGAGTCGAGGGTCAGCCCTACAGTCGAGGGTGATGCATTTTCAAATCCCTCGAGTCGAGGGTCAGCCCTCTGAGTCGAGGCTGGTGCCTTTTTCTAATTTTGGTCCTTTCGGCCTGACCCTCGACTCGAGGCTCTTGGTCCTCGACCAGAGCTCGAGACCAGGGCATTTTTCGGTCGGGGCTCCACCTTCAACCCCGTTTTCGTCCATCTCGTTCGTCTCTTCATCTTAAGCATCCCGGTACTCTCGGTTTGGCCAAATTCCACCAATTTACCTATAAAGCGGACGAAAAACCTCAAATACTCACAAATAATACTTTTTAGGTAAAATATTGATACTCTACACTTTTAGGCACAAAAATCATACTTTAGCTCACTTTTTGCACTAAAAATAGCCCTAAAAACATGTATCAATTCACTCGATTACACTGCTCCATTTGTGCCTCCTCATTGTATCCATCTCGGTGGCTCATCGCAGACTCCACTAGATGCCATCTCGGCTCCTCCACCATATCTGTCCTTTCATCCTCCACTACTCTTTCCTCCTCCGACTTCTTCTCGGTCACCTCCTCGGGCTGCATGTCTCCGAGATATACCCTTCGCAGTCCTCCTCGACTTCTTCTCGAGTCACCTCCTCGAGTGCATGTCTCCGAGATATACCCTTCGCAGGATATGGTCAAAGAACATTCTCTCCATAAGAATATCCAAGAAGGATTTGAGCTTCGCCTTCTTGAGGACCTCCTTTTCCCATAAGGACGGGTTATTTACTCCTACTTGACTATAAGGATAGCCGTCTCCTCAAAACCTCCTGTCCTTATCCTCCACAATAGCAGGGCGTCTACCAATTCCTCAGAAGTTCGAGTTCATCCTTGATTTGATTCTTTGTGTAGCAAGAATTTCTTTCCAATTATTCTAAGGGACACCTCGGTTGGTCCCATTTCCCGGAAGGATTAGGAAGTAAGGAGTATAGATGGGATTACATGCTGCGGTGTGGGTAGGAAAGAGAATGGATCGGAGATGAGGGTTAGGTTTGTTTTGGACTTTTAGGAGTAGACCGTTTTAGAGGCTCGGAGGCGGCGGCCTTGCACTGCCTCTTCATCGCGCGAGTTGGGAAGATGAAGGTTGGGTGTCTTGACCTCGGTCGAGGAAGAATATGATGTGGAAGGTTGGGTTTTCTCTGTGCATTCGGGTTCGTCTCGAGATGAGATGTCCACAGACTTCCTCCACTGCCAGACACACACGGCAACCTCGGGCTGCGACACTTCCCCCAGGAAGATATCCTCTCCTCCTCCTCAACCTCGGCCTCGGTCTCCTCGAGAAGATGATTCATCCTCCAACACCGTCTCAATTTTCTTACTTTTGGCTTTGGGAGCCTTCTTCTTGGTGCGGGTGATGGAGGTGGAGTGTCATCGTCTCCTTCGAGTCGGATGGTCCGAAAGGTTTCTCATCCTTGATGAGCGAGACCATACTGCTTGGTAAACTTTTTAACACCCATCTCGATCGAGGTTATCCGTCCCTATCTTATGCTCAAGTATGATGGTGATTAAGTCATCATACTTGTGATCTTCTTCAAGGACCACCTCACGGACTCCTTAGAGATTTCATTTACGATGAACTTCTTCTTCTCCTCCATCAGTAGTGAATATACCATCGATCCCGATTGACCTCGGCTCAGTCTATGATAGCCCTCGAGATAGCATATCCTTGGCTTCGTCAAACCATCGTGACTCTGCCGCTCTCCAAGGATACACTTGGTCGATATAAGCATCAAAGCCTGTACTTCCTCTTCAACATCCCCTTTTTTAAATTTGCGGTATTATTCCTCTGCGATCTCCTTGCCATCTTTTAAAACTCTCTAAATACTCCTCTGCTTTGTACATGAATGGGTTATCACCCGTAGTCTTGAGTCAGAAGATATCTCCCAGGATCATCAATGGACACATGTACCTTCTTACTCTTTCCAAGAGTTCGAATATGAGTTTCTAAGCCGGTTTACGTGGCTTTGGCTGCAGTTAGAAACTCCTTGACAAGATCGTCGAGGGTTTTAGGCTTTGAAGGTTTCGAAGAACAATATTTCTTCAAACCTCTTGTTTCCAGCAGTTGAAGAATCTCTGGTTTCGAATCGGTGGAAATGTCCCACTCTACGTACATCTACTGATTTTGTACGATCTCGATGGAGGCATGATCGTATTCATCTTGAACTCTGGTTTTCTTTGAATCCGCCATTAGAACGGGGTTTAAGTTTGAGAGGGAAAGGGGTTTTGAGAGAGAATATGAATGGGTAATTATGTGCGTAAGTTAAATTATGCACACGTTCTCCTATTTATATGGAAAGGTTTAATAATAAATAAATCAAAAACTCATAATTGAGTGAAAAAGTATTTTGGCTTTCGTGCCATCATTAAATGCAATTATGTTGATTTGTTTTGAAAAGTGCGAGAATATTATTTAATATGTCTCGCGTGAGCTATTGACGGTTCATATTTGAAACCGCCTCCAATTCTTGCGCGTGAATGTCACTCGGCGTATTTAAAAACTTTATTTGATAAAATTTCGGGTCCGTAGTAACTTCTCGACAAGAAGTAACTTGTTTTGAAAATAACTTTTCGAGTTAATTGGAGAGATAAACTGAATATTATCCTTTTATTTTGAAAAGTGACTTTAAAGAGAACCCTTTATTTTAATTTTAAAAACAAATTTTAAGAGGAACAACGAGTGAATTCAATTTTTAAATAATTAACTAATTATGATATTAAATTCACATATTAATTATGTGATCTAATAAACATAATTTTTAAACACAAAAAGTTAGATAAACTCCTGTGATGTTAGTATGCTGGATTGAACATTGTCGCCTTTTTATGTTCATTAGATGAGATATGCTTTATTCACTCTTTATAAGGATTTTATCGGTGACTTTTGGAATTTCTGAAACCAAAACACTTGAGCAAACTATTAGTAACTTTTGTGAGTAATTCGGACAAGGTACATATACTCATGTCTTTTGTTCTATCGGTGATTATGATGTATTTATCTGAGATTACTTCATGTTTAGACAAGTAAATATCAAGTTAGTTTAAAACCAATAGATGAATCCTTGATTCTTGATTCCTTATAGGAGATCAATGATATTAGCTCTGTGATTATCCATGTGATTTTTAACAAGTCGATATTACTTTCCACCAAACATAATAACATAAGCGAGAGACAAAGAAACAAGAATAAAGAAAAGATTATAGATCGGTGAGGTAGCATCTAATAATCTAATTCTAATGAAAGATCTTTGAACCTTGTCTCCGCTAGTGGTTTTGTCAAGATATACTGCCCTTTGATAATCAATCGGTCAGGATTTTCTCTAGTACGATATTACCTTTTTCCACATGATCTCGGATGAAGTGATGACGAATATCAACATGTTTGCACTGGTATGTAAGGCGGGTTACGGGTAATAGCTATGGCACTATTACTATCACAAAAGATTGGTACATCTTTGGTGATAATATTATAGTCCCTTAGGCTGTTGGTGATCCAGATAAGGCTGTGAGCAACAACTCCCGGTGCCATGTACTCGGCTTGATGGTAGAAGTAGCTACGAGAGGTTTGTTTCTTGAAACTGACCATGAAATCAGCTTACTTCCCGAGAAATTGGCAAGTTCCAAATGTAGATTTCCTATCTATCTTACACCCACCAAAATCTGAATCGAGTACCACGACAACTCGAAGTTATCGTCATTGGATACCACATGACCCTACATAAATTGTACCTTTCAAATACTTTAGTATCTTCTTTGCAGGCTTCAAGATGACTCTTTTTAGGTTTTGCTTGAAAGCGTGCACATACAATTGCAAAAAGATATGTCGAGGTCTACTAGCGGTTAAGTATAATAAAGAGCTAATTAAACCTCGAATGTGTCTGATCGGTGTCTTCCCCTTTTTCATCTGGATCCATTGAAAAGTTTGTCATCATAGGTATCTTGGCTTCTCGGCTAGTACCTATTCCGAATTTTTCAATAAGATCTTTGGTGTATTTTGCTTGACTTATGAAAATTCCCTTCTTAGTCTGTTTGACTTGGAGTCCGAGAAAATATGTCATCTCTCCCATCATGGACATCTCAAATCTGCTCTTCATAAGATGACTAAATTCTTCACACAAGATTAGATTAGTTGATCCAAAAATAATATCATCAACATAGATTTGAACTAACAAGAGACCATTATCGATTTTTTCTAAATAAAGTTCTATCTATCTTACCTTTTACAAAACCATTTTGAGTCAAATATTCGAGATAAGGTATCGTACCAAGCTCTAGGGGCCTGTTTAAGTCCATATAGAGCTTTCCTCAACTTATAAACCTTGTCTCCTTTGACAAAGCACGGAGGTTGCTCTACATAGACCTCTTCGGCTATGACTCCATTTAGAAATGCAGATTTCACATCCATTTGGAACATAGTAAATCTTTTATAAGCAACATAAGCTAAGAACAATCTTATGGCTTCAAGACAAGCAAGCTGGTGCAAAGGTTTCATCATAATCAATTCCTTCGATTGTGAATAACCTTGTGCAACCAATCTAGTCTTATTTCTTACCACAACATTGTTCTCATCTCTTTTGTTCTTAAAAATCCATTTTGTTCCAATAATTTTTTGATGATGGGGTCTTTCAATAAGTTCCCACACATCTTGTCTTTGAAATTGATTTAATTCATCTTGCATTGCATTTATCCAACTAAGTCGATTAGAGCTTGATGAATTGATTTGGGTTCGAGTAATGATACATAACAACTAAGCAGAGACAATCTTGGTTTATCTGTGTCCTTGTCTGGACTCCGAATCTAAACTTCCAATTATCTGTTCATTTGGATGATAAGTCATTACTCGTTTTCCCTTATCTTTTACTGTGTATGAAGTCTTATACGAGATATTTTCATCAATCGGTTACGTATTACCTTCGGGAATATCTTCTAGTCCATCTGGTAGTATAGACATACGATCGGATGACTTGGAAGAACTCTCGGGCTCCTTATCTTTATTTGAGTCTGATATGTCCTCCTCATATGATTGATTCTGGTAAGTAGAACTTGGTGATTTCTTGATATTCATTACATTGAGATCTTCAGCTATCTTGGTGACGTCATCTGTGTTTTTAGACTTGAAAGAAGATTCGTCAAAAAGCAACATGTGGTGTTTCTTCCACACATAAGGTAATCTTATTAAAAACTCTATATGCTTTGGATACGAGATGAGTATCCTAAGAATATCCCATCTGCAATCTTAGCATCAAAAGTTTTTAATTTAGATTTTCCATTATTATGGATGAAACACTTACAACCAAATATATGGAAATATGAAATTTTGGGTATTCTACTCTTCCATATTTCATAAGGGGTTTTGTATTTATCTTTTACAATTAAACACCTATTTTGAACAAAACAAGCGATTTATGGCTTACGCCCAAAACATGTGTGGAGTATCATACTCGAGATAACATTATCCTTGCAGCTTCCTTCAAGGTCTGTTTTCCTTTCGACTACTCCATTTCTTTGAGGTGTTCTTGCAGAAGATGTTTCATGTGCTATACCATTCTCGGTACAATAGTTAGTGACAAGCGAATTGAGAAACTTCGATTACCTTTATCACATCTAATCTTGACAATATTTAGTCCCTTTTCATTTTGAATTCTTTTAAGGAATTCGGAATCTTTATTCTGATCTCATTTTCTTGTACAAGAAAATAACCCAAGTGAATCTAGAAAAATCATCTACAATCACTAAAGTATATTTTCTTCCACTAAAACTTAGAGGTGTAACGAGGACCAAAAAGATCCATGTGCAAAAGTTCGAGAATCCTTTGAAGCGAGGACCATTTATTGTCTTGAAAGAAGTTTTAGTCTGTTTTCCCTTCGACATACATCACAGATATGGTCTTTTGAAAATATTCTATATGGGAGTCCTTTAACTAAGGATTTCCTTGCTATTTTGTTAAGAGTTTTGAAGTTTAAGTGACTAAGGCGTTTGTGCCATAGCCAACTTAAATCCTTTGAACTCTTCGCAATAAGACAAGTATCCTTAGGGCAACTTTTGAAATTTGCAACATAAATATTGCATTGTCGACTCCTAGTAGAATATTTTCATTTAAACCATCTAAGATATAACATGCATTATGAGTAAATTTTACGCAATATCTTTTGTCACAAAATTGTGAGACAGATAGTAGGTTATGTTTCAATCCTTCCACAAAATATACTTCATTAACACGGACATCGCCGATCATTAGGGTTCCAACTCCTTTAGTTAGACCAAAGTTGTTGTCACCAAACATTACTCATGGTCCGTCTATTGTGCGATAGTTTGAAAGAAGTCTTTTCTCATAGGTCATATGCTTAGAACATCCACTTGTCGACATACCCGGATGACCTCAAGAACATCTCCTCTTTCTACTATCTCTTTATCTTCTGCAATCACAAATTTAGT
Source organism: Paraleonurus japonicus (assembly GCA_030762865.1). Lineage (NCBI taxonomy): Eukaryota > Viridiplantae > Streptophyta > Magnoliopsida > Lamiales > Lamiaceae > Paraleonurus > Paraleonurus japonicus. Next base: position 34,214,382 of record CM061052.1, read on the forward strand.
TTTAGGTACCCTTTGTATATTGGGTCCTTTCTTGTTAAGTTGATACTTAGGTATCCAGATAAAAACATCCAAGTTCTTTAAAACCAATGATTGAATTTTGCTACCATATCTATCCACTAATATGAGACTATCTAGATCAATCTTATTGAGTTGTTCTCTAGTGATTGTCTTATATTTTGGTAAAAATGGATATGACTTGCTTCTTCCATCAAAACCATTATACTTTGGAAAAGGTTTTGACTTAGTCTTTGGATTTATCTTGGAGGCATTTCTCCTTGTCTGTGTTTTCTCCTTAGAAATATCGACGAGGTGATTGCTCCTTAGATTTCTTTGGACTAAGCTTTGTCTTTTCTATAGCTCCAATGCTTTGACAAAAACCCTTGGTTTTATAGGATCATTCTTTGCTTCTATCAAAACTTAATCTGGTTTTATCATCGGGCATCGAGAAGTCTTGAAGATGTTATCAATCGTGGTGAGAGTTATTAAGGCGTCCTAACTTGAGATTCAACTCTTGGTTAGTCTTCTTAAAATTCTCATTCTCAGAATTGATATTTGAAAATTTAATTTTAAAGCACTCAATTCTTTTTCTAACTTCTTGGTTTTATCGGATGAAGAACTAGTAGTAGTCTTAGATTGACATTCCCCCTTGAATGTACGGTCCAAGTTTTTACTTGTCCCGATGATATTCCTTTATTAGATTAAGAATTTGATTCTTTAAACTTAAATTTTCAGTCTCTATCTGTTTGTAAGCGAGATAAAGCCGTCTTGAGATCTTTCAAAAGCTTGTTAATAAGACATGGATCGATTCGGACAAGTTATCACAATCATTATACGAGGAGGAATAATAGTTTACCTCTTTAGTCATTAAGCACATGTCATCGTCGGCCCGAATCTAGATGAGGATGAGGATGAGGATGATGATGTCTCATGTACTTCCTCTTTCTCTGCTAAAGAGCTCGTTGATACGCATACCTCCTATCCATTTTCTTCCTCTTTTCTTCTCTCTCTCTAGGAGTAAGTTGAGGACAATCATAAGCTATAGTGACCGGGTTTATTGCGGGTATAACATATATCTCCTCTATTCGATTTTGGACTATTATCTCCTCGTCGATTGGTGATTTATACCTTCTTACAGGATCCTTCTTCTTGTCATTATCTGAACACTTTTCTTCCCTATCGATTTATAATTTCGACGATTTAACGTATCTCTCTTATTCCTTTTATACTTCATCTTAAGCCTTTCATATCGTCTTATCAAAAGTGTCATTTCCTCCTTTGTTGACAAATCGATGCCTTGGAAATCTTTTGAGACTCTTCTTGATGAAGAAATGCCATGATTTTTCAGATGTAGATGACTCTGCCTCGTCCTCTTCATCTTCGATTTGTATGTCATATTCTAATGCTTTAAGATGAGAAAATAAGGTATGATGTGATATAGAAGGCAGTTCTGCGTCGCTTTGAGAATATTAGCTTTCTCCCTCCATCTTTTGCTTAAAGACACGAGTACCTTATTATTGATTTCTTTCTCGGTGTATGTCTTACCCAAATCATTGCTTTGTTTACAAGATTAGTCAGTCCTCACATCCAATTGATCCACGGTTTCTCCATCCTTCATCTTGAATGTGTCGAATGCATGTAAAAGCAATTTGCGACTTATTTTCTTTAACTTGATCGACCGCTTCACAAACATTTGCAAGAGTCTCCCACATATCTTTAGCTGTCTTGCATCTCTTAACTTTCTCTATCCAGTCTTTGCTTTCGAGTTTCTATAATTTCCGTCCTAGCCACTTTGATCCAAATTGTGGATTTTCCTTTCATCATTAGTTAATTCAGCACTCTTCTTTTCTTGGCGAATTCTTGTCACGAGATGATTCAGCTCCGGTGCTTACGACTCCATGATAAAATTTTATTGGACCTTCCTCAAGGACTTCTTCCATTCGATCGTGAATGGCTTTTAAATGATTTTCTATTACGAACTTCGATGTCGTATTCTTCGATTGAAAACTCTGGCAAACTCTGGTTTTCTTACTCTTAACGATCGACATAGTAGATCAAGAAACTTAAAGATAACTTATCAGAATTGTTAGTGAATCAATAATAAGAAACCTGAATCACACACGAACTCAAAAATTTCAAGACCACAAATCTTTATCGGAAACGACTTAACAACTTTGCTCACGATACCACTTGTTAGGTCCCTTTAGATTGAGTTAAAAACACGTAAACAAGACACCTTCTAGCGATAACCTATAAGGGGGATGAATAGATTATCAAAAACTTTTGCAAGCTTAGATGATCTATCAATTCCAAAAACCAACTTTGACAGCGAAACAATTTTTGTTTAAACTCAAATAAACAGGATCTAAAGCTTATCGGATATCAGATTGTGATCAAGAAATAACCAACGAAAATAAGTAAAGAACTAGAAAGAAAATAACACCAAATTTATAGTGGTTCGGATCAAAGCGATCCTACATCCACTCTCCTTCTTCAACTTGAAGAAGAGACTCTACTTACCGACTTCCTTCTTATCTTCTTACTTCATTTACACGGAGTAAGCTTGACCTTACAAATGTTCTTCTCAATTCTAACTCTTATCGGCTTTGAAGATTCACAAGAAAAATGGTGTTCTACAAACACGAGAAAGGATTGAACACTAAGTGTGTTCGTGAGTGTGAGTTTACAATGTGATTATACAACCGAGTGTGGAGAGAGCTTCTAATCGCTAATTGTGAATTCTTTGAGTCGTGAATAATCTAATTCTAAGAATCTATTTATAGAGCTTCTGTTGATGGTGGTTGTAACTTCCTTGTTTACCATTTCGGTTGGTTATAAGCTGACTAAGCTGAATCTTGAAACTTCTTCTTATTCGGTTGTAACCGAGCTCTTGAATCTTCTTCTTTTAACTAACTCTTTATACTACCTCGTATGATTCTTCACCCTATCGATTCTTCACCTGTCGATACTTTATCTTGGTGAGTGTCTTGACCTTTCATCTTATCTGTCTTTGACATCGTGCGATCTTGGTTACTTGTCTCTATCTGACTTCCTTGAGTATCCTTATCTTACTAGTACGTACTTGAGTCTATTTTACAACATTTTTATTACATCATTTGACTATACAATATTTCCAGTGGTCATCCTAGTCTTACATTTTTAACACATCAAAACTAAGTATATCTTTTCATCCCAACACTTGTAATTTTTATATTTTCATATTTATTTGTTTTTTTACAAGTTTTATTTTTTAAATGAAGAACAAACAAAATAAAAATCTTGAAAACCCAATGATTATTCTCAATCGACCATGGCGCCGCTATCCACGACCACCGTCTTGCTTCAATTTAAGAATTGGGATAAGATTTCTGAGTAAATTGATGGGTAATATCTTGTTCGTGATTTGAGAATTTTAGGGATTTGGTTTTACGTAGAAAAATTGCATAAATTTTTTTATATTATTGAAGAAGATGATGGGGGATTAGTTATAATTTTTTGATTGTAAATGATTTATTGTTCTTTATTTCCAATTTCTATTTAATTTACGGGAAATTGGATTGTTTGAGATTAAATTAATAAAAACAAATATTGTGATGTTTTTTTAAAGCATGATTCGAGATTTAAGCAAGATTTAGTGAGTTGATTTTTATTGAAAATTAAATAAGGGTCAATTAAGTAAATTAATAATTATATTTTTAAATTATTAAATTTATTATAAAAGTGCGATAAGCAGACGCCAAAAGCGATAGTTAGTGCGATTCAAAGCGATGACTAGTTCGATGAGTAGTGCAATAGGTAGCGAGGTCATCAATTTCAAACCATTAAATATTAGATCTAATGGCTAATATAAGCGACTATTGATAGTCGGTGCGACCTGACTATCGTAAGAAAGCCCCAACTTTTTACTATAAAATAGTTTTTGTGAATTAGTTACGGGGTAAGACTACATCACCCTTTAGGTTTCTTGCTTTTTTTAGGCCCTAAACTATCGACAATCCTTTTTGCTAAAATTTCAAAATCATATGGGTGCTTTACATTATAACTTATAACTCAACGTTAAATGTTTAAAGAAGATAAATATATTAAAGAAAGACCACCTTCGATGTGTTACGACAATTTTTCGTTCTATTTTAGAAAAATTTGGGAGAAAAAGTGTCAAAATAATTTTTGATCGGTAAATGTTAGTTGTTAGTGATAAGAAGTTAGTTCACCAAGTCTCCTTACAATTTCAAATTCTCCAAATCTCCTTATACCTCCAACTCAAAATTCGTTCCAAAGGGATTTGAACTTGGGTCTCCCACTAAAGTGAGAAACCAAGTGTCAAGATAATTAAATTATAAAGAGAAAGTGTTGTACGATATCATCTCATTTTCATATATGAAACGTGATATTTTTATATATTTTTATGATATTTTTAAATATGAATATTATAAAAGTAAAAAATGTCATGTCTAATGTATGAGCTCATATCGATCCAAATTAAAAGTGAAAGAATTTAATTTGTTGCCTTCTCATTCAGAATTGTTCCAAGATATACAACACAACATTCCTATAATTTAGCCTATACAAAAGGTAAGTTACACCCTACCATACAAAGCGTAATCACTAATAAATATAAATTGATACCTGAGAATATTTACACCTATTCTATTAAAAAGCTAACTTTTTTCATTTAGTAAAATTATAAAAGCTGATCCAAATTCAAAATTTTAAATTTGAGTAAGTCTTTTCTAATTTTTACCTGCAACTCAAAGCGATTGTTAAATTAACACAAAATACAAACAAGTTTTACGGTAAAATTGATTCATGATTAATTTTGCATTTAAATTTTAGGCAATTTGTTTTATTCAAACATATTTAACACGTCTCTAGCGACAATCTTTATTTAAAAACCGTGAGTATTTTTTTAATGGATTGAGTATTCTTTGTTGTAATTTCGTAATAGAATATTAATATCTTGGGCTTCTTTTTTATTGACCTACCAAGGCCCGATTGGACCAATAGTGGCGCCAAAAGGCCCATATATTCTTTCTCACTGCAGGAAGCTTTTTCACTCTTTAAAGTTGAAATCAACGTGTCGATTCGAGAAAGTTGAAAGTTGAAACAGAGGTGACAATTTTCTCTCCATTTCATCTTTTTTCTTCGTCTACTTTTTTGTTTTTTTTTTATTAATCTCCAGTTCATCTGTTTAATGTTTCTTTCGTTGTTCTTTTACCTACAACCACTAGTATGCATTTACGTGAAAATTGCATGTTTATGTTTAGGCGATGTTTGGTAGGGTTTTCCAAATTAGTTTATTTCCGTTCGGACGAGAGAATCACGAGTATTCTATTTTCTATTTCCGTAACTTGTTGCGAAATGGTAGGGGTTTTAAAAATTTAACGTTGCGTTGTAGAAACGGCATCGGTGATCTTCAATCTATGAAAATAACTTTTGACCTGTTTTGAAATGGTATGTAGATACTGTATTTTTGTCTCTCGGCCATGAGAGTGCACGATTTAAGTGTTTTGACTCGACCACATGTACAAAATATTTGTTGATATACTTAAAACTCCAAATATATTTCGTTTAAGATTAAGATTGTTATACACTCTTTTTCATTTTGAGTACATGTTAAGAGATTTTTAATTCGTAATTTTTGTACCAAACACAATAATAAAACACCATTCATGTATAGTGACTCCACGGTGGGATTTAAGCTTTGTTGTTGTTTTGAATAAATAGTTATGTTACAATTGAAAATCTATTCATATATATCAACAAGTTTATCACGAGTTTTGTAGTATCGGGGAAAGTGAATGTGGTTGTGTTCTTAATGTAGTGGGGCACATGCGGTGCAAGTGTTGTATGGCATGACACACATGCATGATGAATGGCGGTTATCAGACTTTGCATGAAACAAATTATAGTTTTTTTCTTTTTGTTAAATTATAGGTAAGTTTTTGATTGGTAAAATTGCAAATGGCAATAGTTAATTTGCAAAAATTGCGGTTAATTCTCACAGGTGAGTCATTATTTGTTTCTAACCATTATTGATTCGATTGAATATAATTGATGTTAATTAAAATGTTAGAATCTTTGGAAATGCCTTTGAACATAAATATGAGTCTTGATAGAAACCGTTATTATTAATATTAGAGTTGGGGTTTTTAAGATTTGTTTGGATTAGGAAGAAGTTACGCGAGAATATGTTTTCATATCGTTTGCATTTCTTGTATATTTTTTGCAGATTAGTATTAGGCCCATGGGCTTTATTATCCATCTTGAGATATATAATGTAAAGCGAGTTCATAGTATAGCGATAGTTGTTATCTGTTTGGGTTGAGTGTTCAAATATTTGTGTTGCTTGTGATTATTTTTCAACGAGTACCTTCTAGTTAAACTCTTCCTTTCATTCTCTCCAACAAGAATTAGTTCGTTGATTCTTTTGCGGCATATCCTCGGGTATGTAAAGCATGTCTAATTAGTCGAAATTCCTTCAAGTTGTTTTCGTATATCAAATTGCATAAGTTGTGATATGTCAAATTGTCGATTGCCTTAACGAGCGGAATAGACTCATTGTTTAATTTAATGTAATTACTAATAATCTTACTTCGAGTTTAAAAGTATGCTCGGGAGTTTGCAACACTAATCAATCGAGATAAATGCTTTCTGATTTGGTAGTTGACATGCTAATGTAGGAAAACATTAAATGTACCACTAGGGGCCAATAGGGGTCTTGGCAATTATAATAATTTTGCACTTATTTATTTTTAATTCAAACTCAACGAAGCAGATTCTCATGGAGCGTAAGGCGGGTGCTTTATTGAGCGAAATCGAGGTGAATCCTAGGCACCCATCTTAATATACATTTCTTGTTGCATCCTTCTTTTTTATTTAAAAAAAAAAATTAAATTAATTTTATTTGAGGTTTTAACCCACTTATGCGCTTTCCATTCATAAAGAATTAGTGTAACGCGAACTCGGATAGTCTCACTTACTTATCCAAATTCGGGTTATCACTTAGTGAAAGAAAAGTGAGACATTTTTTTTATTTTTAAAAAAAAAAAAAAAAAAAAGAAAGGAAATTGATAAAAGAAAATAATAGGGGAAAACAATTTGGTGATTCCTAACTTAAAGTATTCAGCATCAAATTAAAATCCTAATCATTAAAGCGAAGCATAGTTAAACCGTAGCAGCGGAGAAAGTATTAGAGAGTCTAAGTTTAGCAAATACGGATAAAGAGTCTAAAATGTAATAGACGGGAGAATTAAAGCGTTTAAGCATCAAATATAATATGGCGGGGAAGGCCGAGTCTCTGCTTGCTCTCGGTACTCCATCGGCTCACTGAAAATATTTAAAAGGGGCATGAGAATTTGAATTTCTCGGTGTGGGTAGCCATAGCACGCTATCATGCATACGAGTTTAACATCATACACATCAATCATATTATTACGAGAAAATAGTAAACACTGAGATGGACCACCTCCGCTCATAAAACATCCTAAAGCGATACCAACATCGCTTGTAAATCGAGGCGGACCACCTCCGCTCGCAAAACATCGAGACGATACCAACATTGCTCGTAAAAACATCGAGACGAAACCAACATCGCTCGTGAAAGCATCGAGCGATACCAACATCGCTCAGTAAAAGCATCAGAGACAATACCAACATCGCTCGTAAAAGCATCAGAGACGATACCAACATCGCACAAGTAAATACATCAGAGACGATACCAACATCAGCTCGTAAATACATCGAGGGCGATATCAACATCGCTCGTAAGCCGAATATGATTTAGCAGCGATATTTCAACTATGACATAAATAAAGGGCAATACGGTTAGTGCCACCCACCTTAAAAGAAGTTCGAAAGTATAACTTGGAAGGGAAAATGTCGAGCAAATCACCGACCGGTCGTACTTTCGTTCCTAAAAGAAATTTTTAGGTTTTAGCTTCTTAATGAGGAATATATATATACATATAATGCGTTGGTCGAAGGACTTTGGGTCACTTACACGTCTTTCGTCTTTTAGTCGTAAATTATTGAAACTTTAATCTTTTAGACACAATATATATATATATATATATATATGTATATAAAGACTCTCACTAACATGCTTCTATAAGTATGGCACGTAAATTGGAAAACACATTTTCAAAAGTAATGATTCAAGCATTATGACAACTTTCGAGCTGTCCACTCTCGACTTTGGGGTATTTTCTAAAATACAAATAAATTATCTAAAAAAATTTGACAAAAGTACAGTAGGCACTCTCTTGAAGTGTAAAACACATATAAAATATGGTCTCATAAAAAGGTATACGAAAATTGGGTTTTTGAATTTATTTTCCAAGTCGAAACAGTGTTCCAGAAAGTTTTCAGTGTTGAGACACCATCAAAATAATTTTCCCAAAAATACTAAAACACTTACGAAAATTATGAAATATTTACTGTAGATACATTATGGAAGTCGCCAACATTTCCTTAGTTTTGACCTTAGGCAAAACACGAAGAAGGAAAAGGGTGTTTTTGGCTCGTTTTTGGAAAAGGGACAGAAACATTCCTGCCTTTCAGTCACGTACCAACTAGAGGAATATTTTTGTAAAACTATTTAAACTACTCCTAAAATCATGGAAAAATTCAGAAACAGAAGCTAACATCATGTAGTATTTTATTTTGATTTTTATAAAAATAACGACAAAGTGAGGAATACCAGAAAAATCGAAAGAGTCACAAAAATGTCACAGATTGTCACACTAACTTCAAAAATTCATAGATTATTGAATATAACTCCAAAATGCATGAGACCAGTGGCAAACAGAAAGCCATTTTGTCCTACTTTCTAAATATGCTGTCAAACATGTCAAATTAGTAAGTTACGAAAACGTATCAGCTTAAACTTCTGACGGGAAAACAGGTAGTTCATCTATTTTCATACTATGAACACTTAAAAACTTATTCTCACTTTCAAAACCCATGAAACCCTCAACTCTTTCATGAAAACAATATGCTACCAAGAAATAAACAAGACCTCAAGAAAACACAGGTCATTTTTCCCTATCCAAGGATTTTAAAGAAGAAAGTTAAGGTTTGAGGTGTGGTCACCTTTGTAGTCTTTCTTTAAAAAGGCTAGGGCCAAATGCCTCCTTCAAGCTCTTCCTATGAATGGATCTACTCCTTTGCACCTTGAAGGAAGAAGAAATGGCTTGAGGTGAGAGTTGGGTGTGTGTATGTAGGAAAAGTTGGGAGAAGAAAGTTCTTCTCCTCCCACCAATGTGAGTTGGCCGAAAATGGGGTGAAGGGAAGAGGAGGGGTTGCTTCTTTTCTTTTGATGACTTGAATGAGAGAAAGAAGTGGTGCCCAAGTAATTTAAAAACATGTGGGAGAAAGTGGAGGGTCAAGATTGAAGCAAATGGATGGTGGGATGGAAGGGAGGACAAAGAATTAATTAAAAAGGAGGGGTACTGAAGTACTATGGGTCAACACACTTTGTCTTGGTGTGTTGGCCCTTGAAAATGACCGAAGACCCCATTTGGTCGTCCAACATTGTGGGCCCCACAAGCCTTTGGCTTGTGGTGGCCCCTTCCGATTCGGGGTGTGCGGTTCGATCTTGAAAAATGGGGCTCAGTTCGGGGTTTCGGGGGCGCTCAGGAAACTACGTTTCGTTCGTTTAATCACTAAATAATTTTATAACCTTAAAAGTTTGTAATCAAGGAGGCTTTTAACTTATTTTATTAATTCGGTTCTCGGTTGGTTACATTTTTTGTTTGGTAGATTCGAAATTCGGCATTTTAGGGTTTTTCGCCCAATTTTGGCGACTAAAATAAAACTCCGTGTTATTAATACAAGCGGTTTATTCACTTATTTTAGACTTGTATTTTATCCACATTCGACTATCGGTACCGTTCGATCAATATTTGGGTTTCTAAATCTTGTCGGTTCGGTTAACAACGTCCATTACCCAAAATCGAAGATTTTGAATAACAAAGAAGCTTCCTTTTCGAAAGAAAATAATCAAGCATAAAGTAACACTCATACAGAAAATAAAATAAAACACAATTTGGGTCAGTATTACATCCTACCCACCTTCAAAGAAATTTAAGTCCCGAAATTTGGCTTACTAAGCAAATCTAGGCCTTGCGGGTATTTTGCTAAAATCTCGTCCTCTCTCTCCCAAGTGGCTTCCTCTACTAAAACTAAAAGGAATTTCTCGATTCCTAAGTTTGTGCATTTTCCTTCCTAGAATCTTCACGGGTGTTTCTCAGTATGTCGAGGTCTCGTCCCAATTCTAAGTCTCTGAAGTTGATAACGTGTTCGGGGTCACCTACATACTACGATCGAAGAAGCGTGGAAGCGTTGTGTACTTGGGATAGGTCGGGAGGTAGAGCTAGCGATAAGCTACGTCTCCAACCTTCTCTAGTATGTCAAAAAGGTCCCGATGTAGCGGGGTTTCGGTTTGCCTCTTTTCCCAAAAGCGGATCGATCACTTTTCATTGGTGCTACCTTGAGAAATACTTTTCTCTCAACTTGAAATGTAGGTCGCTTCCGGCGAGTATCAGGCGTCACGATTTACGGCGGTCTTGTGCGACCTTGATCCTTTCCTTAATCAGAAACAATTTCCCTTTATTTGTTCCACAAGTTACGGCCCTAAAATCTTCACGAACTCCTACTTCGTCCCAGCGAGATGGGTGATCTGCATTTCTTCCGTAAAGTGCCTCGAGGGTGACATTTGTATCGTAGCTTGGTAGCTGTTGTTGTAGGCGAATTCCACAAGTGGTAGGTGAGTCTCCCGATTTTCTTCGAAATCCATAGCACATGCCCTCAACATATCCTCCAAAGTCACGAATGGTTCTTTCATTTGTCCGTCTACATTGCGGGTGGTAGCGGTGCTTTGCGTTCCCAAGGCTTTCTTTGCAAGCTCTTCCAAAACCTAGAGGTGAAGCGAGGATCTCTATCGGAAGCTTCTCGGGCCGGTACACCGTGCGGTCTTTCAATCTGCTCTATGTACGGTTGGGCTAGTTTGTCCAAGGAATATGTCATGCGCATGGGTATGAAGTGCGCGGCCTTGGTAAGTCTATCTACCACTACCCAAATAGCATCATGATTCCTTACGGTCTTGGGAAAACTGTGGCGAAGTCCATGGTGATATTTTCCCATTTCCACTCGGAGTATTTCCAAAGGGTGAAGCCGATCTGACGGTCGGCGATGGTCGACTTTGACTTGTTGGCGGAGTCGGACACTTCCCTTACGAAGTGGGCTATTCTTCTTTTGCATACCCCTCCACCAAAAAGTCTCTCTCGGTCCCGGTACATCTTTGTCTCTCCGGGGTGTACGGAGTATGGAGTGTTGTGTGCTTCTTTCAAAAAAATTTCATCCCTCGGTCCTTCGTCCTTTGGCACACAAATTCGTCCTTCGAACATTAGGG